>JARHVA010000968.1:3327500-3847500 GCA_037957365.1 Torreya grandis
TGATGATATTATCTGAGAGTATTTTTAAATCTAAATCTGATTTTGATTTTGTAATATTAGGTGCACATTGGATAGCATAGGCACCTTATATATGTCTCATGCTAAAAATATGAATAAAAATAGTACTAATGTTTCGAATTCTACATAAATATGAATTTGAATTACCTAAATGTGTGCTTTGGACAATTTAGAAACTAGGTAGGTGTGGAGAACATTCTTCCCAAGCATGCCCCCATTATATATATATATATATATATATATATATATATATATATATGAATAAATATGAGAAATATAATAAGTACCAATGTGGAAGATATTTTTCCAAAATATTCCCCCACTATAATCTAGAGACGATGAATGCTAAGTGTGGAGAACATGCTTCCAAATCATGCCTCTATTGAATCTAAAAACTTTGAATGTGTGGAAGTTATGCCTATATGACTCCCCTCACTGAATCTAAAAATTTATATAAGTACCAAATACTAAATGAATGTGGAGAACATGCTTCCAAAGCATGCCCTCCAGTGAATCTAAAAATTATACCAAATGTGAACACATGCCTCTATGGCATGCCCCCACTGATATTCCCCCCTTTGAGATCAGGGAAGAATATGATCTATTAGTTAACCTCACCTCAAAAGGATAAGATAATGGTATAATATGTGAATGTAACCATGTAGCATATAGAAGTACATGTATAGGTAGATATAACATTGAAGTGCATATAATAATATGATCACATAAAGGTCTAACATGCTTGATAAGGATCATGGAAATGTTTGGATAGTAATAGTACAATATCAACAAGCAAATAAAACACACTTAAGAGCACTCAAAATCAGGTCAAAAGGAAATGGTCCAAGGAGACCATAAATAAGGGGCATGTTTAAATGTCTCACAATTAAAGGGATGGGACTTAGTCCAATGTCCATAAAATCAAGGATGACATATTCAAATGTCCATACAATAATCAATGACATGTTCAAATATCAAAGAAAACACACATTATGCAGAAGGGATGCAAACAAAGGAGCATATTCAAATGATTAAACAAGAAAGACATTAGCAAGGCAAGACATTCAAGGAAGTGCATAAAGGAAAGCATAAGAAAACACCATAAACATATCAGTGTAACCCATGGATCAAGTGTGCTAGAAAAAAATGTCAAGTGTATGGCATATCAAGTACCCTATGTAAGATATAATCATGGGAAAACGCAAGTGTAAGTATGTATATGAGTTCAAAACATGATAATGTAAAATGGCCATAAAATGATATAACCTGTGAGTATCATGATCATAGAGATTGATGCCCCCAATTTCCATATGACATTAGTAGAGGAAAGGCCCAAAATCCAAAATAGGAATAGATCATATATTTGTGTATACTTGTATCAAAATCACATAGAAGCATGACACACATGTGTATGTATTATTAATTTTTATGCCATCCATTAACATATAACTAATACATAGATGCCATTGAGCTAATAAAACATGTAGGTGCCAAAAATGATTTTATATTTTTGAATGTTTTTTTTATTTTTTTGTATTTTTAGAATATTTAAAGATGTCTAATCAAGGGATTCCTCATTACCAAAAGGTGTAAAACCACCAAGAAAATTTCTCAAGCTTGTTTATATTGATGTATTGCCACTACTTCAATGTTTTTATTTAATGGTTTTCTTGAAGCCAATGGTACAGGAAAATAATCATGCCCATCATGATATATCCAAATCTATGTATCCATTAAAGGAAAGTAACATGCATGTTTTTATTATCTAGCTCAAAATTCCATTTAAATATCCAATTTTATCCACACTTTAGTTTCAAATTTGGTTCGTGGTCTAATATCCATATGGTGGAAGATTACACACATGAGTCATAAGCTATAAGTAACTAAATGTATACTCAAGATTCTAGCATTAGTGGAGAGTATATTAGATCATCTATAGTACATCCCAAGTGTACAACAAATATGATGCCATAATTTTTATCCCACTTATTAATATAAAACTAGAGATGGTGTCAATATACCCCATCAATATTAGTAGTAATAGTTAAAAATTCATACTTTGATGATTTTGAGAGAATTCTTTTTTAAAATATGGGAAGGATTTTGCCTTTTTCTCATGTCAAACATAATACGTATTCATCATTTATTCTTATATTTTTTAATTAGTTCCCTCAATGCATAACATTTATTAGTATTATGGCCTATTATTTGATGATATTTACAATATGGTACCTTGCCTTTTCTAAGTAGAAGTCTATTGTGTGATCTATGTCTGGTAGAAGGTAAATAAATCATTTTATGTTTAAGTAACCAAGATATTATGGTATATGTAGTGTCATTTTGTGTTATAATCTATATCATTTGATGTGAATCCTTTTGATAAGGCTCTACATTATTCACATGATCTACTTGTATTTGACCTTTGTATAGCTAACTCAATGTTTTTAACCAAGAGGGATGTATCAAATAATGAGTACTTACATGCTCATCTACTAATTTTTCCCCTTATCTATATTAAATTTTATATTTTATGTAAGTGGATTTAGTTTATATGTGCCAAGACCCATGGTTTCAAATAGGTTGTGAGATAGGGGATGAAGTGGGTCAAATTAAGTTTTGCATTTTCTCATTTATCATATCGTAAGCAGTATCATCATCACTATTATAATAATTTAAAACATGGTCATCTTTATGCTCAGTATTAACTAATAAAATAAGCTCAAATTGTGGGCACTCTTATGGTTATACTATCTCCTTTAGTAATGGTTCTTGATCTTGATATGCATTGATGTGCACCCCAATATTTAGTGCCTTATTCACATTTGGAGATAAATGAGCCACTGTACTTGATTCACATATTTCATACATGTTTATGTACTCAATAATAATTAATTATTTAGGTGGTACCACTATAAGAATGCCTTAATCATTGGAATGTATCATTTTTTAAAATTTTAAAGTCTCATCATCAACAGGCATGGATAATAAGGTCATATCATGTATGAAATTTACACATCGATGAAGTGTAGATGGGAAAAATTTAATTCAATGTATCCAAGGTCTACCCAAAAGTAAATTATAATGTAATGATTGAGACATGAATTGACAAGTCAAAGGGCTATGTGAATTATCAAACACCTTTATATGCATAATCATTTTTTGAAGAAGATTGGTGCTAATACCCATGGTGATTAGGAATTTTGTGATATGAATATTTAGGCCTCATCCATTATTAATGAGCACTATTTTAATGCCTTTATTTTATATGGTCACTTGTATGAACAAAGTCAAATTTTGGTCATTAATATTTTTGGATGGTAAATTTGTTGGATCAAAGGTAATGAGTTTGACATCATTCTTGAAATCTTTCATGATATTTGTAAAATAAGTAGGCTCAATATCACTTAAAACTTGTGTCTCATGTAATGCTTCATATAGGATATCCTTGTAAACATTAAATTGCTTTAGGATCTTAATGATTGAAATTTTACATGTGTATTTATCAATTCATCAATAATGTCATATCTGTTAGATTTTATTCCAAGCTTAAATTTAGGGGGCACCTTTTATATATTAAAAGGTGGTGGGATGTGTTTTCACTTAATTTGTCACCCTTAGAGAGGTAGTACAGTCCTAATCCAATTGAGTGAGATAATGGGATTACCCCTAGACCTATAGGTTGTTTATAGTGCGGGTAAACCTCTAGTTAAAAGGGCTAGCTCCCTAGGTTTGTCTTGATTTACCTCTTACTAACTAGTTGGTGTATCAAAATGGATAAAAAACTATATAATTGAAATAAAAATAGAAAAAAAGAGGTGATATACTATAATATTTGATCAAATACTATCATATGATTACACTAAAAATAGGTTCAACTACAATCCAGTCTATGCTTCAAGAGATAACTTCTCACATAAGTATTTCAACCTAGAGACTATGTAAGTATAACAGATAAGGTGATAGATTTAAAGGACTAATAAGACACTACTTAAAATACAAACACTTAGGTATAACACCATACTTTAGTTCACTCTAAGTGACCTGTAAGAATATAATGCATCCATACCTAGGTGCACACAAGTAAGACAAGATGCAAGGACAAGAAATTTTGTCACTGGCATCTATCAAAAAATAATTTTAGACACTAAAATATGAACTTAGAAAGCTTGAACCATTTTGAATTTTATTTATTAAGGAAAGGATGAGTAATAAAAGTAGTAAGGCTTCACCTACCTTTCTTGTGGATAAATTATAATGCTTTATAAAACTAGGCATACTTATAACATCAATGACAGAGAGAGATTCAAATCCCATGCCAACAATAGAATCTTGAGGGGTTACAAGAAATGATAAAGATGATTATCTTTATAAGATTTGGGAAGAAGCATCTAAAATATTGATAAGATTAACTTTATTTCCAATTCTTTTATAGATTGCCTTCAAGTTAGAAGGAGTCAGTCCTTGAGGAGTTCATAATTATTCTTGAAAATTGGTTTGATTTCTTATAGGAAACCTTTTCATATAGCTTTAAATTGTATGGATATATATGTACAATGGTATATTAACACCTCATCAAAGTGTATGCATCATTATCTAATATTTAAACATGCCCTCTTAAAATGGGGAGTTAGCTTAACTCATGAGGTGTAATCTTTGATCTTGGGCAGTGAAAAGATCATCTAATTCTTGTTGTAGATCTTGTAACTATTCACTAAAATCCTATAATATCCCATAAAACCCTTTTTATGGATCTGAGGTCCCCAATTGAAAACTTTAAACTCTTCCCATGCCTCTCAAAAATTCACTTCAATGTTGGTTATCTAGCACTAGTTGGTAGTAAGCCCTATTTTCACATGTTAGTTCATTTGAATGGCCATGAAAACTAAAATGAACCCTAAAAAAGGATAAATATAATGTCATCAAACCTAATAAAAAATATATATTATGAATAAGTCCTTCAAGTCATCACAAACGTGTTGTTCTTTCCAATCTAGATGACTATGTCTCTCAATCCTAGTACATCCCAAACTGCCTCTTTTGTGCAAACCTATAGGAATAATTTCATGAGTGGATGAAAGTTATTTGTGCTTGAATGAGTTATAAAACATCCCATAATCTCTCTTACAATTATTTTCAAGCATTAATCCATGGTTTTACCCTTTAAAATCACTAAAACTAGAAAAAGAGAGGGCATTTATTATGTCTATATAGGTGACATCAACATCAAATTTCATGGTGAGGAGAACCAAAAATATATTGATAGGGTTAAATTTTTTATAGATCCAAAACAATACATTTGGAGTCATTATGATATAAATCTCTTAAATCAAATTCATCCAAGGGTTTTAATAGGGTTTAAGACTTATTTGGGGTCTTAACAATCATTCATAAAACACCAACCATCAATTGGACTCATTGCACTTGGAAAAACTTCTTGACTAACCTCCTAAACTATCCCAAATGGATCAGCTTCCCATGCATAATTTGAGCTATGGTGTGAATGTATAAAGTTGCTCCTCGAGTAGTAGACCTAGTGTTCTTTAATTTGAGAGAGGTCCAATTTGGGTTTTATGCCTTAAGACTCAACTATACTATTGGGATATTTTTAGACACTTTTAATAAAATCTTCCCCATGTTTCTATATGATTTTTAAATGGTTATCAATCCAATTTACACATTTTTTACATTGGTCAAGAAACTTGAGATTATAGGCTTGTCACATCCTTGTTAGCCCTCAACAACATTTGTAATTAAAACTAAGGTTTTATGCAACCTAGAAGTGTATTGATACATTTTATATGTTTATTAATTTTATAAAATTCCATCCATGTAATTTTTCATGCCTATTTTGTTTTTTATGTTCAAAAAGACCCCTAGTCTCAAGATTGTCCCTTGCCAATAGAGTGTATAAGGTATGAGAAGAAATAATGACTATGCTTGCTACTTATATGGCCTTAGGGTGACCATGGATGTCTTGATACTATTTTTAACATATTATATACCAATTTTAAAATTTTAATTATGCCTATAGAGGCCTCAAAACTACATCTCTCTCATGACTGGTTGGGTCTACTTGTGTGTGTCCTATGCTTCATTAGGTCTAGACTAATTTTTAATGTTTTCACCTTTGTTATTAGGCCTGAGGGTTATATTTAGGTTTTTATAACATTATTAAATAATTCACCAGATTAATTTCATACCTTTAGACCTCACACAATTCTTTTAATTCTTAAATCAAGCACAAACACTCTTGAGGAGCAAGCAAACCTATATGTATTTATTGATTGTGTATGGAAACTTTGGACTCAATTTTGATCAATATTATGACTTGATTCCTTTGGTATAAAATTACCTTATGACCTTTTATGTCAAATAATATATACCTTAGTGTATTTTCACCATTTTATGTCTTACTCAAGATTAAGACCACCCTGCCCTGACTTGTAGCCTATAAGTGCTTGTTAGGGTATTTGATTGTATTTTGTCTTCTATACCTTTACTTCATACCAATTTACTTATTTTGGATCTTTTATATTTTTTTAAATCCCCATTTTCCTCTAAAAATTTCTAAAACATACTCTACTCTCTTTACATAGGCTTAAATATGGAATGATCATTCAAATAGGCATGTAGGTGCATTATCCCCAAGACCACTGAGTCATTAGGAATCCTATCATCATGAGACTTCCCTAAAACATTATAGGGGTTATGTGGGAGGTGTATTCATTTTCTATGACCATATATATTCTAAAAATATTTACTAGACACATTGAAGGCTCCATTTAATGACACAAAACTATAACATGAAGAAACATAGAGGTCTCTTGAAGTTGCATACATTAGATGAGTTAGCACGATGGCACTAGAAGACCTATCAAACCCTCTATAAACCCTTCAAACATTTATTCTATAACAATGAGTTCATATTTATAACAATATTTCCCAAAAATCAAGGTGGTCGGGTTTAAATCCTTGTCCAAGTAGTTAACCTTCTTGGCATTTGTTCATAAAGAATAAGATCCTGACCTAAAGACCAAAGCCATAAATCTAAAGCCTATATGATTCCCCATACCTAGTAAATATATTAGGGTCCATCTTTTCATATGTTCACTCTAGAATATAACTATACAAATGATCATAGATACCCCTTGAGGAAGGTGGAGAGTCACTTTTCATATGTTCACTCTTGAAGATAACCATACAACTAATCATAAATACCCCTTTTAGCTCGATTTATCTTTTTTTAAGAATTAAACATATAAGGTGTGACTAACCTCTAACTTTATTTGACATTAAGAATATTACAAAACACATTTTCATGCTTTATAAGTGCCACTTTTATGTACCATACTTTATATTTATCTTGAAATTTACTTTAGAACCCTTAAGAAGTAGATTCAATTGTAGAGAAAGCTAGTGAAACTAGATGACCTCATGGTGTTGACATTTCAATTGACCAAGACCCTAAAAGACTTATATCAACTTTAGTTCACCCCATATAATAGATTTTTTATTAAATAATATTTTAGAAGACCCCAATTGGCCAAAATAGAAACCTTAACATCTCTAAAAACCTTAAATTATGCTAAGAATAAATAATTTCTCTGGGGTAACTAGAAATAGGTTTAAACTCGAGATTTAGGAATGCAAGGGCATAGATAAGATATGGAAACCTATAGGAACTTATAGGATAAGGGGAACATGAAATAAACTTGGACTCATAGAGGTAAAAATGTTGTCACATTTTGATAACATATTTGGTGACTCTTTGGGGCAGCTCGTTTGCTAGGTTGTGAGACCAGTAGCCTTTCCTCAACGATTGGGCAATCGAGTCCTGGCATAGAAGCTTAAAAATGAAATATATCAAGATAAATACAACATAAACACACCACAACACATAATTACATCAGCCACACTATGCTCAAATCATTTAGGGGATACCACACAATAAAGACTCAAAATAATAAACCAAACCAGAAAGAAATAAGCAAATGTGCATAAGAACTTATTCAACACACACCTACTTTTGTAAATGAATAAAATTCATATAATTAGTATAAAAGATTCAAATGGATCACATTTATAGGGATATATAACTATTCCTCAACCATTCTTTCCAATTGGAAGGAATTATTTTGCTTGCACTTGATGATGATGTAAGGCTGACTCCATAAAGTGTCAAACTTAGTATGTCTTCTGGGCTTTGCTTTATCTTCATCCCACTTCAGTACCATATCACCCTCTTGTAAAACTCTAAGATTTTATTTCTTATAAAATTACCTCTTTATTATCACCTTATGATTCTCTATGGCTTTATAAGCATTATCTCTAGTCTCTTGCAACTCCATCAATTTTGTCAACCTCATCTCCATGTGAGTGTTTTCAAGTAATTCTAACTAATGTGCCAATAATAAGGAAAGTATATCTTGGTATATGTATGGTTTATCTTCCCTCCCATAAATAATAATAAAAATATAGATACATGTTGACCTTTTATGTGTGATCCTATCAGCCCATAGGGTTATCTTCAATTTAGTATGCCAAGCTCTTTGGTTGCTTTCTAAAGTCCTTTTAATGATCCTAATTAGGTTATTATTAGTAGAATCATCCAACCAATTACCTTTAATATAATATTAGGATAATTTACTTAGATATATACCATTTATAATTTACCAATAAATTATCTTAGCACCCATGAAAGCAAGTGCATTATTTGAAATGATGGTAGAGGGAGTTTCAAACCTTATATCAATCCATTCATAAAACTCTAAAATAGAACTCACATTTGCCTCCTTCTATTGTGTAAAACCATCAAATAGCATCTTCCACATTCTATCACTCTCATTCTACTCCTTAGTAAGTGAAGCTATAGGTGTTTGTTCCTCATTTAGGTAATACACCCCAAAATAAGTCTCTTTGATGAAATCATAAGGGTCATGTGAATAGGTATTAGTAACATATTCATCTAATAATATGTTATAAATACATTCAAGAGGGGAGGATGATCTATCATCTATGGAATGTTCTTCTTGCTCATTGATAGTGCAATTTAGATTGAAGCTAGTTTTCACATATGGTTCAATGTGAAACTTGGCCAATGGTTGTGTTATTATTATCACCTTCGCTCTATAACTCATTATAAAATCTAATAATGACCAATAAAAAACAACATACCCTCCTATCGTGGTGGTGAATTATCTTGATAAATAAATGGTAAAGTGTGTAAAACATAACCTCCTATCAACAACAACATACCCTCCACCACCATTATATCTTATAGAATTGGAAAACTTGGGCAGTCATGCAAGAACACTTTCAAACCTTTGATGAGACCTATTGACTTGGTTGGTGTTACATCAATATACAACACTCCTTTTCTATAAAATTCATACTTCAAGCCCAAATTGTTTACAACTAGTTTAGGCATGACTGAAGTGATTGACCCACTATCCACATTGCAATTATGTACAAATTTATCTCCCATAATGAGGTTAAGATAGAAATGTGGTGGATTTTTAGACTTGGTTAAAGGTTAACCAATATTATTAGGTGAATTTTTGAGGGCTACACCAATATTATTTGATGGTTGGGGAGGAATATGAAGTTGGGATAACTAGTCTTAGAGTAATTATTTTTGACTAAGCATGTGGAGTATCTCCCAAAGAGATATACTTGTCTTTGTATTATTCAAAGAGTCAATAATATTCAAATAATAAACATTATCCTTTGCTTGTATCCTACAAGGCAATGAAGTACCTTAAGCTTGAGGTAATTAAGTTTAGACCACCCTTTCTAAGTTCTGATTTTGAAGAGGTGCAAAATTTGTAGAGGCTACCATATTTGCATTCATACCTTGTTGACTTTAAGGGGGGTTGTTTATATTTGTATCCACATCTTGAAAATTTCCAAAATCTCTCCTCTTTGACCTTGTGTTGGATGTAATTGAGGTGTTCTAATTTAGGACAAAGTTTTCCTCCATTTGGAAGTTCATGAGGATTGCTCCTTGATTACTACACTCTCCCCTTAGTTTTGCTTACATGGAGAAATCATATTTAGGTGTTAATTGAGGATTAGGCCCTCTTTTAGCCACCAAGGCTTGAATATCTCCATCACTAACATTCATTAACTAACCTTGAGGCTTCCCCTAAGAATTTGGCCATTCTTATCCTTAAACTAGGTTGTTATGGATTAGAACCATGGTTCTTATAATGGGAGTAGAATTTGGATTGTAGGCATTAGGTGGCCTATTGAATTTTTTTTTGCTTATACAATGTAATAGTAGGGATTTTGGTAAGCTCCAAATTTTTTATCTGATTTCCTAGTTGAAGATTCTAAGGCATTATATTTTTCATGAAAATCAATTACATCATCTAATTTATTTAGAGTAGCATTAGACTTGTTAGCTGGATTTGGAATTGGAACAAGTCTTGGATGATTAGCAAACATATTAGGAAAGATAGGCATTGAGACATTTGGATGGAGTTTACCAGCTTAGATCAAACCATTCTCATCTTTAATAGTTATATCATAGGTATTCAGCAAAGCATATCCTCCCATGGACTGTAACATGATAGTTATATCAATCCAAATAACTCTGAGGTAGTTTGGGAAAATACAACTTGTAGGGGGTCTCATGGGAGGTGGAAGCATATTACATGTCCTTGGGAACCTTTCATTGAAATCATGCATGGATTCCTTAGGCCCTCTTTGAATGATATTTGGTCAATGGATCAGTGATGTATGATCACTCTTATCCTCAAATATTTTAGTCAATAACTCCAAATTCATCCCATGTGGTAATGCATCCTCCTACCAAGGTTTTCTACCAATCAAGGGCTTTTCCCCTAAGATACATGGAAATTTTTTTGATTGATATGTTACTTTGTGTGATATTGTCTAAATTAAATAAGTTGGATATATATCTAATGTGTTCACTTGGGGTGATAGGACCTTCCCATAAAAATTATAAACACTCTTAGTAGCATTGGGAGGGATATCATCATAGGAAGCAAGATTTATGGGATTTTTAGTATTGAAAGTTAGGAAAGCATGTTGCCTATCCCTGTTACCTTTAATATCATCTTCACTCTCTTGATCCTCTTAACTTTCAAAGTCTTATTTCTCTTTAAGATCTTTTTCAATATTTTCAAGTTTTAAGAAAGGCTTAGGGTACTAAAATTCAAGAGGAAGATCAGGATGAGGGAGCGGATTTGTAGAATGAGTACCTCTACTACCAGTTGATATAGTAGTGACCATGAAGTATGAGAATGAGAAATTGGCCAATAATTAGATATTATACCCTTAATGGAGTCACCAAATGTTGAGTAGGAAACACTTATGCATCTATGATATTGTTAAGACTAGCATTCACCTTGATAAGAAGTGTTTAGGACAATTATCCCATCGAGCATGCCAGAACTATTGTCAATCAATTTTTCACTCTTAGAAAGGTATTTTATGCATACTCCAATTGAGTGAGATAATAGGATTACCCATAGACCTGTGGGTTACCCATAGTGGGGGTAAACCTCTAGTTAAAAGGGTTAGCTCCCTATATAAAATTTGATTGCTCTCTTATTAACTAGTTGGTGTATAAAAAGGGACAAGAAACTATGTAATCACAATAAAACTAGAATAAAGAGGTGATACAAAAAAATATTTCATCCAATACTACCTTATGCTTTCACTTAAAATATTTACAACTACAATCTGGTCTATGCTTCAAGAGAGAGCTTCTCAAATAAGTATTTCAACCTAGAGACTATGTAGATACAATAGACAAGGTGAGAGATTCAAAGGAATAATAAGACACTAATTAAATTATAAACAGTTATATACAACACCAAAAATTATGTCACTCCAAGTGACCTTCATGAATATAATATATCCATACCTAGATGCACAAAAGTAGGATAAGATACAAGGACAAGCAATTTTCTCATTAGCTTCTATCAATAACTCATTTCACACACTAAAATATGAACTTGGAAAGACTGAACAAGTTTGAATTTTATTTTTTAAGGAAAATATGAGTAAAAAAATTATCATGGCTTCACCTACCTTTATTGTGAATAGATTATAATTCCAAAACTAGGCATACTTATAGCACCAATGAGAGAGAGAGAGATAGAGATAGAGAGAGAGAGAGAGAGAGAGAGAGAGAGAGAGAGAGAGAGAGAGAGAGAGAGAGAGAGAGAGAGAGAGAGAGAGAGAGAGAGAGAGAGAGAGAGAGAGAGAGAGAGAGAGAGAGAGAGAGAGATTTCATGCCAAGAATGGAATCTTGGGGGGTTACAAAAATGGATAAAGATTATTATCTTCATAAGAGTTATGAGGAATAATTTTAAGTCTTGAATAAGTGTTTATTAATCTTTAATTGTTTTTCAACCTACCTTCAAGTTAGAAGGAGTCAGTCCTTGAGGAGTTCATAAGTCTTCTTGAAAACTAGTTTGATCTCATGCAATAAACCTTTTCATCTACCTTGAAATTTCACATATATCCATGTAAAATGGTAGAGTGACACCTCACTATGGTATATGCATCATTTTATATTCTTTAAATAATCCTTTTTGAAAGGGGGAGTTAGCTTAACTTATGAGGTGCAATCTGTGATCTTGGGCAACAAAGAGATCATTTGATTCTTATTATAGAGCTTGTAACTAATAACTCTAATATTTAAATATCCCATCACCACCTCTTAATTGATTTTATGGCCCTAATTAACACCTTCAATCCTTCCCATACATCTCAAAGATTCACTTCAACATTGGTTATCTAGCACTAGTTGGTAGTTAGGCCCATTTGCACATGTTACTCCATTTGAATGGACATAGAAATAGAAAGGAACCCTATAACAAGGCTCAATATCATGTTATCAAATCCAATAAACACTTCATAATATTAACAATGCCTTCATGGAATCACAAACCTATAGTTCTTGCTAATCTAAATATTTAGGTCTTTCAATCCTAGTACATCTCAAATTTCCTCCTTTGTGTAAACCTGGAGGAATAGTTTCATGAGTGGATGAAAGGTTTTTTTTCCTTGAGTAATTATAAAAAATCCAATAGTGGATCTTACAATTTTTTTGAGCATTCATCCATGTCTGTACCCTTTAAAATCATCAAAAGAGAGGGCATTTGGTGTGTCTTTATAGGTACATAAGCATCAAATTTCATGGTGAGGAGCACTAGAGAGCTGTCGATAGGTTTCAAATGTTTTTATATCCAAAACAATATGTTTGGAGTCATTAGGAGGCAAATCTCTTAAATTACATTCATTTAAGGATTTTAGTAGGGTTTAAGACTTGTTTGGGGTCTTAACAATCAGATTATAAAGCATCAACCATAAATCAGCCTCATTCCACTTGGAAAAAATTCTTTACTAAAATCCTTAACTATCACAAATGGCTCATCTTCCCATGCACAGTGTGAGCTATGGTGTGAACATATGAAGTTGCTTCTCAGGTAGCAAACCTAGTGTTCTTAAACTCAAGAGAGGTCTAATTTGGGATTTAAGCCTTACAAACTAGATTATATCATTATCATAGGTTAAAAAACCTATAAAAAATATTCCCCAAGGTTATATATTCTTTGTAAATGGTTATTTGGTACATTGGTTAGGAAAATCAAGATTATAGGCCTGTCAAATCCTTACTAACCCTCAAAGGAATTTAGATTGAAAACTAAGGTTTTGTGAAACATGGAAGTGTATTGAGACATTTTATATTTGTATTAATTTAATCAAGGGAAATAAATGGAATTTTACATGCCTATTTTGTGGTTTAGGTTCAAACAGACCCCTAGTCTCAAGAATATGCCTTGTTAATAGAGTGGCAAGGTTTGAGACAAAATAATGAGTATTTTTGTTACTTGCATGGAATTATGGTGATCATGTATGTCTTCTTCCACTCATGATAATATTTTTTACCAATTTTTTAAGTTTAATTATGCCTATATATGCCTCAAAACTCCATCTCTCTCATGATTTGTTGAGTTTGCCTATGTGTGTCCTATGCTTCATTAGGTCTAGACTAAGTTTTAACCTTTCACATTTTTTATTAGGTATAAGGGTTATATTGAGGTTTTTATAACATTATTAAATCATTCAAAAAATTAATTTCATCCCTTTAGACCTCACACAATACTTTCCATTCTTAAATCAAGAACAAACACTCTTGAGGAGCAGGCAAACTTGTATGTATTGATTAACTATGTATGGAAACTTTGGAGTCAATTTTGATCAGTATTATGACTTGTTTATTTTTTATCTCAAATTAACTTATGACATTATATGTCAATTGAGATAAAAATCAGTGTCTTTTCACCATTTTGTGTCTTACTCAAGCTTAAGACTAGCCTCCTGTACATTGGTTAGGAAACTTGAGATTATAGGCGTGTCACATCCTTATAACCTTAAAGGAATTTAGATTGAAAACTAAGGTTTTGTGAAACATGGAAGTGTATTGAGACATTTTATATTTTTATTAATTTCATCAAGGGACATAAATGAAATTTGACATGCCTATTTTGTGTTTTAGGTTCAAACAGACCCCTCGTCTCAAGACTATCCCTTGTTAATAGAGTGAGCAAGGTTTGAGACAAAACAATGAGTATTTTTATTACTTGTGTGGAATTATGGTGATCATTTATGTCTTTTTCCACTCATGATAATATTTTTTAACAATTTTTAAAGTGTAACTATGCATATAGATGCCTCAAAACTCCATCTCTCTCATGATTGGTTGAGTTTGCCTATGTGTGTCCTATGCTTCATTAGGTCTAGACTAAGTTTTGACCTTTTCACATTTTTTATTAGGTATAAGGGTTATATTGAGGTTTTTTATAAAAATTAATAAATCATTCAAAAAATTAATTTCATCCCTTTATACCTCACACAATACTTTCCATTCTTAAATCAAGCACAAACACTCTTGAGGAGCAGACAAACTTGTATGTATTGATTAACTATGTATGGAAACTTTGGACTTAGTTTTGATCAATATTATGATTTATTTATTTTTTATCTCAAATGACCTTATGAGCTTTTCTATCAATTGAGTTAAACCTCAGTGTCTTTTCACCATTTTGTGTCTTACTCAAGCTTAAGACCAGCCTCCTCTAACTTGTATCCTGTACATGCTTGTTAGGGTATTTATTTTGTGTTATAGACCTCTCTTTCATATAAATGACCTTATTTTAGATATTTTACATTTTTTAAAATCCCAATTGGTATATAATCATCTCTCAAACATACTCTTCTCTCTTTCCTTAGGCTTGAAGATGGAATGATCCTTCAAATAGGCCTGTAGGTGCATTCTCCTCATGACCACTGAGTCATTAGTAATCATATCATCATGAGACTTTATTTAAATGTTATAGGGGTTATGTGGGAGGTTTTTTCATGTACCAATACCATATATAGTCTAAAATTGTTCACTAGTCACATTGAAGGTTCCATCTAATGAGACAAAACTATAACATGAAGAAACATGGAGGTCTCTTGAAGTTGGATACATTACATGAGTTATAATGATGGAGCTATAAGACATATTATACCCTTTTCAAGATCTTAAAGCTTTTTTAATACAACAATTAGTTCATATATTGAACAATATTGCTCAAAAACTAAGGTGGTGGCATTTAGAGCCTTCTATAAGTAATTAACCTTGTTAGCATTTGTTCATAAATAATAGGGGCTTGAACTAAATACCAATTCCAACCCAAGAGCAAATTGTAAGAGAGGTCTAGGTCTAATACATGGAAAAGTGTATCATGGGTTCAGGGCCCAATGATAACTGACAAGCTTATGGTGCCTTGTGATTTCCACTCTTCATTGTCATAAGCTTTAATAGTGATTATTTCTAGTTTTAGATCAATTATTTTATATCTAAGATGCTTAATGAGCTTCAAAGACACAATATTCAATCCTAGCCCATCATCTATGAGGACATGTTTGAATTTGTGCTACATTATGACAACTTTAATATATAGTGGATTACTATGGAGAGGGCCAAGGGATGACATATCACTTTGGTTGAAGGTCAATAATTGGTCTAGGGTTAGATGTCCAACAAAAATTTGGATTTTTTTGGGTTGTCATTGGGAACTTGGGATTAGCCTAAGATTTCTATTAGGATGTTTTTATGGATGGTTATGTATGTAACAAACCCAAAATTGTTATTTGTGCAGGTGTATTTTAAATTTGTTCCACAATATCACATGGCTTTTCCTTAACAGTGGTATATGGTTTATTCCTAGCTAGGATAGTGGGTTAGACTGGTTTGTTGGTAGGGGTTATGGGTTGAGAATGGTAATATTTGACTACCGATTTGTGATTGCACAATTAGGATTGGGTAAAAGACCATTGTTACTAAAATATGATGATGGAGGGAGCTAAATAGGATAAGTCTTGATTATCAGTACACTTGGTTTTGTTCATGGTGCAATGACAAGTTATCAGAATAAGGTCCAAAATTAATAATCCCTTATTATTATTGCACTTATTTGCTATCCCAATTTAAGGAAGGATTACTAGCATAGATGGGCTTATTTTAATTAATTATCAATAGTCCTTATTCTATTAACACTTAGTTTAGGATTAATAGTGATGGTTGAAATGTGACCTCCCATAATATGACCTACAAATTTGGTGTATTAATGTATAATTTCATGGTAAATTTGTTGGGTATTAGAATCATTTTGGCCTTGGTTCCTCCTATTTAGTTGACATTGTTGTTATTTTTATTGATATTATTGATGTTTTTGTGGTTGTTGATACTATTTTTGTTGTTATTTTTGCCTTCGTTTTTATTTTGATTGATCATTATTGCTATGCTGTAGAAAAGGGTTTTGATAGATACACATGTTTTGATTCTATGTAGATGTTTTATTATCCAATGTAATCTCCCAATTTTCCAAAATATTTTCAATGAGGTGATTTATCTACACACAACAGTGTAGATTATGTCCATGAACATGATGGTATTCATAGAACTCATTCTCTCTATACTAGTTCTAATATAAAATACCCTCAAGCTAATTCTTTGGAATTAGCCAATTAATCATGTTAGATATGGCTAGATTGCAAAACACTACTTCTTAGGTTCACCAAAGTCATTGAATACCCAATGAGTAGGAGCATTTCTTCTTAGAGGAGGGGTTTTTAAAGGTAGTGGTTATTGTGTTTGTGAAGCAAGTCCAATTTTCTATGAAGGCTATGCTTGTTGAATGGCTTGTTGGTGAGGAGTAAGCTACATTTATGGCATAGTTTGAGTAGATGGTGTTTTCACCATTTGGACATGACGTGACTTAGTTACTCCATTTCTAACAATATTCTTGTTACAGCTGAATTATTTGGATTTTTCATAATTACTAGCCTAGGTTGGTGTCAACTCTTGTGCTTAGACTTGGTTTTAGTTTTGATTTTGGCATGTTCCTTAGTTTTTGTTTTTGTTTTGATTTATAGAAGTTAACTTCATAATCTCTTTATTAATAAGGGCCCTTTTGATTATCAAACCTTTATCAATGATTTCTTTAAGAGTATATGCACACTATAGCTCCATATGATAGGATATCTCATTATGTAAACACAATAGCCAATTTAGTAAACACAATAGCCAATTGTTTGTCTAGTAAGCTGTGGGTAAAGTAATTAGCAATTTCTCTCCATCTCTATAGATATCTTTCAAAGCTTTCACCAACTTTCTATTTGGCTTGAGTCAGGTCTACCAATGAAATCTCATGTTTGAGATTAAAGGAGAAATGTTGCATATATTTTTTTTAGAGGTCATCAAAATCAAATACAAAATTCTTTGGAAATTTTAGGAAGCATTCAAAAGCCTATCTTATCAGACTTTAAGGAAACATAAGGAGTAAACAAATGTCATTTTAAGACATTCACTAGCAAGCAACAAAGAATTATGTCAAATAGGCCTTAGGGTCTCCTTTACCCTTGTATTTATCAAATTTTGGTGGTTCATACCCTGGAGGAAATAATATTTGTAGATACTCCATGTTGAATGGGTATAAACACACATTGTCTAACTTGAACTCCTTGGTCTATTTCCCTACTTGAATGGCAGTGATTTCATCCTTTATTTGTTACAGTTCTTTCACCAAGAAACTAGATGAAACATTCAGTTATGATGGAGGCTAGGTGATCAAAGGTGGATTACCTTGACCTAGTTATAATAAAGGAATGTTTTTTTATGGAATGTTAATTTTAGGAGTGAACCAACTAGGAATATGAATCCATGGATTGGGATGTAGTTATTGAAATTAAATGTGTTACTATGTAATATTCTAGTTTGGATTTGATATATAGGCCTAGTTTTGAGGGAATTATAGTTGAAATGGAGGGATATGGCTTGGGTTGAAGTACTATGCCTATTTAGGTTAAGTAGGGACTTGTTACCGACTAGTCAAACTTGGATGAATAAGGGGAAATTAGTTTGGACCAAGCCATATTATTGAATTTGTGGTATGTGCTAAACAAATAAGAATTATTTCCTAATTGGTACTTTTTGGATAGTGTTACCTCTTTGTTACACCAACACCAGCTGTGAATTTCCTCATTTATCTTTGACTAATGCACATGCATTGTTGATTAGACAAGATTTATGATTTTAAAGGTATGTTGGTCTATTATTGTTAAGGTATACTTGTCATTACCTATCAAGGTGGAACATTTGTTTCCCTTGTTGAGGTGGCATAATATTTTATCTCTACTATGATGGTATATTAAACTATTTTTATCATTATGGAATGTTAATTGTCACCTATTGGGGTGGAAGAGAATTTTTCACTGATTATTGAGGTAAGGCATTAGTTGACGTTTGATTACTTAATCCATACGATTACACACTTGAAAAAGTAATTGGTTGAGGATTATAGGTAACTTGTTATGGTTGGGATATAGAAGTTCATACCCCCTATTATTATGAACATTTGTGTTATTAACTAAAGGCACTTGTTATTATAGACTAGTTATTGGTGTAGTTAAACCACTTTGGCCTAGATTGGAAGACACTTGTGTGTTATCCATTATGTTTGGAATATTATTCTCTTTAGAATTAATAGTCACTTCTTCAATAGTTGGGACATTATACATGTCCCCAACTGAAGTGTTTTTCACAAATGGGTCTATACCTAGATTATCTTGAGCTATCAATTCAATTAATGCTCATGTTAAAGGAGCTATCTCTATGAGTGGAATATTTGACATGGCCATGTTATTAAAATTACATGCTAGATTCAAATAGGTTTGATATGCCTATTACATTTCTATAATTTGGTCCTCCATGAGGCCCTTTTCTTTTACAAGCATATTTAGGTCTTGATACGATGTTGACATGAGTTCTTAAGGATTCCAAGTAGAGGAATATTTAATGGTTTAATTATAAGGCATGTTTAAAGGCATTCTAACTAGACTAGGCAATTTTTTGTTTGGATGTCTACTATAAACATGGCCCCTACATCTATGGTTTTAACTAAAACTTTGTCCTTATTTTCAAGTAAGTGATGATCAAACAAATAAGGATCATATGTCGATGGCATAGTAATTTAATATGGATATTTTTGAGCTTGGTCTAAAACTGATAGTATGCTCTCAAGATATTATATAGTTTTCTCTTGGTCCTACTTTGAATAGGGAGCCATGTTAACCAAATAATGGGATAACAAATCTTGACTTTGCACCATAGATTGATCAGTGTAAGGAGGGTAAGGATCCATCTCATAAACCAATTCATCATTGTAGGGGCCTTGAAAAAAGTCACAATTCATGACCACATTATCATAACCTAGATTGTACATGGATCCACTATGAGTGTAATGAGACATATCCAAATCAATGATGAATGTGTCACAAAAATAGATCTAGAGTCTTGCAAACTCTAAAAAATAAGGTCTAAAGACAAAAGGCCCAAACTTGATCTAACTTGGTATAAGAAATGTAGTTGTATCTCTAAAAATATTTATGATAAACTTGGTCTAAAATAGTCTAACATTAAACGTCAAATGTAAAATATCTTACACAAATGATTAAGTGGATGAATAAAAACCAAAATGCCAAACTTAGGTATAAAGTGTTTCAAACAACTCTAAACTAAGTCTAAAGAAACAAAAATTTCTAGGTCTTCTGGAAACAAAGCACAAAATTATGGCTCAAAATAGGAAATGCTAGGTATTTTGGGATCAAGGCACAAAATCTAGACTTTTAAACAAACTAGATCTAAGAGGTAAGAGATTTAATCTAAAAAATTTGAAACACTTTGACACAAACTCAACATTCATATTTAAACACACACTTGATCATTTATAAAAATACATTAAACTATAGGATTATGGAAGATAGACCACTTTCTAAATTTTAGGCACAAAAAATAGTCTTTAAATCAAACAAAAAATTAACCTAGGTTACACAATCCAAAAGTGAAGGATAAACACTTAAGCTAAAATTATATAAGGATAGGCATAATCCAATAAATGTTTGAATATGAACTCATCAAAACCAATTTATAACTCAATTTAAAAGGCTAGGTTTATTCAAATAGACAACAAACTAGACAAAAATAAATGGCATGACGGTACTAGGCATAAACCAAGAAGATACACATGATTTCAAGTTTGTGCTTTTGGACATGAGGCAGTAAGTCTATGAAACAATGTGAATATCATAATGATGCTATTATGTTATAAATATATGACAAACACTTTTTTTTAAGACTCCAAGGCACAAGACTTTGGAATGAAATGGGCAGTGTAATGACACCCTTTTCAAACAAGTGACACACACATAAAAATTTGGATAAATATCTAAGGTAAAATGTGATGTCAAATGGAGGGCATAACACATTTTGAAATAAAAGATCGATGTGTAAACAAGACTCATTTTTACACATGGTATGATAAATAAATAGTTTTGACACAAGATCATGTAAGTAAAAGGGACACAATTATAAAAACACCTAAGTGTAGACACACATTCTATACTGGTATCATGTTATAGCTTCACTTCATGGGCTAATGATGGATCCAAAGGTCTATCTAGCCTTTGTATTATTGAGCCACCTATTCAGAGGGATTGGACACATAGTCTAAACATTAATCAACTAAAGCATGATCACCTAGCTTCCATTAGTGGGTGATGATGGATCCAAAAGGCTAGAATTTACATTCTTGAGCCACTTTCTAAGGTATTAAGCACTCAACTCCATTTGTGATAATACTCTTGGTATAACACACATCCAACATTACTCACCATCACAAGTTTTTTTATTAGTCTACATATCTAGTGAGGTGTATTCATTACTTTCTCTTGTTCTCTTTTACCCAGCTTTGTATGTTCTTATTTTATATATAACATATCTAGTAAGAACTGATCTACTCTTTATTTTCTCTTGTATATTTCTAATTCATAGTGTTTTCTCTCTATACACACCTAACATCACACATGTTTCATGAGTTTCACCCTTTCAAGTGTGTTCAATTACACTTTAATTTTTTTATTTATCCTAATATTTCACTTTTCTACATGACTAGAATAACGTGGGGGCAAATGTAGTCATATAAAGTGTAAAAATTGGTAACTTGAGCATAGCTAATGACACCCAACTCATGGGTCCCTCTTGCTTGCTCTCATGACCCTCATAGGTTTATTTTCATTTATTCCACATTATCCATCGCCTTTCAGACTTGACACTAATTGATCCAAAACCCTCTCTTCATAACCAATCCATCCCCCTAGGTCACATCTACCTAGGATAATAGCACCCAACTATAACATGAGTGTTAGTGACACTATTGTTTACTTTCAATGCTATTCTCAAAACTCATTTCTATCCCTAATGGTTAATTTATTTCAATTCCACATTCTTCTCTTTGTCAACCTAACATGAGAAAATTCAATCCATGACTAATAGATCCCTATAAAAGCCCATTAAAACATCCTTTGTAAAGAGTTGATAAATATTATCAAGCAAGCAAGAATATAAGTAAAACCACTTAGACAATCTTCCCTATTCTCTACATACATCCATATAGTACAATCCTAAGCACTTCTAAATGTCCACACTAGTCTCTAGTCACCTCAATCACATCTAGTTGACAATTTCTTACATTCACATATCACAATTTATCTATGTAATTTAAAAAGGAGAACTACATATGGCTTGATCCCTCTTTAGAGTATTGGCATGTAGACAACATGTCCACACATGGGGTGTGAAGCACATCTAGTGTATCCAAAATAGACTAACTCTTTTTCCCTATTTGCCAAAGTTTTGTTCAAGTAAATTAAAAGCTTATAAATCAAGAAAATCAGCTCTACAAAGAGCACTATTGATAATGAGCTTTGCAAATTTAGATATAGTGTCATATAGACCTATCAAATAAAACCTATAACACTCAAACTCTCAAGACAATAGTTCTAGACAAGGACTACAATGTCAATTCCACTCTTATCTAATTTTAGTGCTCCTATCTAATTGGAAAATAAAATCTATAATCCTACTTGTGATAGTGTCTTAGGCTTTCACAATGAATACCAGACCCTATCTCAGTTAGATGAGCATAGTTTAAGCTAAGTCTTATTTTCTCCCTTTTATTACTAATTTTTAGAAAATGTCTAATTACCAATAAATTTAAAAAATAATTATCTTATTTATTTCATTTTATTTACTAATTTATCAATCTATACCCTTCAAATAAATTAAGAATAATACCCTAAAATTCCCAAAATTGTTAAATCAGTATTACATATCTTTCAATTTTCAAAGTTACGATGCATCATGAGAAATGCACATAAAATTCAAATATATATATTTTAAACACCTTAAAAGCTACTTAATATTTGGTCTTACATATTAAAATTTAAAATTTGTGATGCATCATGATAAACATGCATAAATTTCAAATCTTTAGATCTTAAACACGTTAAAAATACTTAAGATTTAGTATTACAAATCATTCAAATTTCAAAGTTGTCATTCATCATGAGAAATGCACATCAAGTTTGTTTCTTTTGATTTTAAACACATTCAAATCCATTTAATATTCATTATTATATATCATTCAAATTTCAAAGTTACAATGCATCATGGAAAATTTGCATAAAGATTGAATATTTAGATATTTTAACTCCTTCAAAACTACTTAATTTTTGGCATTATATATAATTTAAATTTCAAATTGTGAAGAATAATGAGAAACATGAATAAATAAAATGCTTAAATTTTAGTATTACATATAACTCAAATCTTAAAGTTATAATCTATTATTATAAACATGCATAAAATTTAAATCTTTGGATCTTAAATTTTTCTTAAAACTAATTAAACTTAAATATTACATATCATTCAAATTTTAAAGTTATGATTCATCATGATAAATTTGAAAAAATATAAAATATTTGGATTTTAAACACAGTAAAAACTACTTAATATTTGGTATTACATATCATTCAAATTTCAAATTTCAATGCATCACAAGAAATATGCATAAAGTTTGAATCATTGGATCTTAAACTCATTCAAAAATAAATAAGCTTCAGTTTAAATATCATTCAAATTTTAAATTTGTGATGAATCATGATAAATGCACATAAAGTTCAAATATTTGGCTATTAAATATGGTCAAAACCATGAAAGCTTTGGTATTAAATATCATTCAAATTTCAAAGTTGTGATCCATCATGAGAAAGGTGCATCTTTGGATTTTAAACACCTTGAAAAGTGATTAATCTTTAGTATTACATATCATTGAAATTTCAAAGTTGTGATGCATAATAAGAAATGTGTATAAAGTTTGATCTTTGGATTTTAAACATTTTAAAAACCACTTAAGCTTTAGTATTACATATTATTCAATTTTTAAAGTTGTGATGGATCACGAGAAATGTGCATAAATTTTGAATATTTAGATATTAAACATGTTCAAAATTGTTTAATATTTGATATTACATATCATTCAAATTTTAAAGTTATGATGCATGTTGAGAAACATGCATAAAATTCCAATTTTTAGCTCTAAAACACCTTCAAAACTGCTTAAGCTTAGATATTACATATCATTGAAATTTTAGAGTTGTGATGCATAATGAGAAATGTGCATAAATTTTAAATATTTAGAACTTAAATATATTCAAAACTACTTAATCTTTGGTATTACATATCCTTCAAATTTCAAAGTTGTCGTGCATCAAATAAATGTGCATAAAGTTCAAATCGTTGGATCTTAAACACATTCAAAACTACTTAAGCTTGAGTATTATATATAATTCAAATTTTAAAGTTGTGATAAATCATAGGGAACATGCATAAAGTATGATTTTATGGATCTTAAACACATTCTAAACTATTTAAGCTTCTGTATTACATATCATTCAAATTTCAAAGTTGAGATACATAATGAGAAATGCCAATAAAGTTTAAATCTTTGAGGATATTTAGATAGTAAACATGTTAAAAAAATATTGAGTTTGGTATTACATATCATTCATATTTCAAAGTTATGATGCATCATGAGAAATGTGTATAAAGTTTAAATATTTGGATCATAAATATAATCAAAACTACTTAAGCTTCAGTATTACATATCATTCAAATTTCAAATTTGTGACACATCATGATAAATACACATAATGTTTGATTATTTGAATCATAAATACCTTCAAAACCAATTACATTTTGGTATTACATAATCATTCAAATTTTAAAATTTTGATGCATCACAAAAAATGTGCATAAATTTTAAATCTTGGATCTTCAATACATTAAAAATTAATTAAGCTTTAGTATTACATATCATTCAAATTTCAAAGTTGTGATACATCATGAGAAATGTGCATAAACTTATAATTTTTAAATTTTAAACACATTCAAATCCACTTCATTTTTGCTATTACATATCATTTATATTTCAAAGTTGAGATGCAACATAATAAATGCACATAAAGTTTGAATATTTGGATTCTAAACACCTTCAAAACTACTTTTGATTTGGTATTACATACCATTCAAATTTAAAATTTATGATGCATACTACAAAGCATGCATAAAATTAAAATATTTGGATCTTAAACACATTCAAAACTACTGAATCTTTCATATTACATATAATTAAAATCTTAAAGATGTGATGCATCATGAGAAACACACATAATGTTTGAATCTTTGGATCTTAAAAACCATAAAAACCACTTAATATTTGATAAACATGTATCATTCAAATATTTGGATTTTAAACACGTTCAAATCCATCTAATTTTTTATATTACATATCATTAAAATTTCAAAGTTGTGATGTATCATGAGAATGCTGTATAAAGCTAGAAACTTTAGATTTTATACACCTTTAAAACTAATTAATTTTTGATATTACATATCATTCAAATTTCAAATTTATGATGCATCATGAGAAATGTACATAAATTTTTAATCTTTATATCTTAAACACATTAAAAACCACTTAAGCTTTGGTATTACATATTATTCATATTTTAAATTTGTGATTCATCATGAATAACATGCATAAAAATCAAATATTTGGATATTAAACATGTTTAAAACCACTTAAAATTTAGTATTACATAGAATTCTAATTTCAAATTTGTGATGCACAATGATACATGCACATAAAGTTTGAATCTTAAACACATTCAATTCTATTTAAGCTTTGGTATTAAATATCATTAAAATTTTAAAATTTGTGATGCATAATGCAAGACATGCATAAAATTTTAATATTTGGATCTTAAATACCTTGAAAACCACTTAATATTTGGTATTACATATCATTCAAATTTTAAAGTTGTGATGCATCTTGAAAAATATGCATAAAGTTTAAATTTTTTTATTTTAAACACTTTCAAATACACTTAATCTTTTATATCATATATCTTTTAAATTTCAAGGTTATGATGTATCATGATAAATATACATAATATTTAAATCTTTTGATCTTACACACCTTCAAAAGCTTTTAAGCTTTAGTATTACATATCATTTAAATTTCAAAGTTGTGATGCATCATGAAAAAGTGGACAAATTTTAAATCTTTGAATCTTAAACACATTCAAAATAGCGTGTTTAAGCTTTGGTATTACATATAATTAAATTTTCAAAATTTCCATGTATTATGAGAAATACACATAAATTTTGAATATTTGAATCTTAAAAACATTTAAAATTAATTAAGCTTCGGTATTACATATCATCCAAATTTCAAAGTTGTGATGCATCACGTTTAAATATTTGGATCTTAAATATGTTTAAAACCACTTAAGTTTTGATATTACATATCATTTAAATTTTAAATTTGTAATGTATCATAAAAATGTGCATAAATTTTAAATTTTTTGATCTTAGACACGTTTTAAAATACTTAATCTTTGGTATTACATATCATTAAATTTTCTAAGTTGTGATGGATCATGAGAAATGTGCATAAAGATTGAGTCATTATATTTTAAATGCATTCAAAACCACTTAAGTTTCAATTTTACATATCATTAAAATTTCAAAGATACGATGCATCATGATAATTATACATAAATTTCAAATCTTTAGATATTAAACATGTTCAGAACTACTTAAGCTTCAGTATTACCTATCATTCAAATTTTGAAGTAGTGATACATCATGAGAAATATGCATAAATTTCAAATATTTAGATATTAAACACCTTTAAAATCACATATGCTTCAATATTACATATCATTGAAATTTTAAATTTGTGATGGATCATGAGAAACGTGCATAAAGTTTGAATATTTGGATATTAAACATGTTTAAAACTATCTAAGCTTCAGTAATACATATCATTCAAATTTCAAAGTTATGATGTATCATGAGAAATGTACATAAAGTTAAAATATTTAGATCTTAAACATGTTCAAAACTACTTTTTATTATATATTACATATCATTTAAATTTAAAATTTGTGATGCATCATGAGAAACATGCTTAACATTCAAATCTTTGGATCTCAAACATGTTAAAAATGGCTTAATCTTCAGTATTACATATCATTCAAATTTTAAAGTTTTAATGTATCATGAAAAATGCATATAAAATTCAAATTTTTAGATGTTAATCACCTTCATAACTACTTAGGCTTAGGTATTACATATCATTCAAATTTGAAAGTTGTGATGAATAATGAAAAACATGCATAAAGTTTGAATCTTTGGATCTTAAACACCAAAATTTCTAAATATTTGGTATTACATATCTTTAAAATTTCAAAGTTCTTATGCATTATGAGAAACATGCATAAAGTTTAAATCTTTAGATTTTTAACACTTTCAAAACTACATAACCTTTGGTATTACATATCATTAAAATTTCAAAAGTTATGATGCATCATAAGAAATGTGCATATAGTTCAAATATTTAGATCATAAACACGTTCAAAAATTCTTAAGCTTTAGTATTACGTGTCATTAAAATTTTGAATTTGTGATGGATCATGAGAAATGTGATAATGTTTGAATCCTTAAATCTTAAGCACCTTCAAAACTGTTTAAACTTAGTATTAGATATTATTCAAATTTTAAAGTTTTGATGCATCATGATAAACGCACATAAATATCAAATGTTTAGATCTTAAAAACCTTTAAAACTAATTAAACTTTGGTATTATGTATCATTCAAATTTCAAAGTTGTGGTATATCATGAGAAATGCACATAAAGTTTGAATATTTAGATCTTAAAAATGTTAAAAACCACTTAAGTTTTGGTATTACATATCATTCAAATTCAAATTTATGAGGTATCACAATAAATGTGTATAAAGTTTTATTAATTAGAGCTTAAACACATTCAAGAATACTTAAGCTTTAGTATTACATATCATTTAAATTTTAAATTTGAGATGCATCATTATAAATATGCATAAATTTTATATCTTTGGATTTAAAATAGTTCAAAACTTCTTAAGTTTGTATATTACATATCATTCAAAATTTAAATTTTCAATGTATCATGAGAAATGTGTATAAAGTTCAAATCTTTGCATATTAAACACATTCAAAACTACTTAAGCTTTGATATTACATATAATTAAAATTTTAAATTTACAAAGCATTATGAGAAACACACAACCTTTAAATCCTTAGATATTAAACATATTTAAAACATCTTAAGCTTTAGTATTACATATCATTCAAATTTTAAAGTTGCAATGCATCATGAGAAATGTGCATAAAATTTGAATCTTTTATATCTTAAACATGTTCATAATTCCTTAAGCTTTAGTATTACATATAATTCAAATTTCAAAGTTGAAATGTATCATGAAAAACACACATAAAGTTTAAATGTTTGGATATTAAACACTTATAAAACTAAATAAACTTTGGTATTACATATCATTCAAAATTTGAAATTGTGATGTATCATGAAAAAGAAGTATAATTTTTCAATCTTTGGCTCTTAAACACATTAAAAACTGCTTAAAATTTAGTATTAAATGTCATTCAAATTTTAAATTTTTTATGCATCATTAGAAATGTCCATAAAGCTTAAATCTTTGTATTTTAAATACATTCAAACCCACTTAATCTTTGATATTACATATCATTCAAATTTCAAAGTTGTGATGCATCATGAGAAATGCACTTAAATTTTGAATATTTGGATCTTAAACACATTTAAAACCACTTAAACTACTATGTTACATATCATTCAATTTGCAAATTTGTGATACATCATGAAAAAGTGCATAAAGTTTGAATCTTTGGATCTTAAACAGGTTCAAAACCATTTAGGCATGTTGTTGTAATGGATTATGTAAAATGTGGATAAATTTTAACTATTCAGATCTTAAATACATTCAAAATAGTGTACTTAATCTTTGGTATTATATATCATTCATATTACAAAGTTGTAATTTACTATGAGAAATGTGCATAAAATTTGAATATTTGGATCTTAAAAATGTTTGCAACTGCTTAAACTTCAGTATTACATATTATTCAAATTTCAAAGTTGCAATGAATAATGATAAATGCGCATAAATTTCAAATTATTGGATCTTAAACATGTTAAAATATTTTCAAGCTTTAATATTACTTATCATTCATATATCAAATTTGTAATGCATCAAAAGAAACATACATAAAGTTTAATTCTTTGGATTTTAAACATGTTAAAAACTATTTAAGCTTTGATATTACATATCATTAAAATGTTAAAGCTGTAATGCATCACAACAAATGTACATAAAGTTCAAATCTTTAATTCTTAAACACATTCAAAATTGCTTAAGTTTCAATATTACATACTATATAAATTTCAAAGTTACGATGCATCTTGAGAAATGTAAATAAATTTCAAATATTTTGATATTAAACATGTTTAATTTTTTTTAAGATTTGGTATTACATATCATCAAATTTCAAAATTGCAATGCATCATGAGAATCATGCATAAAGTTTGAATTTTTAGATATTAAACACATTTAAAATTGCTTAAGATTTGGTATTACATATAATTAAATTTAAAAGTTGAGATACATCTTGAGAAATGAAAATAAAGTTTAATCTTTGAATATTAAACATGTTTAAAACTTTTAAAACTTTAGTATTACATATCATTCAAATTTTAAAGTTGTGATGGATCATGAGAAATGTGCATAAATTTCAAATCTTTAGATATTAAACACATTCAAAACTACATAAAATTTGATATTACATATCATTTAAATTACAAAGTTATGATGCATCATGAGAAATGCACATAAAGTTCAAATCTTTAGATCTTAAACATGTTTAAAATTATAGACACATAAAATTGGTCATCAATAATCTCCAATTGACCAATTTTGACCCAAAATGCATAATTTGGCCTAAAAACACTAAAACATGCTAAATGATGTGAAACTGACATATTCAAGTTCTAATTTTGGCCAAGGTATCCCTAAATGGGGCAATATAATTTATGGTCTAGCTAATTTTGATTAGATCATTTTGGTTCAAAATGCCAATTTGGCACCTAGGTGATCTACATTGATCTTTCCTATCAAATCTCTTGCATCAGATGCATGCCTTTGTTATTTGTTTTCAATAACATTATAAATAGGATAACGGATCTAATGCATCTTACATTGCCTTTCAAATCTAATTCAGTCAAATTTTGGACCAATAACAAGGCATTCTGATCAATCTGAGTAATTTATGCACAAAGTGCTTAAACACACTTATGAGATAATTAACCCAAATCAAGGCATAATTAATAAATCCATGATTTTTTTTGAATACTTATTTATGGAAATTAATATTGAATATCTTTATCATCAAGGGACCTCATTTCTTGGGAAGATATCTCTAGGCCATAAATGCCACAAATATCAAGATTCATGCTCTCCATGCCTCATCAATGCTTTCCATGATGCCATCCATGCCTCTTAATTTTCCCTTATTCCAATGTCATATGAGGATAATTATAAACTTAATTCCAAAATTTGAATTTATCTTCAACTACACATCTCAATCTCAAGATGGATAGTTTAGGTTGATTCTAGACATTCTTAAAAATCTACAAATAAGAGGCCTTAGCACATGAATTTTAAGTCTTGATAATGCAAATTTATAATGAAAAAATGATTCCAAAATCCATTGAAATTAGTCTTACCATTATAAATTGATTCTAATCCAAGCCAAGCCACAAGCCAAAGGTGTCAAGGAGAGATGGAGGTAACCAAGTTTCCATTGCCAAGCACTTCATGAGCACAAATCAAGCAAGCCACTATAAAAAGCATTTTAAATCTTCTAAGAGAGGTAAAATAAATTTTATTTTGCATTTTAGTTGTGTGATTTATTCATGTTTGTTACCTAAGCTCTCCCTAGTGTCTAAGCCTAGAGATGTTATGCTAGTTAGTTAGTTTGTTTCTTTCATTTTATTTTCATTTTGAAACTAACACCATACTAACCATCTCCTCTTGAGTCAAATTATTAGATCACCATATGGCATGTAAGATGGGATAAAATATATCCCACAGATGAAGAAGATCATTTTATAGCTTTACAATTTCATTTAGATCATTAAAACTCTTACAATTTGATTTTCTATCTTTATTTTGTCATTTTTCTTTACCACAAGTTTACACAGTAACTGACGTTTGTTAGTAAAACCATCATCAGTTGGATATCAGTCATCGATCACTATTGGTATAACCAATGTCAATTAGATAACTATCATCGATTAGCAAGTGTTACCATCATTAGTTATATAATTGACGTCAATCATTATGTTTTTCTTAAAACACAAACTTGAGAGCTCTTTTTTTGAAGTTCATTGTTTCAAACCCAAAATAGCTTCAAGGCTAAAGTACATGCTAACTTTTTTATTGTAGGACCAAGCTTGGAATTTGATAAAAACATGATTAGATAACCTTTTGCATGCTTAAAATGAATTAGGAACATTATTTTGGTGCTTAAAGTAACATTTGAGGTGCCTAAATAAGAGTTTCTACTATTAGTTTTCAAAGTTCACAATCTTAAGATAGATGGGTCAAATGAACCCCACCTCATTTTCCATTTGGGCTTAAAAATGAACTCACCTTTCCAATTTTTTATATTTACTTAGTTGTTTAAGTTATATTTTATTTGGCAAAAAAAAGGATGTTGTGTGTATGCTCTTCCATTTGTCTCCCTTAGGGAACCCTTGGAATCAAAAGCATCATTCCTATTGTAGTAGCATAGTCAAAGGCTTAGAAAGAAAGTCATCTAAAGCACTCCCTAAAAACTCATCAAAGTTTGGGTGACCTTGAAAACAACCCTAAAGTCTTTATATTTTCATTCTTTACTTATTTTTATGCAAACTTAGCTTATGAGGGGGACTTCATCACCTCCCATGAGTTATTTAGGGAAGATTTGACCTAGTGTTTCAGCTCCCAACATTGAGTTCATTTGGATCCTAGTTAGAGTTACACATGATATGTAGTGGCACTTTAGACATCACATTACACTAATCAAACAATAGGATGTAGTGGTTATTAATATAACTATACCTTTTTGTAATAAGCCAAGTGATACAAACATAATATCTATGCTTTTATTTTGCATTGTTTGGCAAGAAAGGCATTGTGTAATTGATTTCCCTAGAACATTCATAAAAAAAATTACATCTTAGACAAATCCCCACTTGCCATGGAAGTATTTTTGGTGCAAGGTGAGCCTCAAAGTCCATATCACAGTAATACTATTTGAGAGAGGGGGGTATAAAAACCCTACTATATAAAACACAATTACTTTTGGATGAACACTTAAAATCCTCTTAAATAATGTAAATAGATGGATTTTAACAATACCAAGTAACCTTGTCAGTTTAGAGTCTAAGAGTGATTAATCAATTGATTTTTGTCCTAGATTAAAGTATTTTTTGAAGTCAAAACTTGGTGTAAACAAAAAATTCAAACCTAAACACATGGTCCTCATTTTCATTTGAACAAAGAGGCGTTATGCTGCCTACATGAGATCATCAATTTGTCTTGTTCAAAGTTCATCAAAATCTTGGGAGTCATATCATCCACTTTGGCATAGTTATGCTACCTAATTGAGTCTAGACCTTTACCAAAGTTGTTTAAGTCCACCACTTATAATTTAAATTTACAATTTCACCTTTATAAGTTCATAGGGTTGATGTGTTAAGTGGGTTCTCTATTTGCACTAAACTTGATGGAACTTAGCTTCAATTTCCAATTTGGGTTGAAGGTAATTTTAGACTCAAGATCATTATCACCACATGATATACTTAAGCCATTTTGTGCTAAACACTTTCACTTTGAGTTTATGCACCACAATATTTTAAGTCAAGAAAAGAAGTGTTATGCTATCAAAATTGTATCAAAATATCTTTACCTTAGATATTTTTTGAAATAAACATTTATCCACATCTTTTGGGTAGCCTAACACTGTTATACTACCCAAAACATTTCAAATATTTTTTCAAGACCCTCTTATATAGAGTTAAAATTTATTCTTACATTTTCTAACCAATCTAAGTGTCATTTTATGATTTTTTTTCTAGCATAGTTATATGGTTCAATTTTGTCTATCTTATTTGTCAAAATAACCAAGTTTTATACCATTATTTATGAGAAAATAAACTATCTTTAAAATTACCTTCTGTTTCATACCTTATACCTAATTGATTGAGTTCATGTCCAAGAATCAAATGCCTAGTGTTTGTTAGAAGTGTTTCAAATCTATTAGATTAAAAATTTCATCTATTTTAAAAGTCTAGCTTTTGATGCCATTTGGCCAAGAGTCCTAGCACATTCTTTATTTGAGCCTAGCTTTTGGCATCACATTTGACAAAAGACCTAGCAAATTTTAAATTACTAGATTAGACTGATTTGAAAAACTTCAACCCTAGAGTTTGGAATTTTGATTTTTAGTCCATTTACTTACTTATCTTTGTGTGAATAGTCAAACATTAAATAATTCATGCTATCTTGTTTCCTCACAAATCTTTGCATAAACCTTTTGATCCGTTTGACAAATCTAGACCAAGTTGGAACATCATCTGTTGTAGATATTATCCTTTTTAGAGTTTATAGAACTCTTTGACCATTTATCACAAAGTATTGAATATTGATCCCAACATGTATTCCTACACTCGTAGTGGGCTCATGTACAATCAAAGGATTAGTAATGTAGTTACACAAGAAGAAATGGTGCAAGACCCCTACATAGATAATATTGCTTATAAGATGGATTATTATCCCTCTTATAATACTCAATTAGGGACATAAATCCAAGATCCCTTATCTAATTATTTGGTTAACACACCACCTTATTTAGAAGAAGATGAAAAACAAACCACACAATACCTAGATACAATACCCATAGTGGATGAGCTAGTTCTTCAATAGTCATATTATACTAACATGGTTTCTATGTATGATCCAATTTTTTTATCAATATTTTTTAGATAACAAAGATGATATTTTGGTTAGAACCATGGAGGTATGGGCCAAGTTTCTAGTAGACTTTCCCCATGAGAATTTACCAAGCCTAATAAGAATGCCCCACAATATCATTTATGATCAATAGGATTCTACTATCAATCACATATCTCTAGTATGAACAATGTATCAAGACCCTAATATATCTAATCAAGGTAAAAACATCATGAAAGACCACTTTAACCAAATCTAGATAACATATCAAACCTACCTAAATCTAGCATGTAATTTCAATCAGATGAACATGATGAGCAAACCTCTTATTGACTTATTTCTTTCAATAGGAGTGTTGATAGAGTTAGCTAGATAAGAGAATATTATTTCTAAGCCATTCATGTAAATTAATTTTATTGATAACTTGATGCATATTCTTATTATTGAAGAAGTGTCTTTGACCTCTACACAAAATAGTTAGTTAAATGTAGTGGACAATGTGTAAGTAGCATTCAATCCCAATCAAAGTGGTACTAACACATAAACAAATAGCCAAAAACATGTGCCTACAATTAATCCCTTGAGTGGATCATCATACTAGGGAATAGGAGTTTCTACATCCCAACCTCAACTAGGTGCTTCTTCAAGTGTATAACCTACAGGATTAAGTAATCAAATAATGGCCAATGTCGCAACTTAATGATAAAATGTGATGAATCCTACTCCTCAAGTAATAAGAAGTATTCCATAATAACATGTATAATCTAGTGTACCAACACAACAAAGGACAAATACATTACCACCTCAATCAAGGGTAACTAATATTCAACCTCACCAGGTAATGACAAACATACCTCTTCAATCATATACTAATATGCCAATCTAAAACTAAGCAATGACTAGTCAATAATGTGAAAATATTGGTCAGTGATAGATGTTGAATTTACAACCTATTTTCACTTCCCCATAGGGATTCATGAAACAAAGAGGCTCCCATGTTTCTCAAGTACCTACTAGGCAACTGTTGGTTCAAAATGTGCTACAAATTTAGAGATAGGGTCTTGGTCCATAAGTTTCCACTTAATGGCATGGTTCAATTACTTGGCAACATGTCCCTTTTCAACCATAGTAGGCACATTATAGTTATAACCCTCGATCCTAACCACAAAATCCTCCAAGTCAAACCTTTATCGCCAACCCAAACTAGAATATCACACAACCAAATGTGTAATTTCAAGTACATCCTAACCCACATATGCATATTCTTGGTCCATTCCCAAACCAAACTAATATACCTAAAAGGTATCTCCATCATACCCTAGTTAAAGTGTCCCACTTATGACCTCCTAACCATCTACCCAAACCAATATTCTCTCTCAAACCAGTGTTCCTTCCAATTTCCTATCCCAAGAATTGTAATATATGAAGGATGTAATTTCTACCATTTAAACTAGGAAATAGATTAAAAAGTTCAAATTGGATAATGTGTATTTCTATCCATTCAACATGGAGTATTTTCAAATATTATTTACTCTAGGATATGAACAACCAAAATTTGACAAATACAAAGGGAAAGGTGACCTTAAGGCCTAGTTAACTAAATTCTTTATCGCATGTCAACTAGTGGTATATAGCGACATATACCTTGTGTTATTTACAAAGAGGTTGGTTGGATAAGCCTTGGAGTGGTTTTTAAAGTTGCCCAAAAATTCAATAACAAATTTTGATGATCTTTCTGATAAGTTTGTGCAACACTTTTCCTATAATCTCGAGCATAATATTTCATTGGTGGGCTTAACGAAACCAAATTAAAATGATCACAAAAGTTTTTCAAACTATTTACAATGATGGAGAGACCTTAAAAACCATTTCACCCATAGTTTAATAGATAAATAATTAGCTATTGTGTTTACTAAAAAATTTCATAGTGAGATAGCTTATCATCTAGAACTACAATCTGCGCATACATTCAAAGAGATCATTGATAAAGGTTCATTGATTGAGTGGGTGATCATCAATAAAGGAGTCATCAAGCTTAATTAAACTAATCAAAATCAAGGTACCAATTAGAGAAATGGCTAAAATCAACATCCCATTCAAGCACAAATAGCATAATCGACATAGGCCAATAACCAACAAAGATCAAAGTAATTTAATTACAATAGGAATATTGTTGTAAATAGAGTAACCAAATCCCATCATGTCTAAATAGTGAAAATATAATCTATACCACCTTTTTAGCTTACTGATACCCAAAAAAATCTCCAAGTAATGCCACAAGCATAACAACCAAGACCTACATAAAAAATATAGTAGCCTTTACCGTTACAAACCCCTCCTATTAGGAGAACTGTGCCTTCACATCATATCTTTAGTGACCTAGGAGAATCTATTGAGTCTATATTTTACAATATTTCTATCACTAATCTAATTATTTTGTCTATAACAAAGAATTATCTATGAGGCATTCCTTATATTGGTTAGTATTGTGAAAATGAATTACGTGACTATCATCATATCAATGGGCATAATCTATGAAGATGTGTCAAAACCAAGAATTTAATTGAGAATATGTTAGATAATAAGGAGATAAAATTGGATAATGGTGCTTCCACTTCCAATAAAACTCTTGGGATTTATCAAAACCCCTTTCCCCAACATAACAGTAAGCAATAGTAAAATAATCAACAACAAAAATAGCTAGTGCAATAGTAAAATCAATAGTATCAAAATCAAAGGCTGAACTAATAAAGTCAACAAAATTAGTCATAGAACCCATAATGATAGAATAATGGACAAAACAAAGGTTAAAATGATAACAACCAACAAACCTACCATGCATTTGCACATGACTACAACAAGGTTTTAGGTCATATTGTAGGGGGTAGTGTTAATACCATCTCCATTAATCGTAGACCAAGCACTAATCAACATAAACCATTTCTAAACAATAACATTCAACCAAATTACATGGATAATCCTTCTTTGATCTTGGAGTGCATATAGGAAAACTAACAAGCTAGGACTTCCGCTTTTAGACCTTATATCAACAACTCATCCTTTCCATGTGACCACATGTGAGTGTATCGGTAACTGAGACTTATCCTATCTAGTCCCACACCATTCCCAACATTTATTAGCAATAATGGTCTAATATTTATCTCAATTATGTAATCACAACTTAGAGGTCAAAGATTACTATTTCAATCCCATAACCATCTACCACTTTACCTATTATCTAACCGACCATTCAACCTCAGAATAAACCATTCAATACTCACCAAGATAAGAAGTTTGATATTGTGGAACAATTATAGAAGACATCAACACAGATTTTTATTTTATATTTGATGTGAGCATAAATAATCCATAAGAACATCTTGAATGAGTTTTTGACCTAATCCACTATTTCTAGTGACATATCTATTGATAAATGTCAATCTTTGGTTGGACACATAGCTCCAACCCAACAAGTCACATTCAACCAAAGCAATATGTCTTCCTTTGGCCCACTCCATAATAACCCATTATACATAGAAGTTTATATAAAGTGACATAAAGTGAAACATGTCCTTATAGACAATGGATCATGGCTCAACATAGTGTCTCTAAAGCTCATCAAGCTTCATGGGTACATAATGGAAGATATCCAGCTAGAAACAATAACCATCAAGGCCTATTATAATTAGGAAAAAGAATCACAATGCACCATTAGCTTGCTAGTTATCATTAGGGCTTTGAACGATGATACACTTTGCCATGTGCTTGATCTTGAGTTGTCATTTAATATGCCTCTAGTTAGGCCTTGATTACATGAGATTCATGTAGTCCCATCAATGCTACACTAATGTATCAATTTTTCCCACTCAGGGATAAAAGTGAATATTCTAGGATATTTACACCCATATGAATACTACAAACATCTTGAGGCTGAATTTCAAAGCTACAATTATCAATATGATATGAATCTAAATTATAAGCAAGATAAAATAAAGGCTATACTTATTGATCCTTCACTGAATAATTGCATAGATATTAATACCTTCAATTCACTTTCCCACATGCCACCTTCTAAAGCTTATAATCATTTCACCATTTCATATAATAGACTGGGAGAGTATGTGACCCATGATACATTTCATATTGACAATCTTCCTCAAAATATGAAAACCTTTGGGCATCCTAAATTCACCCCACATATGCATTGAAAAAAAATTAAAAAAGATAAGGGCCATGTCACATTTGTACCATCATCTGGCCTAGAACCTAACCCTCTTGAAGGGGGTGAATCATGGTTATATGATGATAACCAAGATGATTGTTATAAAAGTGAAAAATATCTTATTCCCAATAGGATCATGGAGCATCACATTTATGAAGGAAGAGGCCTCAGACTAAATCAATAAGGAACCATCGAGCCAATTTCCATGATTAATTATGAAATACCTTAGGAAAAACAATAACCATCAAGGCCTATGATAATTAGGAAAAAGAATCACAAGGTACCATTAGCTTGTCAGTTATCATTTAGCCTTTGAACCATGATACACTTTGCTATGTGCTTGATCTTGAATTGTCATATAATATGCTTCTTGGTAGGCCTTGATTACATGAGATTCATGTAGTCGCATCAATGCTACACCAATATATCAAGTTTTCCCACTCAAGGATGAAAGTGAATATTCTAGGATATTTACACCCATATGAATACTACAAACATCTTGAGGCTGAATTTCAAAGCTATAATTATCAATATGACATGAATCCAAATTATAAGAAAGATAAAAGAAAGACTATACTTGTTGATCCTTCACTGGATTATTTCATAGATCTTAATACCTTCAATTTGCTTTCCCACATGCCACCTTTTGAAGCTTCTAATTAATCATTTCACCATTTCATATAATAGATTGAGAGAGTATGTGACCCACGATACATTTCATATTGCCAATCTTCCTCAAAATCTAAAAACCTTTGGGCATCCTAAAGTCACCCCACATATGCATTGAAAATAACAGAAAAAAGATAAGGAACATGTCACATTTGTACCAGCATCTGGCCTAGAACCTAACCCTCTTGAAGGGGATGAATCATGGTTATATGATGACAACCAAGCTGATTGTTATAAAAGTGAAAAATATCTTATTCCCAATAGGATCATGGAACATCACAATTATGAAGGAAGAGTCCACAAAATAAATCAACAAGGAACCATCGAGCCAATTTTCATGATTAAGTATGAAAGACCTTAGAAAAACAATAACCATCGAGGCCTATGATAATTAGGAAAAAGAATCGGAAGGCACCATTAGCTTGCCAGTTATCATTAGGCCTTTAAACCATGATACACTTTTCCATGTGCTTGATCTTGAGTTGTCATATAATATGCTTCTAGGTAGGCCTTGATTACATGAGATTCATGTAGTCCCATCAATGCTACACCAATGTATCATGTTTTCCCACTCAGGGATGAAAGTGAATATTCTAGGATATTTACACCCATATGAATACTACAAACATCTTGAAGCTGAGTTTCAAAGCTAAAATTATCAATATGACATGAATTCAAATTATAAGAAAGAGAAAATAAAGGCTATACTTATTGATCCTTCACTGAATAATTGCATAGATCTTAATACCTTTAATTCACTTTCCCCCATGCCACCTTTTGAAGCTTCTAATCATTTCACCATTTCATATAATAAAATGGGAGAGTATGTGACCCATGATACACTTCATATTGACAATCTTCTTCAAATTTTGAAAACCTTTGGGAATCCTAAAGTCACCCCATATATGCATTGAAAACAAAAGAAAAAATATAAGGGACATGTCACATTTGTACTAGCATCTGGCCAAGAACCTAACCCTCTTAAAGGGGATGAATCATGGTTATATAATGACAACCAAGTTGATTGTTATGAAAGTGAAAAATATATTATTCCTAATAGGATCATGGAGCATCAAAATAATGAAGGAAGAGGCCTTAGACTAAGTCAACAAGGAACCATCGAACCAATTTCCATGACTAAGTATGAAAGACCTTATGGACTTAGATTTAAACTGCCTAGGGGTGACCCCACATATCTTAATCAAACTCCATCACCTGTGACTAATGATGATGATTCCAACAATAAAGTAGAGTTAGATCATAGCCTCACCTTTGATGACCTATCTGAAACTAACCTATTTGATAATAATGCCATTTGTACCCTTACCTTGGTCATTCATCGAAACCCATTGCCATTATATTATCCCTAACTAATAGATGGGACCAACAAGAATCCAATATATCGATTGATGAGTTCTAGAATGATGAGGAATTTTGTGACTTATTAGGCTTTAGAAACAACATTTCATTGGGAGATCACAAGTTAGGATTCTCAATTACATTAATTTTTAGCCTATTTTGGATAACAGGTGAACACCCTTAACCAAAAACAAATAAGTACAACATTGAAGTCCCAAAGTGAAAAGCTCTTTGAGGTACTTTTTGACTAGGGAAAAAGTAAAAACAAAGGCCAATCTAGTGTGGAAAACCTATTTTAGGGACCATTAGATGGGGATGTTTATTATTCTTCAAATTTAGATTAGGAAACCACCAATAATGAACTTGCCTATGGATTTGAGTTTAGTTTCATACAATAACAAGTATTTGATCAAATTATTCAAGAAATTTTGACTATTTTTGTCACATGGCCAGATCTCCCATTAGGGGACTTAGATTCATCATGCCTAGGAGAAGTTGAAGAACAAGTCCTAGTAGATGACCCTAACATAGTCCAGTAGTTAAAGTCATTGCCTACTATCCTAGAAAATGGTTTGACCTTCTAGTTGAAGATATAATAGAGGTAAACATTGAGACTCCATCAAACACAAAATGGATAAAATTAAGCATGTCCCTCAATGTGGAGGAACATGAAGTCTTTACAGTTTTATTGAGAGAATTTATAGATATGTTTGCATGGGCCTATTCTAGCATGCCATGTTTGGACCCTACCTTGGTTCTATACCATCTTATGGTTAATTTTGATGCCAAACCAATCAAACACAAGCTATGTAAGATGCATCCTCACATTGATATATTGGTAAAGAAAGAGTTGGAAAAACTCTTAGAATCAGGATGTATTTGATCCATTGACTACTTAGAATGGATCTCTAATCTGGTGCCTAATAGTAAAAATCTTGAAGAGATCAAGATCTGTACTAATTTTTGAGACATCAACAAAGCTACTTATTTTGATCATTATAGATTTTGATCCTTTTAGTATAGATTTTGATCATTTAATTACATATACTTCATTTACTTGGATTCATCATGTCTCATAGAGGTATTGAAGTTGATCTAGTTAAACTCCATGTTATAACCAAGATGCCACCACCAACCAATTTAAAGTAACTTCATAGTTTGTAAGGTAAGATCCAATCAATCTGATGCTTCATCTCTTAGTTAACAAACAAGTTTCATCTATTTAAAAACCTTATAAAGAATGGAGTTGCATTTCATTATGATGATCACTACCAAACAAATTTTTAACAACTCAAAGGCTATCTTGTTAATCTACATATGTTATTACCTCATATGCTAGGAAAGCCATTATTGTTATACCTATCAGCTACCAACTATGCTCTAGGGGCACTCTTGGCTCAACATGATGATAATTGAAAAGAACATGCCATATACTTCCTAAGACAAACCTTGGTCACATATGAATATAACTATGCACCTATTAAAAAAGCTTATATGGCCATGGTCTTTATAGCTCAGAAACTATGCCATTACATGTTGAATAATAAAACCATGGTCATTTAAAAAGTAGATCCACTTAAGTATCTACTATCTAAAATAAATTTTCAAGGTAGAATGGCTACATAGATCAGAATTTTCAGTGAGTTTGATATAGAGTATGTTAATCAGAAGGTAATCAAGGGACAATTTCTTGTAGATAAACTTGTTGAACCACCTCTCATAGACACACAACCACTCATGTTTCAATTTAATTATGAATCCATAATGATAATAATTTCCACACCCTTTGAGGAGTATCCCTAAAAGCTATATTTTGATGGTTTATTTACTACACATGGATTGGGGGTAAGCTTAGTATTTATTACACCATAGGGGGATCTAATCCCTAAATCATTTAGAATTAGATTTTTATGTATAAAACACATGGTTGAGTATGAATCACTTATTTTAGAACTTTGATAGGTAGTGCATTAGAACATATCTCATCTCCAAGTTTATGGTTATTCTCAATTAATCATTAGTTAGGCCATAGATCATTTTCAAACCAAAGATGACAAGCTAGCTCCATATAAAGCCATGGTTGATACTCTTAAGCAACAAATTGCCAACATTAGTCTAAGCACATACCAAAGGCTAGTAATAGAACTATATATGCCATGGCTACTATTGGCTCTTTAATTAGATAAATAGATAAATCTAGAGAGTATCAGTTCCTCATCAAGAATTTGTCAGCATCAGCTCATGAACCTTCAACCATTATAATGATTTGTGATATTATTTGTCTTAATTCTATCTAGTACTCAAACTATAAAACTATTTTCATGACCAAGTTATACCATTTAACCTATCTTGAAAACAAAAAAAAGCCTTCATTCATCATTCCACTTGTTATACTCTACTTGGATCCACACTTTACTATCATAGTTTTGATGAAAATATGCTTCAATGTTTAACTTTGGTAGAGTATATGCTAGTGTTAAGAGAAGTTCACGAAGGAGTATGTGGAGCTCATTCTAGAAGGGCAGTCTTATCTAATAAGCTCTTGTTTATTTTTTATTATTGGCCCATGATGGACATAGATGTTATTGCATATGTAAAGAAGTGTGACAAATATCAATGACATGCTAATCTAATTCATGCCCTAGAAAAAACTCTAAAACTAATGTTGAAACCATGGTTATTTTTTACATAGGGACTTTACCTCATTGGGAAGATCAACCCCACTTCAATTGATGACCATAAACATATACTTATTACCATCGAGTATTTCACTATGTGGGTTGAAGTTATACCCCTCACTTACATGACTAGAAATCAAATTTCCAAATTCATCTTCAACCATCTCATTTTCCACTATGATATCCCATCTAACAATATATCTGATAATGGAGGATCATTTAAAAATAAAGATGTAGACTAGTTATATACCAAATATAACATCACATAACATTTTTCTACAACATATTACCCTCAAGGTAATGGTGAAGTTGAAGTATTGAACAAAACCATTATCAATATTCTCAAAAATATTATTTATGATGTCGGTCATGATTGGCACCTATAGATATTCCCTACCCTTTGGGCATACCGTATGAATCATCATACCCCCATAGGAGCCACTCCATCTTGGATGATCATACCTATCATGTAGTTCACTTGCAAGATCTAGACCTACTTGATGAAAAATACATAATTTCACTCAAAAATCTTCAAGCATATTAGAACTAAATCAAAGGCCACTATAATCATCATGTTAAGTATAAAACATTTAAACTTGGTGATCTTGTTCTTAAAGAAAACCAAAATAATACCACGACTGAGAAGAAACATAAAGAAAAATTCAAACAAAATTGGATAGGGCCTTTCATCATTACTATATATTATGGATCAAGAGCATATAGGCTTCCCACACTAGATGGAGATGAACTTCCTGAGCCATTGAATATTATTCATCTCAAGTGATACTATGCTTGAGCACTAGGTTGTATTATCTATAAGGATCATTTCAGTTATATCATTCTATCACTATTCTTCTTTGACCAAATATTATCCTTATTTGTCCTCTTAGCTATATTCACTTTTTACTTTGACTTATCATCCTAGTGTGTTCTAAAGCCTAACCCATTTTACCTTGGCTTTTGCCATTCATTATGTATTTTTAACATTGAGGAATCTGATTAGTTTAATCTATTAGTCCATGTACTTCAGATAGAGATCATATTTTTGATCAATATTATAGAAGTTTTGATAGTTGCATCCTTTGTTTGTTATTTCTTTCTTATCACTAGTCTTGTTACTAATTATAACTACCTTTGGGTAAATTAGCACCATTGATCCATGCCATTATGTCCTAGTTATAACTACCTATGGAAAAACTAGGGGCAACATTTGTTTATTAAGCCTTGATGTACCAACTTACCAATTCTTATGTCCTACTTTTCCTTTTTAACAACTGTGCCTATTTTGTTTGAATTAACTAAAACATTAGTTAAATTCCTCTACTGTAGGCTAGAACCATAGTGACTAGAGGTCCTACTTTGGGACTATGTAGATAGTGATCACTATTTTTTTAGGTCTAATCAGTCATCCTTCCTACCACACTCTCACTATTTTACAAGCAACCTAAGCCACAGTCTCACCATTTTGTGAGCAACCTAAGCCATGCTCTCAAAATTTTGTGAGTAACCTTATTTTAAACACTCTCTATATTTTGTGAGCTTGAACCATTTAGTGTCTCATCATTCTTGATTGAGTTGAGATACTCTAAAAAAATTCAAAAAACATTTGAAAAATTGTTAGAAAATAATAAAAATATTGACTTCTTTACCTTAAGGATTCTGGGAACCCTTACTAAGTTACAATCAAATCACTTGTCATTTAGTTTCCCAGTATTTTTTGGTCTTTTTTTCTCATGCACCTACTATTATATAAGACCATTCCTATTCTTATATCACATCCATTCTATTTTTTTTCTTTAGTTATCACATTCTTCTCATTCCTTGGGAGAACTACATTTGACCTAAAGTTTTTTTTAGATATTACATCCATAGAACTATGTAGGTAGCATCCACTTACCTAGTGCATATAGAGATAGCCTAGTCACCCCCTTCCTTTTCTTCTATTCTCCCATGTTGTTCAGTTATTGCCTATTTTCTAAGGGTAATGCTCGTATGGTTTCTTTTGCATTGATTATTTATTTATTTTTATTTTTTGTTTGTCTCCATGTTTGTTTACTTTCATCATTATTACCTTGATTTGGTTTATGTGTGTTCATTCAGTAATTTTTTACCCACACTTACACTTGAATCCAATCATATTCATATGTTTACATTATCATCATAGTTTCTATCATTGGTACAGTGTTTTCTATTGAGTATTAGATTATGGGATTCAGTCCTCATGTATATTTTGGCCAAGTACTCATGATGTTATAACATGATGCCTATCGATATGTGATACAACAAACCTAAGCTTTAAGAAGTTTATTTAGCAATGGTAGCATCTCTTCAGTATCAACATCTTGATTCCATCCTAATCATATCCCAAATAGAGTAATTAAACATGAAAGAATTTCAACTTTTATTAGTTCAAATGAGCATCTCCATACTAGTAAGTTATTCTAATTCATCATTACCCTCCATGTTTAGTTATCATCATCCTTGACCAATTTTATCATGTTTTCCATAATTAGGTTCCAATGATTATAAATTCCTATGGGCAAATCATTACACATCATCCCACCTACATTTGTCACTGGTTATAATCACCTTTGGGCAAATCATTTTGTTGTCATCACTTTACTTTTTCTACCTATACAGGGGCCTATTATTATCTTATTTGTCTATCCTAATAGCGGAAACTCCATCTTCTCAATGATTATACCACTTTTGGGCAAATTATTATGTTATCATATCACATTACCACTATCTAGGTACAATGCTTATAACCACCTTTGGGCAATCCATTATACACCATCCCTCTTAAATTTTCAATGACCTTGACTACTTTTTTAATATCATTATGTTTTCACCCCATCAAATTTCCTTTATTTTGTCACCTCATTTCACTTCTTTATTTTTGGAGGACTATTTTTTGACCTAATTATGCTAACCATTCCCTCAAGGGGGCATCATATAGTTAGTTTACCATCATTACAGTTGTAGGCATACAAGAGATTTTAATTATTTGAGAAGATGTTATTGTGCTTATAGCTTACAATTCCTTCCAAAATAGGGGTAAACTATAAACACCTAAAACTGGCCACTGATAAGCTCTTATCAAGTTTTTGACCAATTTCTACCCAAAATGCACAATTTGGCCTAAAAACACTAAATCATACTAAATGATGTGAAACTAACATATTCAAGTGCCAATTTTATCTAGGGTATTGCTAAATGAGGCAATGCAATTTATGGGCTAACTAACTTTGATCATATCATTTCTAGTCAAAATGCCAATTTAGTACTTGGGTGCTCTACATTCATCTTTCCTATCAAATATCTTCCACAAGATACATGAATTTGTTATTTATTTTTAGTAACATCCTAAATGGGATAGAAGACCTAATGCATCTGACATTATCTTTCAATTCTAATTCAATCAAATTTTGGACCAATAATAAGGCATTTTGATCAATCTGAGTAATTTGTGCACAAAGTACTTAAACATGCTTATGAGATAATTAACCCAAATCGAGGCCTAATTAATAAATCCATGAAAAATTGTTCAATAATTATTTTTGGAAATTAATATTGAATATTTTCAACATTAGGTGACCTCATTTCTTGGGAAGACATCCCTAGGTCATACATGCCATAAATATCAAGATTCTTACCCTCCATGACTCATCAATACCTTTGATGATGCCCTCCAAGCCTCATAATTTCCCTTTCTTTCAATATCTTGATGAGAATAATTATAAACTTAATTCCAAAAATTGAATTAATCTTCAATTGCACATCTCAATTTTAGGATGGATGGTTTAGGATGATTATAGATATTGTCAAAAATCTATAAATAAGAGGCCTTACCATATGAATTTAAAGTCTTGATCATGCAAAGTTATAATTCACAAATGATTCCAAAATCCATTACAATTAGTGTTACAATGCCAAATTGATTTCAATCCAATTCAAGCTATAAGTCAAAGGTGACAAGGAGAGATAGAGGTAGCCAAGCTTCCATTGTTAAGGACTTCATAAGCACAAACTGAGAAAGCCACTGTAACAAGCATTTTAGAGCATCCAAGGGAGGTAAAATAAGGTTTATTTTTTATTTTATTTGTGTGTTTTATTCGTATTTGTTAATTAAGCTCTCCCTAGTGTTTAGGCCTACAGATGTTATGTTAGTTAGTGTGTTTTTTTCATTTCGTTTTCATTTTAAAACTAACACCATACACTCTTGAGTCAAATTTTTAGATCACAAAAATTAATAAATCTATGATATTACATATCATTAAAATGTAAAATTTGTGATGCATAATGAAAAATATACATAAAGTTTAAATCTTTAGATCTTAAACACCTTCAAACCCATATAAGTTTCAATATTACAAATCATTCAAATTTCACATTTACAATTCATCATGAGAAACAAGCATAAAATTTAAATTTTTAGATCTTAAACACGTTAAAAATGGCTTAAGCTTCAATATTGCATATCATTCAAATTTTAAAGTTGTGATACATTAGGAGAAATGCACATAAATTTCAAATCTTTTGATCTTAAACACCTTCAAATCTCTTTAAGATTTATTATTACATGTATTTGAAATTTCAAAGTTGTGATGTGTCATGATAAATGTGCATAAAGTTTCAATCTTTGGATCTTAAACACCTTCAAAACTACTTAAAGTTTCATATTTAATATCGGTTAAATTTTAAATTTGTGATGCATCATTAAAAATATGCTTAAAGTTCAAATCTTTGGATCTTAAACACGTTCAAAACTACTTGAACTTTAGTATTACATATCATTTAAATTTTAAAGTTGTAGTGTATTATGAGAAACATGCATAAAGTTTGAATCTTTAGATTTTAAACACATTTAAATCTATTTAATATTTGGTATTACATATCATTCAAATTAAAATTTGTGATGTATCATGGGAAACTTGCATAAAGTTTTAATCTTTAGATCTTAAACACCTTTAAAAATGCTTAAACTTTGGTATTACATATCATTCAAATTTTAAATCTATGATGCATCATGAGAAATGTGCATAAAGTTTGAATGTTTGGATTTAAACTCATTTAAAACTATTAAAGCTTTGTTATTACATATCATTTAAATTTAAAAGTTATGATGCATCATGAGAAATGTGCATAAGATTCAAATATTTAGATTTTAAATATGTTGAAAACCACTTAAGCTTTGATATTACATATCATTCAAATTTTAAATTTGTGATGGATCATGATAAATGCATATAAAGTTTAAATCTTTAGAGCTAAAACACATTAAAAACTTCTTAAGTTTTGATATTATATATCATTAAATTTTCAAAATTGAGATGCATCATGAGAAACATGCATAGATTTTAAATATTTGATCTTATATAGTTCCAAACTAATTAAATTTCAGTATTACATATCATTCAGATTTAAAAGTTTTGATGCATCACAATAAATGTGCATAAATTTCAAATTTTTGGATATTAAATATGTTCAAAACTGCTTAAGCTTTGGTATTACATATCATTCAAATTTCAAAGTTGTAATGTATCATGAGAAATGTCCATAAAATTCAAATTTTGGATCTTAAAAATATTTAAAAGTACTTAAGCTTTGATATTACATATCATTTAAATTTCAAATTTATGATGAGTAATGAGAAACATGCATAAAGTTCAAATCTTTGTATTTTAAACAAGTTCAGAACTACTTAAGCTTTAGTACTACATTTTATTCAAGTTTTAAAGTTCTTATTCATCATGAGAAATGTGCATAAAGTTTGAATGTTTAGATCTTAAAAATGTTCAAAGATGCTTAAGCTCTAGTATTACATATCATTTAAATTTATGATGCATCATGAAAAATGTGCATAAAGATTGAATCTTTGAATCTTAAACACATTCAAAACCTTTTAAGCTTCATTAGTACATATCATTCAAATTTCAATGTTGGGATGGATCATGATAAATGTACATAAATTTTAAATATTTGGATCTTAAACACATTCAAAAATTCTTAAGCTTTAGTATTACATATCACTCAAATTTTAAAGTTATGACGCATCATGAGAAATGAACATAAAGCTCAAATATTTGGATCATAAAAATATTCAAAACTACTTAATCTTTGGTATTACATATCATTCAAATTTCAATGTTGTAATGCATCGTGAGAAACATACATAGACATCATATATTTAGATTTTAAATACATTCAAATCATCTTAATCTTCAGTATTACATATCTTTCAAATTTCAAAGTTGTGATACATAATGGAATATGTGCATATAGTACAAATTTTTGGATCTTAAATACCTTTAAAATGGTTTAAGCTTCAGTATTATATATCATTTAGATTTTGAAAATTGTGATGCATCATGTGAAACATGCATAAAGACCAAATCTTTAGATCTTAAGAATGTTCAAAATTGTTTAAACATTAGTATTACATATCATTCAAATTTTGAAGTTGTGATGCATCCTAAAAAATGTGCATAAAGTTTGAATCTTTAGATTTATAACACATTCAAAATTACTTAAGCTTTGGTACTACATGTCATTCAAATTTCAAAGTTACAATGCATCATGAGAAATGCACATAAGGTTTGAATCTTTGGATCTTAAACATGATCAAAACTACTTAAGCTTAAATATTACATATCTTTCAAATTTCAAAGTTTTAATTAGTCATGATAAACATGCATAATCTTCCAACATTTTTGTTTTAAACATGTTCAAATTTGCTTAATATTTTATATCACATCTCATTTAAATTTCAAAGTTGTGATGCATAATGAGAAATTTACATAAAGTTTGAATATTTGGATATTAAACACCTTCAAAATTGTTTATTCTTCAATATTACATATCATTCAAATTTAAAAGTTATGATGCATCATCAGAAACATGCATAATTTAAAATATTTAGATCTTAAACATGTTCAAAACTGCTTAAGCTTTGATATTATATATCATTTAAATTTAAATTTACGATGCATTATGAGAAATGTGCATAAAGTTTTAATCTTTAGATCTTAAATACAATAAAAAAATCTTAATATTATATATTTCATATCATTTAAATTTCAAATTTGTGATACATCATGAGAAACACACATAAATTTTGAATCTTTAGATCTTACATATATTTAAAATAGAATTCTTAATCTTCAATATTACATATCACTCAAATTTCAAAGTTGTGATGTATTATGATGAAGGCACATAAAGTTTGAATCTTTTGATCTTAAAAATATTCAAAATTGCTTAATCTTTGGTATTACATATCATTCAAATTTCAAAGTTATAATACATCATAATAAACATCAATAAAGTTAAAATATTTAGATCTTGAACATGTTCAAAACCAATTAAGCTTCAGTATTACAAATCATTCAAATTTCAAAATTATAATGCATCATAAAAAATGCACATAATTCTTGAATCTTTGAATCTTAAATATGTTCAAAACTTCTTAGGCTTTAGTATTACATATCATTCAAATCTTAAAGTTTTGATGCATCATAAAAATTATTCATAAAGTTTAAATCTTTGGATCATAAAAATATTCAAAACTTCTTAAGTTTCAGTATTACATATCATTCAAATTTTAAAGTTATGATTCATCATGAAACATGTGCATCAAATTCAAATCTATTGATATTAAACATCTTAAAAATTTCTTGAGCTTTGGTATTACGTATCATTCAAATTTCAATGTTGCGAGGCATCATGAGAAACATGCATAAAGTTCAAATATTTAGATCTTAAACACATTCAAAACCACATAAGCTTTAGTATTACACATATTTAAAATTTTAAAGGTGTGATGCATCAAGATAAATGTGCATAAATTTTTATCTTTGAATTTGAAACACATTTAAAATTACTTAAGTTTTGGTATTATATATCATTCAAATTTCAAAGTTGTGATAGATCATGAGAAATGTGCATAAATTTCTAGTCTTTGGATACTAAAAACATTAAAAACTACTTAATTATTGGTATTATATATCATTCAAATTTCAAAGTTGTGATGCATCTTGAAAAATGTGTATAAAGTACAAATTTTTAGATCTTAAACACGTCCAAAACCACTTCAGCTTTGATATTACATATCATTCCCATTTTAAAATTGTGATGCATCATGAAAAATGTGCATAAAGTTTGAATCTTTGGATTTAATACACATTCAAAACCACTTGAACTCTGTCATTATATATCATTCAAATTCAAAAGTTACAATGCATCATGATAAACACCAATAAAGCTTGAATCTATATATCTTAGACACAATAAAATTTTCTTAAGATTTTTTAGTACATATCATTCAAATTTTAAAGTTGTAATTCATTATGAGAAACATGCGTAAAATTTGAATCTTTGGTTCTAAAACACCTTCAAAATTGTTTAATATTTCATATTACATATCATTCTAATTTTAAAGTTGTGATGAATAATGAGAAACATGCATAAAGTTTGAATCTTTTGATCTTAACACCTTTAAAACTACTTAAGCTTTGGTATTACATATTCTTCAAATTTCAAAATTGTGATACATCATGTGAAACTTGTTTAAATTTCAAATCTTATGATTTTAAACACCTTTAAAACTAACTAAGCTTTGGTATTACATATCCTTTAAATTTAAAAGTTATGATTCATTATGAAAAATAAACATTAATTTCAAATCTTTGGATTTTAAACACCTTCAAGTCTATTTAAGCTTAGATATTACATAGCATTCAAATTTGATAGTTCTGATGCATTATGAAAAATATGCATAAACATTAATATTACATATAATACGAATTTCAATGTTTAGGTGCATTATGAGAAACAAATAAAATGTTAAAATATTTGGACCTTAAACACATTCAAAACCACTTAAGCTTTGGTATTACATATATTCAAACATTAAAATTGTGACTCATCATGAGAAACACACATCAAATTCAAATCTTTGGATCTCAAACACGTTCAAAACTACTCAAGCTTCGATACCACATATCATTCAAATTTCAAAGTTGTGATGCATCATGATAAATGCACATAAAGTTTAAATTTTTGGATTTTAATCACCTTCAAAACTACTTAAGCTTTAGTATTACATATCATTCAAATTTCAAAGTTTTTATTTATCATGATAAATGTACATAAAATTTGAAACTTTGGATCTTAAACATGTTTAAAACTATTTAAGCTTTGGTATTGTATATCAGTAATATTTTAAATTTGTGATGCATCTTAAAAAATATGCATAAATTTTAGATCTTTGGATCTTAAACACATTCAAATTTGCTTAAGGTTTGGTATTAAATATCATTCAAATTTCAAAGTTGTGATTCATCATGATAAATGCATATAAAGTTCAAATATTTAGATCTTATATATGTTCAAATTTGGTCAAGTTTTGGTGTTACATATCATTGAAATTTGAAAGTTGTGATCCATCATGACAAATATGCATAAAGTTTGAATATTTAGATTGTAAACATGTTCAAAAATACTTAAACATTGGTATTACATATCATTAAAGTTTGAAAGTTGTAATTCATCATGAGAAATGGGCATAAAGTCTTAATCCTTAAACCTTAAACACCTTCAAAATTGCTTTGGGTTTGGTATTATATATCATTCAAATTTCAAAGTTACAATGCATTATAAAAAATGCACATAAATTTCAAATATTTTGACCTTAAACACATTCAAAATCACTTAAGATTTGATATTAAATATCATTCAAATTTCAAAGTTTCCATGCATCATGAGAAATGCACATAAAGTTTAAATCTTTTGATCTTAAACATGTTTAAAACCACTTAAGTTTAGGTCTAAGATATAATTTAAATTTTAAAGTTGTAATAGATCATGAGAAATATGTATAGAATTTAAATATTTAAATCTTAAACATGTTCAAAACCACTTAAGCTTTGGTATTACATATCATTCAACTTTAAAAGTTGTGATTGATCATGAGAAATGTGCTTAAAGTTTGAATCTTTGGATATTAAACATGTTCAAAACTACTTAAACTTTGGTATTACATATCATTTAAATTTTAAAGTTATGATTCATTATGAGAAACATGCATAAATTTTAAATCTTTGGATCTTAAACATGTTTAAAACTACATCAACTTCAGTATTACATATCATTCAAATTTCAAAGTTGTGATGCATCATAAAAAATGTGCATAAACATCGAATATTTGGATCTAAACCACATTAGAAAGCACTTAAGCTTTGGCATTACATATCATTCAAATTTCAAAGTTATGATGTATCATAAGACATGTTGATAAAGTTTGAATATTTAGATTTTAAACATGTTAAAAATCATTTCTAATAAGGTAGTACATATCATTCAAATTTTAAAGTTGTGATGAATCACGATAAATGTGAGTAAAATATGAATCTTTGTATCTTAAACACCTTCAAAACTATTTAATATTTGGTATTACATATCTTTCAAATTTCAAAGTTGTGATAAATCATGAAAAATTGCATAAAGTTTAAATTTTTTATTTATCTTAAACACCTTAAAAATGAATTAAGATTTGGTATTGCATTTCTTTTAAATTTTAAAATTGTGATGCATCCTAATAAACTCACATTAAGTTCAAATATTTGGATTTTAAACACATTAAAAACTATTTAAGCTTTCCTATTACATATCATTAAAATTTTAATGTTGTGATGCATCTTGAAAAATATGCATAAATTTCAAATCTTTGGATCTTAATCATGTTCAAAACTACTTTAGCTTCAGTGTTACATATCATTCAAATTTTAAATTTTGTGATACATCATGAGAAACATGCATAAAGTTTGAATCTTTAGATTTTAAACACTTTTAAATCCAATTAATCTTTGGTATTACATATCATTCAAATTTCAAAGTCATGATGTATCATGAGAAATGTGAATAATATTTAAATATTTAGATCTTAAACACCTTCAAAAATATTTAAGATTTAGTATTACGTATAATTAATATTTAAAATTTGTGATGCATCACAAGAAATGCACTTAAAGTTCATATCTTTAGATCTTAAACACATTGAAATTTTCTTAGGCTTTGGTATTAATTATCATTCAAATTTCAAAGTTGTGATGCATCATAAGAAATGTGTATAAATTTTGAATTTTTGGATATTAAACATCTTCCAAACTACTTAAGTTTTGGTATTACATATCATTTAAATTTAAAATTTTTGATGCATAATGAGAAATATGCATAAAGTTCAAATCTTTAAATATTTAACACTTTCAAAACTGCTTAAGCTTTGGTATTACATATCATTCAAATTTTAAAGTTGTGATGTATCATGACAAATATGAATAAAGTTTGAATCTTTATATCTTAAACACATTCAAAACCACTTAAGCTTCTGTATTATATATCATTCCAATTTCAAAGTTGTGATGCATCATGAGAAAAGTGCATAAAGTTTGAATCTTTAGATCTTAAACACCTTCAAAACTACTTAAGTTTGGGTATTATATATTATTTAAATTTAAAATTTTTGATGCATTATGATAAATCCACATAAATTTCAAATCTTTAGATCTTAAACACATTCAAAGCTACTTAAGATTTGATATTACATATCATTCAAATTTTAAAGTTTCCATGCATCATGATAAATGCACATAAAGGTCAAATCTTTTGATCTTTAACATGTTCAAAATATCTTAAGCTTCGATCTTAAATATAATTAAAATTTCAAATTTGTGATACATCATGATAAATGTCCATAAATTTTAAATCTTTGGATCTTAAACACACTCAAAATTACTTAAGCTTTAGTATTACATATCATTTAAATTTTAAATTATTAATGCATCATGATAAACACATAAAAACTTTAAATATTTGGATCTTGAACACATTCAAACTTATTTAAGATTATGTCTTACATATCATTCAAATTTGAAATATGAAATAGATCATAAGAAATGGGCATAAAGTTTTAATATTTAGATCTTAAATACATTCAAAATTTCTTAAGTTTTGGCACTGCATATCATTCAAATTTCAAAGTTGCAATGCATCATGATAAATATGCATAAAATAAAATATTGAGATCTTAAACATGTTCAAAAGTACTTAAGATTTAGTATTTCATATCATTCAAATTTCAAATTTGTGATGCATCATGAGAAATATACATAACGTTTAAATTTTTAGATATTAAATACTTTCAAAACCATTTAAGCTTTAGTATTATATATCATTTAAATTTTAAAGTTTATGAAGCATCATTAGAAACACACATAAAGTTTGAATCTTTGGATCTTAAACATATTCAAAACCACTTAAGCTTTTATATTATATATCATTCAAATTTAAAATTTGTAATGCATCATGATAAACATGGATAAAGTTTAAATCTTTGGATCTTAAGCATGTTCAAAACTACTTAAGCTTTGGTATTACATATCATTCAAATTCCAAAGTTATGACACATCAGGAGAAATATGCATAAATTTCAAATATTTTGATTTTAAATACATTCAAAACTATTTAATCTTTAGTATGACATATTATTCAAATTTAAAAGTTGTAATGCATCATAAAAAATAGAAATAAAGGTCAAATATTTAGATGTTAAACACCTTCAAAACCATTTAAGCTTTAATATTACATATCATTCAAATTTTAAAGTTGAAATTTGTCATGATAAATGCACATAAATTTCAAATCTTTAGATCTTAAATACATTCAAAACCACTTTAGATTAAGTAATACATATCATTCAAATTTCAAATTTGTCATGCATCATGACAAATGTGCATAAATTTTGAATATTTTGATCTTAAACACATTAAAAACCATTAATCTTAGGTATTAAATATCATTCTAATATCAAGTTTATGATGAAAGATTATAAATATGCATAAAACTTAAATATTTGTAACTTAAATAAGTTTAAAACTGTTTAAGCTTTGCATTGCATATCATTCAATTTTCAAAGTTATGATGAATAATGAGAAACATGAAAAAAGTTTTAATATTTTGATCTTAAACACCTTCAAAACCACTTAATCTTCAGTATTACATATCATTAAAATTTCAAAGTTTTGATGTATCTTGAAAAAAGTGCATAGAGTTTAAATATTTTAATCTCAAACACCTTCAAAATCATTTAAGCTTTGGTATTACATATTATTAAAATTTAAAAGTTGTGATGTGTCATGAGAGATGGAAATAAACATTGAATATATGGATCTTAAACACCTTCAAAATTTTTTAAGCTTCAATATTACATACCATTAAAATTTCAAAGTTGTAATGCATCATGAAAAATGTGCATAATGTTGAAATATTTGGATCTTAAACACATTCAAAATTGATTAATCTTTAGTATTACATATTGTTTTCAATTGCATTTTCACCCTTTGAGGAGATGCTTGAGCTCTCTTCATTGAAGTAGCATAATGGAAACACCTCTAGACTTGTAGGTAGCCTAAGGATGAGATGAATCTATAGACAGGGCTAGCTCCCTTAATGTAATACTTTTGATTGAAACTACACCTAAACTTTGGAGGGGGGGAAGGAGAGAGATAACTGAAATAAAACTATCATAAGGGAGGTGATACACCAAATAGATTGATGAATTATAACCAACATCATGCTACACAGAGAACAAAGGATAAACTAAACATAAACTTCTCCAATATACATCTTCTCACATCAGTGTTACATTATGAGGTTATGGATGAATGTGCAAAGCTAGGAGGACTAGAAAAAAGGCTTATGAGGTCACTAATGAATAGACTAATTCACTCCATCCTTGACATATCCTAGAACACTTCACATTCTCTATATGAAGAAGCTTTCGAACTACAAATAGGGTGAAAGAAAGAGACAAAATGCTAAGGAATCCATAGTATTCACTAAGAAAGATTCATCATCCAATTAAAACACACTTATGAATAGTCATGAAGAGGTAAAAATAATTAGTCTTATTGATAAAATGGTATGAAAATGATCAGTTCTTCACCATACTTAGGTGGAGCATCAATTACAATGGCTAGTTTTTATAGAACTTGAGAGAGAGAGAGAGAGAGAGAGAGAGAGAGAGAGAGAGAGAGAGAGAGAGAGAGAGAGAGAGAGAGAGGTCAAAGGGTCACAAGGACACTTTTAAATATGATAAAATTAGTTAATTATTCATTATAATAGGATATGGGATGAACCATGTAAGGTTAGGAAGCCCAACTGTCCATACAAGTCATCAATATCTTGTACAGTAGCATGAAATTCACTTAATTGGCTAAAAAAACTTCCTCCATGATTAACCCTATTTTAAAATAGCAAGACTTAATTAAGGACAAGTATGATGGTTTTAATGAAGGGTAAGTAATTTATACATGCCTCTCCATGAATTGGTTATAGTCTTAGTCATCTAAAATTATCTTGAAGTGAGTCATCATCATTTGCAATCCAAAAAACTCCTCATTCGTATGCACCTTACACACTTGGCCTCTAAGTTTTCTTTAATTTTCCATAAAAATATGTGGTAGGAAGTGGATTAAAATTTTAAATACCTTCAATGGCCTTAGAATCATTAGGGACAACTTAAAATGATCTCACTTGAATTTTTTCACCCTTTTCACTAGTTTGTCCACTAAGTCAATTTTGACTAGCAGAGATGAGAGTTATTTTTTGCACACTTATAAGTTTTTATAAGGATTGAAATTAACATTAATATATATAAAAGGTATAAATATTCCTACTAAATTTGGTTTCATCCTCATAATTCTTCTAGAAGCTACAAAACACAAAAAATGGTAAAACATACCCTATTCCTTACCCCATCTATACAATTCCTTATAGATAAAAAGTATGAGAGGAATCCTAATTTAGTATTCTATAATTTCTAATAACTTTCCTAGGTAAACTATTCCATTAGATCTTCTATCCAACTGCATTTCTCCAAATTGGTCCTAATTGAGTGTTTGCAAGGGTTTTAGGCTTATTTGAACTCTGAATGTATTTTCATAAATCTATGATATAAAACTTGAAAAATAATCTACAAACATGTCCTTGAAGATCCATAATAACCTCCTCAAACTCCTTTGTCTTGCATGCAAGGCTTCATAAAATATGTGTGTAATTTAAATTCTCATATCGAGCTTGTTTTCACCTCTTCCTATAGGTCTAAGTTAGTTTTTCTCTCAAAATGGAAATATTCATGCTTCCTCTAAAGGGTGATAACTTTAACACACCTATCATGGCCATATAACCATGCTCTAATAGGATAAAAATCCTAATTTATGCTATAAGTGTAAATGGTTATCTAGTTGGCTTTAGGCTTAAGTATGCTCAATAGACCTGTCTCCAACCTAAAGCCGAAAATGGATTTCTTGGTATCTTCACTACATTAAAATTGGCCCATTAGAAACCATTTCTAAAGTTGGATATTTCATTGGTCTTCAAATTAGCTCTAGGTCAAAACCTGCATAATGGGCTTGAGAGTAACCTTGGGGTTTAACACCCTATCTAGTTTCCTCTCTATATGATTGGTTTCCAAGATATTATTAGGAGTCCCTCATATTTTAAAACCATTTTAAATGGTATCCTTATCTTTTTGTCACTCCTTTTACCCATCTTCCAAAGATTATAGGTTTAATATATGAGGAGAGTGACCTTTGTTTGAGATAAAATGTAGGGCAATACCCTACCTCCTTAGACAAAAGTCAATATTGAAGAGGATTCTTCAAATATAAAGGATGATCTCCACAAACCTTGAGCCCCTGATCTTATGAATAGACCCTCTTAAATCATAAAAGTCTAAGATAGACTTGCTCGGGAAATTATGTGCAAGGGTTCTCCATTACATGAATTATCGACTACATCACCTAAGCCTTTTCCTCCCTTATTCCCATATCATGAAGGTGTTAAAATGTGATCACCATCATTTTATATGTTTTTACTAATCTCAAAATCCATTTATAACCATGTTTGCATCATGGACTATACTTTTACTTAGTTAGGACTGAGTGCTAAATTTACCTTGCATACTCAATAAAGTGATCCTATGAGTAGTGTTTTCATGTTTAAAACCTTGCTACTTAATTGTCTTTGCCTTTCATAAAACCTTCTTGACAATTTAACACTAATTATACCCATTTCACATTAAACCTATCCTAGGCCATCTCTTTGAACCTTAACCTTGTTCATAGTTGTCATAGTCAACATACTCAATTATGTTATGACTAGTACAAACTTGTAGATGATGATTCATTTCTTGATATACTACACACCACCCTCAAATCCTTTGAGATAGTTGTAAATATCTTCCATAGGCTAATTTTTATGTTTCCATCCCAAGTCCTTCTCATCTTTGAATCCTCAAGACTGAGTTTTAACATGATTAACTATGTTTCTATTCTTGAATAGTGTCCACTTGTAGGTCATCATACATGATTTATCATGGATATAGTATTGAAAACCTTTATATAGTTCCCTAGGTTCATATCTCATTATTTTAACCCATTTGTTTCATTTTCATGATTTTCTCAACTCAAAACAGTACCTCTCTCTCTAATTAAGTGTTACCTTGACTATGACTATGTTTTTCTTATTTAGTATACCTGTAGGTATACATTACTTATTGAAAACCTTGGTCCTAATGTATGAATATCCTATTTTAAGCTTGATAGTCCCTTGAACTTTCTCATATTTTCATTCAGCATTAGATGGGCTAAAACACCACTAAAACTTCAAGTTTAGTTCATTGTCTATTGTTCTATTGTAGGTGTATATTTCCATATAAAGGGACACTTGTAGGTGCCCATGGAGGTGGGAAAACCATGTATCAATATCATATTAGTGACCTTCATACCCATTTATAAACTATTTTATGAATGGAACAATTTTAGACAACATGAGATTGTGTTTTCTGGAGGAATGTCAAATGTCATTCAAACTTCTAATCCTGTAGATATGAATGCAGATTTTTAGTGTATTTCTAGTCAATTTTGAGGCTCCAAAATTGCATCTTCTCTTCACTTCATGACCATTAATTTTGGCATGTATATTCTATAGGATAATGGATACAAAGTTCACCTATATATATATATGTTCAAATTCTCTTGGAAAATAGGTTATAATATATTCATAAAACCTCTTGGGACCTTTATTTTTGCATTTAGGGGATTTGGTCTCAAAATGTAGTCATATCATTTTTGAAGGTGACCTTCAACCTTGTTTAGAAATACAAACTTTTAGAAAAGTATACCATGATACTTTCATCATTTCAATGACTTAAAGAGGGTGTCAACACATGTTTGAACCTTTCTATATGGATTTTAAACTCTCTGCTCATAACACTTATAGGTGGTTATTCCATAGTGCAGTTAGTAAAAATGAGGATGAGAAATAAACATGTTGGAAAATTTTTCATTAGTCGTTAAATCATGTAAAACTTTAAAAACACAAAATCCTTTATCATTAAAGGTTTGATACAAGGTTCAAGGCTCCATCTTAGTGTATTTTTCTCTTGTAGGTGCTAATGGAGTTATATATAAGCAGTGGGCAAAATTAGAGAAATATGCATGGGGAAAAGTTTCATAAACAAGATAAGACTCTTTCCAATTGGTCAAATGGTTTATCCTCATTATTATGGTCTTGTATTCAACCTCAAAAACTCAATTTTAATATGATTTTCTTCCTTTATGACACTTGTACATGTTAATCAATGGCTACCTGACTGTATTTTATTGAATAAGGCTATGATTCCATGGAGATATGCCTTGGGAAAGGATATTTAGAGGTGAAATTTACCAAGATAAAATGGAATCATTTAAACAAAAACATATTCACCTTCCAATACCACCATCAAACCAATAAAATCCTTCAAATGGTGAAAAAACTACTTGTTGCATAGAAAAGTGTTCCCTCCTATACCCTAAGATGATTAACATTTTAAAACTTAATGAAAATTTAAACCAATAATTTTAATAATTTTAGTATGAGTTAAACATCATCTTTAATCAAACAAATCAATTGGTTTGTATATAAATGATCAAACCAAGGAAAAACTTATAGGGTGCATGAAAAAGCTAGCAAAAAAGTATAGTCAACTTCATGAGGATGGTTCATGAATAAAAATACACCATTATTATAAATATTTATATTTAAATTAAGGTATATAATATTTATATAACCTCCTAAAAGCAATTGTCTTGAAACCTCTATCACTGTCTATACTAAGTACAAACCTGTAAGTCTCTTTTGTATGTCTAGAAATGCAAAAAAGAAGCAGAATGGTTTTGGATTTAAAATGGTATTTATAGAGTAAAAACATTTATATATGAGTTTTATGAAGTTTAATATAATCTCCATGATATTTTCCCATGTGGCACACTTCCCCATAGACCATACAAGTGTTGTTTTCTCCCTTTTTTAGTTATTTCTTAAATTTCAATTAGACAACCTACAATAGTCTGGTGTAGCTAACTTCCATAATATTTAAACTAAATCTTAGATGTTTGGAAGTAAAAATGGAGATCTAGACACCTTGATAAATGTGCCACTTGCATTTATGACCCTTAAAAGCCCACTAAATGACCCAAAATGATAAATTGACTAATATGGCTAAAACCAAGGCTAAGATGACATCAAATGGCATCAATTAACATGTAATACACCCCATGAAAATATATTATATCCCTATAAAACAAATAAAACTCATGTTTTTACCTATAGGGGTCCCAGTTTGACCTAAAAGTCAAATTTGGTCAACAAATTGGTGACTTATATGGGTAGTAAACCTAATATACTAAATAGACCAACAGTCTTATCAATCCATTAAGTTTAGGAGTCAACTAAATTTTGATACAAAAAAGAATACTTTGACCATTGACTTAAATCTTTTATATAGGCAAGACCAATGACTACCTGAACCACACAAAACAAAAGACACACATAAAGCAAAAGCAAACACAAATGTGCTTAATGAACACTTATAAATCACACACACTAAACTAAACAAACTAACTCAAACAGTAACATGAGATGATAACTTCCTCTTGGATCAAAGGCAACATTTAAAACTCTTCTTACTTCATGATAGGAAGGAATGAATGAGGCATATAACATTTTTCCCTTTAGCATTCATGCCTCTAACCTTTACATGATGTTTTCCAACTTCACTTATATGATGTTCATTAAAAACTAGGAAGATTGAAATAGGTTAAATATATAAATTAAATCCTCTTTCATCTAAACAACCTTAACCTTCTCATGTGGATCTTTCATTACAACCTCTTTCTTAATTTCCATGGAGATCTCAATAATATTGGGTTTCTTCTTCGATGCAAGCTTTTATAGGTCATCAAAGAGATTTGCATACTCTATCCAATATTGATCATTGTCCTTCATGGAAGATTCTTTCTTCACCTTGTCACGTACTTGGCCCCCAACTTGGAAAATATCTTCAAGCTCTTGGAATAACTTAATTTATAGATACTAGTCATCCTTGTCCTCTTTATCATCTAAAATAACTACCTCTTCAATAGTCTCTTCTTAATGTGTGATGTCATAAATATGATGTTATTCAACCTCCAATGCATCTAATGGTGATTTAAGATCACGCTGAGGTGTTGAGTCATCTTCAAGAACAACATCTTGCACATTGATCTCAAGAAGGTTTTCTAGGGTTGAAACCTCTTTAGGAAAGACTTAAAATTATTCTCCATCCATAATAGCACATTAATCCTCATAATTTATATGATAATCTATAACTTTTTGATCGGATGTAGAGTCTTCTTCAAGGCCTGTAAGATCTTCCATCTCTTTTTCTTTCATGGTGATGTCAAGACTAGGCATCTTGAAATCATGTGACCTAAACCAATGAGGCTACCAAGGTATGTCTTATTCAAGCAAGATCTCTCTTTCCTTATCAAACAAATAATCTTATTTAGGTTCCTAGTTCATCAAGGTAAAGGGTGATGGGGTGAGTACAAGATGAACTAGTTGGTGGAGGTGGAACATAGAACTCAAAATCAGATTGAGAGTGAAATGTATGGGACTCTTTTAGAAGATCTTGAGGAAGGGGATGCAGACCTTGGGCTAAAACAACTTGTTTTCTTCCTTCCACTTGAAAATAACTTCATTAACATATGATTTAGCTTGACGACTCTCTTGAGTAAGGGTGGATGGGGTGTGTTTAGGCATAAGATCTTCTTTTAAGTCTAAACCTTCCATCACACCTTGACTTAGCAACTTCATCCTTGACTCTAACTCTTCAATTTGTTTGGCTAGGTTCTCTTGGAAAGGTCTCTCTTGAAGTTGATATACATCATCATAAGTAATGCAAGGGGATTCATATGGAGGACAAGAGGTTTCTTGAGGAAGGGTGGGATGAACTTGCAAATGACCAACTTCATTCACAACTTCACACTCCTTATCAACCAAACTTTTTTCTTTTTTCTTTCCCCATGACTCCACTATCTTACTCTAGCTTAGGATGTTAAGATTAGAATTATTTTATTAAGGAAGAGTGGGAGGGTTTTGTATAAGATCAATCTCCTTCTCAGCTTCACACTCTTTGTCAAGACTTTTCTCCTCTTTCTTTCCCCATGACTCCACTATCATGTTCTAGCTTAGGATGTTAAGATTAGAATTATATTTTTGAGGTGGTCAGCATGCAATTTGAGAGGATAATGAGGGATTGAATTCCACTTTCTTTTTTGATAACATGGACTACTACATATGCATATTAGCCAACTCAATTTGCCTATATATATTAACTTCAAAAGCAAGGTTTTTCCTTTCAACTCTCTCTTCCAATGACCAGAAATGATGCCACTCTAAAATGATACCAACCACTTGTAGATAGAGTAAGGCATGCAACTACTAAGAAAGCTTGGGTAATGTTGAACATGGAAAGAAAATAAGAAAAAATTATCATGTAATCTTCCCCCAAATCAGTAATATCTAACACATAGATTTTGATCTAAAAGTTATACCAATTATCATATCTAAAATTAGAAGCAAGATCCATCATGTCATGCATGAGGCCCCCTATATATAGATTCTTTCATAAAATGTGTACTAAATATTGATTTTGGTTTGAATCGTAACTAAAAAATTGTAACTAATCTTACCTTTCTATCTATTTCTAGAAAATCTAGTTTTTTTGTTGTTTGGATAGGAGCACTAGAAATGGATAGTAGTGATAACAACGCTATAGTCTAGCCTTGGCACTATTGTCCTAGGCTACAAATGATCACTATTCTATAATCTTGACTACCTATCTAATTTATTCTAAGTGGTTTTATGATTGGTTTTTGTTCTAATTATTCTAAAACTAGCTTTTTTGATTGATAGGATATCTGATCTTTGTAATAATAACCCCTATTTACGGCCACCTCTTCTAAGGGTAGGAATACATACCTTGCCATGATTACCCTCAGAATAAGAATCCATACAAGTGTGTTATACTAGAAATATACATAATATAACAAAGATAACCATCAAGATATCTCAAAATATAGCATGATTTGAATTGAGAGATTGTTAGATCAACAAGGGTGTGCCTAGACATATATAACAATGTAATAGCATGTGTAATGTACTGAACTAGAATTTAAGGCTAGCAATTTTATTTTTTATTTTGTTATATTATTCAAGGAGGGATGGGGAATGATATCCATCATGACATCTAAGAAAATAGGAAAAATGCATGATGTGGATCATGGCATTATAACAATCGAGAAGCAATCAAGCAACAAGCATACAAAGCAAGAATCAAGAAGCATACAAGAGTGGCCAAAGAGATAAGCAAACAAGGGACATGGGTACATGTCACTCAAATTAGAAAGCAAGCATACAAGGCATATTCAAATGCCACATACACATACAAGTGGAGCAAATAATGTTGGTACCAGGGCCACAAGCACATAGAATAGTACAAGCAAAGGACATTGGTAAATTTCCTAAGGCACACACATGAATAGAAGTAAACGACATTGGTGAATGTCTTACAGGACATATAGGAGACAAGAAGGAACTAGAAATGAAATCACATCAAGATATGCTAATTAATAAAAGAAAGCATGTAAAGGATATAATTACAATCATATCTAATTAATCATAGCAAGAAATGAATGTATGAAAGACATGTGTAGTAAAAGACTAGGTATATGCTAATAAATACACATGAGCTAGATATTAGTAAAATGTTGATCAAGTAATCTATGTAAGCTAGTAAGCAATATATGTCAACATGATAATTAGAGTGTGTAGTTTAGGAATGACATAACCTAGATGGTGTAGTCATGTTGAAAATTCCCCCAGTGAGTATGTATATCAATGTGTGTCTTGAATGTATAAGTAGGATTCCCCTTCAATGGGTAGAGTGAATCAATCACTTAAGTAGCTAGATGTCACTACACACACTCAAATAAGATCAAGTAAAGCATAGTAATATAGATAAATCAAAATACAATAGCATGGAATAACGAATGTAAGTTCTAGCATAGTAGTATCAATGTAAAGCATCGATGATGCATACAATCAAAAAGTTTTTTTTTTTGACATATTTGAATGTTTTTGGATTTTTTTGAAATGTTATATTATTATTGTATTTTGAAATATTTGAGATATGTAAAATCAATAATAAGAGATTATGTACAAGCATTATTGAGGAAAAATAATACTAACCAATGAGTGTCCATTATGAGACTCTCTATCATGGTGTCCATTATCAAGGAGTGGATCATGTGTGATCATGGAATATGATGGAAATGTTGAGGTTGTCACTCTAAAAGCCCTACATGTTATAGATTCTCTAAAATGTTTAAAGTAGAAACTAATTGTTGGGTCCCTTTATAACTCTGAGAGGTGGATGCAAATATAGGGTTTTTAGGGACCCATCTGGAAGTAGGGAAGCTCGCTGAAGATGTGTTCTATGTATAGATGTATGATATCTCAATGAGACTATCCTAGATATGAATTGTATAATTGGAAGTTATCTGTAATCCTAAAGCTATGTAGGTGTATTAATCCTTTGTAATGGTAGTGGATGCCTCAACTATGTCTGAATCAAAAGTGGGAGAGGAACTAAAACTAGAGGAAAAACTAAAAATGGTAGAAAAACTAAATTTAATGGTGAAACTCCAATTGGTGACTATAAAGTAGATAATGGCTCTAAAGTGGGGAATGGTAAATCATATGGAACTCCATTGAATATAATAAAATAATTATCATGAATGAATTTCATGAATCTATGAATTAGAGAAGGTACTACTCAAAGTTTCTAAATCTATGGTCAACCAAGTAACATATCAAAAATTCTTAAACAGGGAAATATAGTAAATGGTGTGGCCACATATGTAAGACCAACTTGTAAAGGAAGTACTATCTCATTTAATAAAATCTATATATGGCCACTAAAACCACTGATAATTATATATGTTGAAGTTATATCCTCCTCTAAATAACCCAAGTGTTGTAGTAGTGTCATGGTGCAAATGTTGAGACTAGAACCATTGTCAATAAGCACACTATGAATATGTAATTATGAATGTGAGATCCAATAAAGAGTGCATGATAACATGAATCATCATTGATGATCTCTTCCTCTAAGAAGTAGATAGAAGGTCTACCTTGAACTCTAGAATTATATACGTTGATCATGTTGCTTAAAGGATGTAACTCAATTGAAGGTACCTTGTATGTATTTGGTGGTAGATGTGCATGATATACATGGTAAACCTCTGATGTCTCCCTTATATCCTATTTTTAATGTTGTGGAAATAAATCTAAGAAGATTTTTAATGCTTTATCCTATGTTTGTTTTGCTTGTGGAGGCTCAATTGAAGTTCCAAGATCAATAACATTTAAATATATTAGGTCTTATATCTTGTGCTTTAAACTAATACATCTATTTGTCATGTGGCCTGGTGCCCTGTTGTAGTCACAAAATGCATGCTGATCATAACCCATTAGAAGAGGCTTTGTTGGATTAGCTTCCCAAATAGAAGGGAGAGATATGATATTGCAAACTAAAAGTTGATATTAAACCCTAGTTAGAGAAACTTGGAGGTTTATAAAAGTACACCAAGGGGGTGATAATAAAATGATTAACTAAGGAGGCTCTAAAGCCACATTAACTGTAGGTTGATTATTCCCTTTAGTATCATTGAACTTCAACATGTATGGGACTTTGTTGTTACTCTTATTATTTATGTTTGATGTATTAGTGTACTTTAGTTTGCCCATTGAACTTAGTTTGATTTCTCTTTCCTTTAATATGTGACACAATTCATTGAAAGAAGAGAATATTTTGACCATAATTGATTCATGTAGTATTGGTAGAAGACTTTGTTTGAAGAGGTCTTATAACTCCTAATCTACCATGGGGCTAGTCATCTTAGCCAAGATGGTCTTATATTGAAGAACATAATTTGTGAGATACTCATTTGGTCATTGTTTTTACTAAGTAATTTGAGCATATTAAACCTAATAACCAATATTGATATTGAAGTGGGCTAAGAATATGTTAGCTAAATAATTGAATGCATTGATTGACTGATTTGGTAGTCTATATAACCATTGTAAATCATAATTCTTTAGACTTCGTAGAAATAGCTTGGTAAGTAGCTAATCATTTAGTACATAAGCATATTGCATGCAAATATCTCAAATGTGTTCTAGATCACCCTTGACATCATATGGTAAGCTTGGGTTGAGCAAAACTTTGTGGAAAGGGTGTAAAAGCAATGTGGCATGCTAATGGTGTATGTATATGAGAAAAAAAAAATCCAAAGCTTGAGTGCGTCTAGTGGAACCTTGCTCAAGATGTATCACCTTTGATTGAAGAGATCTTATATCTTGCACAAAGGCTACAACATTAGGAGATAGGGATGTACTCATTGTAACTGGTGGCATAGAGGTAGGCTAGGCTATTATTAGGGGTTGTTGAGACATATTTACCTCCATAGTGTCATTGGTAACTAGTTGCTCTAAAAGATTGGAGGACTAAAATTGTGTAGCATTTTTTATTTCCATGATAGATTGTAGGATTAGTGTATGATATTTAGGTTGTTATTTAAGTCTTTCTCTAAAATTTTATAAAATCAAATCATTATTGAGGACAACTTCATTATCAACAATTGGTGGAAGTGGATCAATAGTCCAATGCTATGGAGTATGAGCATTAGTGTGTACATCATCATTGTTATTTTTATACTACTCATTATCAGAGTTATTTTTATTGAAATTAGTGTAATCTAGATATGTAGAATCAATAAAAAAAACTTGAATTGGTTGTTTATCCATGGTATATGGTTGAGTTTCAATAATCTAGGTGAATTCAGGAGGATTGCCATTAAGTCTTGCACTTCATCTCGAAGGAAGAGATGCAAGGAAACTAGGTGACATAAAGAAAACAATTTGGATGATAGTAGAAAAGATGAAATTGATATAATCTAAATAAGGAACTAGAATATGCATAAAAAGGATGTAAAGTACACACACATGTAAGGTGATACCTCAATAAGTAATGAGACCTAGTATGGTCAACTAGGGGTTTTAAAATAATATTTTTGTAAAAAATATTAGGAATTTTTGAAATTGAAATTGAATTTTTGAGATAAGTATGCAAGTAAAAATTAAAAAAATTATGGGAAAATGTTTGATTTAATGGGACCTAGTAGATGCAACTAGGGTTTTGAGGAAAATAATTTTTTTGAAACTACTATGTTTTTTTTAATTTAAATTGATTTTTTGATTTTAATATGCAATTAAAAATTCAGAAAATGATTGAAAAATTGCTAGAAAATTATTTGAGCTAGTTAATGAAACTAGGGTTTGATATAAAATTTGAAATTACTATTGACTTTGAGAATTTTAATCAAATTTATGATTTAGATATGTAAGCAAAAAATCAAGATATTATTGGATTAAGTTTGGAAAATTGCTGGGAGCTAGTTGATGTAAATAGGGTTTAAAATAAAATTATTTTAAAATTTACTACTAAATTTTATATTTTGGGATGAATTTTTGATTTAAATATTAAATAACTTTTTAATAAATTTATGGGAAAAATCAGCTAGGAATTTACCCTAGCGTTTCTATAATTTTTATGCATAATTCAAAGTAAGTCAGGTTCACCAAATGATTTATTTATTTTTTGGAAATTAGTGTTTAATTCCTAAATAATAAAAGGGTTTGAGTAGGAGAAAATTAATAAATAATATTCCAAATTAAATCTACTCATTTATGAAATTTATTTTTAAATAGAGTTTTTCTGAAAATAGTAGTGAGAGAGAAAAAATTAAACTTATCTTATTCTATACTGATCCAACTAAGATAGGGTCTATAAATTTATATGCAGGCCTAGGACACTATCACAAATAGGTTTTTGGATTTCATTTTTTGATTGGATAAGCATACCAAAAGTGAATAGGATTGGAACTAGCACTATAGTCCTTGTCTGTCACTGTTATCCTAATGATATAAGCTTTTTGGGTTTTGTTCAGCAGGTCTATGAGACTCTGTTTCTGAATTTGTGAATCCTCGCTATTAGTAGTGTTCCATGTAGAGATAATTTTATTATTATATGCCTTTTATGCACTTGAATTAAAATTTGAAAAGTAGGGAAAAGGGGTTTGTGTATGTAAGATTCACTAGACATGCTTCACACCTCATGTGTGGGCACACTACCTACATACCAATACTCTGAGGAGAAATCAAGCCATATGTAGTTCTCCCTTTAAAAGTGCTTGGTGAAATAGTGAATGAACATTAAATAAATGATAAAATTGGGTATGCTTAAGATGACTAGGTACTAGTGTAAGGACTTAGATTAGATTGAAATTGTATAGACTGGTTGTATGCAAAAAATAGGTAAGATTGCTTGAATGGTCTTGCTTGTATTCTTACTTGTTTGAATGATATTTTCCAAAACTTTCCAAATGATATTTGAATGGGCTTATATATGGATCTAATAGTCATGGGTTAAATGAATTCATGTTAGGATGACATGATTGAAGATAAGAATCCAAAAGGAAATGACCATTGGGGCCTGAGATGCACTTGAATAATAGAACCAAAAGTTGGACACCCTAGGGTCTAATGTTAGTGTCCAAGTTGGGTGATATTGTCTTAAGCTGATAGGGTCTAGGGGGATCAATTGGTTATAAAGAGAGGGTCCTATCTTAGCTGGGATCAAGTCTAGAACGCCACAAATGATTGGGAATCAATGAAAGTAAGCCTAAGAGGGTCATGAGAGCAAGTAAGAGGGGCCTAAGGATTAGGTGTCACTAGCCATGCTCAAGTTACAAATTTTTGCATTTTATATGACTACACATTCAAACATCCAATCTTATAGACATGAATGCATATTTTAAACGTATTTCTAGGTAATTTTGAGGCTCTAAACTTACATCTCTTCACTTACTAATCCTCACTTTGGTTATGTATCTTCTCTAAGCTAAGCATTACAAATTTCACCTACCTATATTTTCCAATTCTCTTGGATAAAAATCTATAAGATATTCATAAAACCTCTTGGGATCTCTATTTTTGCATTTTGGGGATTTAGTTTCAAAACTTAATCATATCATTTTTTGAAGGTGACCTTCAACCTTGTTTAGCAATCCAACCTTCTAGACAAGTGTACCATGATCCTTTCATCATGATAATTCCTTAAAAAGGGTGTCAACACATTTTTAACCTTTCTATATGGATTTTAAGCTCTCTTCTTAGGCCACCTATAGGTGGTTATTCCATAGTACATTTAGTGAAATTGAGGATGAGCAATAAGCATGTTCGTAGCCTTTTCTTTAATCTTTGGACCTTGTCAAAATTAAAAAAAAAATATTTGATCATGAAATATTTGAGAAAATGTTAAAGGCTCCATCTTAGTGAATTTCTCTCCTTTAGGTGCTAATGGAGTTATATTTAGGTAGTGGGCAGAATTGGAGCAATATGCATGGGAAAAAGTTTCATGAACAAGCCAAAAATATTTCCAATTGTAAAAATGTATGATCCTAATTATTATTTTATTTTAATAAACCTCAAAACCTCCATTTTAACATGATTTTATTCCTTCATGACACTTGTACATGTTCATTAATGGCTACTTGACTATATTTTCTTGCATAAGGTTATGATTCCATGGAGAGCTACCTTGGGAAAGAAGATTGAGAGGTGAAAGTTATAAAGATAACAATTAATAATGTAAACCAAAACATATTCACCCTCCAAGACCAGCATTAAAAGAATAAAATTCTTCAAATGGTGAAAAAATTGTCTGTTGCATGGAAACATGTTCCCTCCTCCAACTTAAGATGATTAACATATCAAAAATTCATGAAAATTTAAAAAAATAATGGTAACAATTTTATGATGAGGTTAACATCATATTAAATAAAACTCAAAAATTGTTTCGTACAAAAATTATCAAACCAAGGCAAAACCTATAGGGTGCACGAAACAACTAGTAGAAAAGAATAGTCAACCTCATGAAGATGGTTCATGAATCACAAGCCACTATTATTATAAATATTTATATTTAAATTAATTTATATGAGTTTAATCAAACATTCAAAATCATATGTCCTGAAACCTCCTGAGCTATCTATACTAAGCATAAACCTGCAAGTCACTTTTGTATGTCTAAAAATGTAAAAAGGAAGTATAACAGTTTTTGATTTAAAATGGAACTTTCAGAGAAAAATAACATATATATGATTTTTAGGAAAGTAAATATGACTCCATGATATTTTCCCATGTGTCACACTTCCCCATGGGCCGTACAAGAGCCATTTTCTCCCTTTTTTAGTTATTTCTTGAATTTTAGTTAGACAACCTATAATATTCCAATATAAATAAAATCCATGACATATAAAATGAATTATTGGATGATTTGAAATAAAAATGGACATATAAATGCCTTAGGAAATGTGCCACTTGCATTAATGACCCCTAAAATCTCACTAAATGACCAAAAATGACAAATTGAGTAATATGACTAAGACCAAGGCTATGATGACATTAAATATCATCAAATAAAATTTAATTCACCCCATGAAAATATATTATACTTCTATAAAATATATAAAACTCATGTTTTTACCTATAGGGGGGTCCTAATTTGACCTAAAAATCAAATTTGGTCAACACATCTCATTCAAAATTAAAAGTTACAAAGAATCATAAGAAATGTGAATAAAGTTTGAATGTTTTGATCTTAAACATGTTCAAAATTACTTAATATTTAGTATTGCATATCATTCAAATTTCAAAGCTATGATGCATCATAAGAAATGTGAATAAAGTTCAAATCTTTGGATCTTAAACATGTTTAAAACTACTTAAGCTTTGGTATTACATATCATTCAATTTTGAAATTTGTAGTGCATCATGAAAAACATGTATAAAGTTTAAATATTTAGATCTTAAACACTTCCAGAACCATTTAAGCTTGAGTATTACACATAATTCAAATTTGTTAAAGTTGTAGTGCATCATGAGAAAAACACATAAAGTCTGAATCTTTAGATCTTAAACACATTTAAAATCGATGAATCTTAGGTATTACATATCACTTAAATTTCAAAGATATAATGCATCATGAAAAATATGCATAAATTTCAAATATTTAGATTTTAAACATGTTTAAAAAAACTTAAGCTTTAGTATTACATATAATTCAAATTTCAAAGTTATAATGCATCATGATAAATGCACATAAAGTTTGAATCTTTGGATATTAAACATGATCAAAACCACTTAAGCTTTGGTATTACATATCATTCAGATTATAAAGTTGTGATGCATCATAAGAAATGTGCATAAAGTTTTAATCTTTGAATCTTAAACACATTCAAAACCACTTAAGCTTCAGTATTACATATTATTCAAATTTTAAAATTGTGATGCATTATGAGAAACATTCATAAAGTTCAAATCTTTGGATCTTAAACACATTTAAAGCTACTTGAGCTTTAGTATTACATATTATTCAAATTTCAAAGTTGTGATACATTATGATAAATATGTTTAAATTTCAAATCTTTATATCTTAAAAATGGTTAAAACTAATGAAGCTTTGGTATTACATATCATTAAAATTTCAAAGTTGTAATGCATCATGGGAGATATACATAAAGTTCAAATATTTGGATCTCAAACATGTTCAAAACCTCTTAAGCTTCGGTATTGCATATCATTCAAATTTTAATATTACAATACATCATGAGAAACACACATAATGTTTGAATCTTTGGATATTAAACATGTTTAAAACCATTTAATCTTCAGTACTACATATGATTCAGATTTCAAAGTTTCCATACATCATGAGAAATGCACATAAAGATATAATCTTTAGAACTAAACACATTCAAAATAACTTAATATTTAGTATTACATATCATTCAAATTTCAAATTTATGATTCATCATGAGAAATGTGTGTAAAGTTCAAATATTTAGATTTTAAACACTTTCAAAACCACTTAAGCTTCAATATTACATATCATTTAAATTTCAAAGTTGTGATCGATAATGAGAAATGTGCATAAATTTTGAGTCATTAGATCTTAAATAAATTCAAATCTATTTAAGCTTCAGAATTACATATCATTTAAATTTCAAAGTTATGATTCATCATGAGAACTGTGCATAAAGTTTGAATCTTTGGATCTTAAACACATTCAAAAAAACATAAGGTTAGGTAATACGTATCATTCAAATTTCAAAGTTACAATGCATCACAATAAATGTGCATAAAGATAAAATCCATGGATCTTAAACATGTTAAAAAATATTTAGGATTTGGTATTACATATCATTCAAATTTCAAAGTTGTGATGAATCATGAGAAATGTGCATAAAATTAAAATATTTTCATATTAAACATGTTTAAAACTACTTAATATTTTGTGTTACATACTATTCAAATTTTAAATATGTGATTGATCATGATAAATGTGCATAAGTTTGAATGTTTGGATCTTAAACATGATCAAAACCCATTAAACTTTTGTATTATATATCCTTCAATTTTCAAAGTTGTGATGTATTGTGAGAAATGTGTATAAAGTGTTAATATTTGTATCTTAAACACATTTAAAACTACTTAAACTTCGGTATTATATATCACTCAAAATTTAATGTTGTAATACATAATGATAAATGCATTTAAACTTTGAATCCTTGGATCTTAAACACCTTCAAAACTATTGAAGCTTTGGAATTACATATCATTCAAATTTCAAAGTTGTGATCTATTACGATAAACATGCATAGAGTTTGAATTTTTGGATCTTAAAAATGTTCAATATAGCTTAAGCTTTAGTATTACATATCATTCAAATTTTAGAGTTGCAATGCATCATGAAAAATATGCATGAAATTTAAATATTTATATCTTAAACATGTTCAAAACTATTTAAGCCTCAATATTACATAACATTCAAATTTCAAAGTTGTGATGCACCATGATAAACATGTAAAAAATTCAAATCTTTAGATCTTAAACATGTTCAAAACTATTCATTTTTTACTATTACATATCATTAAAACTTCAAATTTGTAATGCATCATGATAAATATGGATAAAGTTTGATTCTTTGGATCTTAAACACTTTAAAGACCACTTAATCTTTGGTATTACATATCATTCAAATTTTAAAGTTGGCATGTATCATAAGACACATATATAAAGTTTGAATCTTGGTATCTTAAAAATGTTCAAAACCGCTTAAGCTTCAGTATTACATATCATTCAAATTTTAAAGTTGTGATGTATCATGAGAGACATGCATAAAGTTTAAATCTTTAGATCTTAAACATGTAAAAAATTACTTAAACTTTGGTATTACATATCATTCAATTTTCAAAGTTGTGATGTACTATGCGAAATGTGCATAAAATTTGAATCTTTGAATATTAAACATGTTCAAAGCATATTAAGCTTGGTATTACATATCATTCAAATTTCAATGTTGTGATGCATCATGAAAAACACACATAAATTTCAAATCTTTTGATTTAAAACATGTTCAAAACCACTTAAGCTCCTATATTATATATCATTAAAACTTTTAAGTTAGAATGCATCATGAGAAATGCATATAAAGTTAGAATCTTTGTATATTAAAGACATTTAAAATAATTTAAACTTTGGTATTTACATATCATTCAAATTTCAAAGTTGAATTGCATCATGTAAAATATACATAAATTTATAATTTTTGAATCTTAAACACATTCAAAATCACTTAATATTTTATATTACGTATCTTTCAAAGTTGAAAGTTATGATGCATCATTAGAAATATGCATAAACTTAGAATTTTTTAACCTTAAATACATTCAAAATGGTTTAAACTTTGGTATTACATATCATTTAGATTTTATAAGTTTTAATGAACTATGGGAAATGCAAATAAAGTTCAAATCTTTGGATCTTAGATACACTCAAAATTATTTAAGCTTTGGTATTACAAATCACTCAAATTTAAAAGTGAAAATGCATTATGAGAAACGTTCATAAAATTCAAATCTTTGGATCTTAAACACATTTAAAATCACTTAAGCTTTAGTATTACATAGCATTCATATTTCAAAAATGTGACTCATTATGGTAAATGTGAATAAAGTTTGAATCTTTTGATCTTAAGCACATTCAAAACCATTAAGCTTTGGTATTACATATCATTCAAATTTGAAAGTTGTGATGCATTGTCAGAAACATGTATAAAGTTTGAATGTTTGGATCTTCAACATGTTTAAAATTGCTTAACCTTTAGTATTAATTATGAATCAAATTTTAGAGTTTCAATGCATTATGAAAAATGTGCATAAAGTTCAAATATTCAGATCTTAAACAAGTTAATAACCACTTAAGCTATGGTGTTACATAAAATTAAAATGTTAAAGTTACATTGGATTATGAGAAATACACATAAATTATGAATCTTTAGATGTCAAACATGTTCAAAATTACTTGAGATTTGGTATTATGTATCATTCAAATCTCAAATTTATGATGCATTATGAAAAATGCGCATAAAGTTTGATAACTTGTATCTTAAGCACATTCAAAAACACTTAAGCTTTAGTATTACATATCATTCAAATTTCACTTTTATGATGCCTATTTATAAATGTGCATAAAGTTTGAATCTTTAGATCTTAACCAATTCAAAACCACTTAAGCTTCAGTCTTAGATATCATTCAAATTTCAAAGTTGTGATGCATCATGAGAAACATGCATAAAATTTGAATCTTTAGATCTTAAACATGTTTAAAACCTCTTATGCTTTGGTATTACATATCATTCAAATTTTAATGTTGTGATGATTCATGAGAAACATGCTTAAATGTTGAATCCTTGGATCTTAAACAACTTCAAGACTAATTAAGCTTTGATATTTAATATCATTCAAATTTCAAAGTTACAATGCATCATGAGAAATATGCACAAAGTTTAAATCTTTGAATATTATTTTATACAACCTAAATTAGTTAATAAAACACATATATCATGTATTTTCATAGTCCTTTAATAGGAGAATTTGATTGGATAATATAAGCTTTTATTCACTTCTAGCCATATCACTTTGTTTGACTAGTCTTAGTCTTAATACATTCCCTAAACATCTCTTTGCCTATCCCTAGTCATCCATATCTTTCTAAACTTAACCCTTTCAAACCTAGGCAACTCTTATAGGCCTAGACCCATCCCCTTAGGTCCCATACTCCCTAGACAATAGTTACCAAATAGGACTACAATATTAAAACCTAGGGTGTCCAGTTCCTGATGCTATTGTGTAAGTGAAAATTTGGTCCCAACAGTCATTTTATTTTGTAGGATGAGTCTTACCCATTTCCTTTACTTCATTCCTAAATTTTCCATTATTGGATAAATGTGAATAAAACTCTCAAACTTGAAATGATGAGTCTCTTATATAAAGTACTACATAAGGCATTTTATATCTAACACTTACTATTTTGGTACATTAGACATAATAAAATCAATCAATATTATATCTCAATTTCTCTGCATCACACATTGATTTGCATGCTTGATCAAGGAAGATCCTAGGTGAAATTAAATCTTACATCAATCATTCAAGTTGATTATGTGTGTTTCCTAGAGGAGAACTACATTAGATCTAAGACCCTAGCTTGAGGGTTAATGTAGATAGCAATTAGAATAATAGGGATTCTTGATTGTGTGATCATTCCTCCCTTAACCCATATTTTACCCCTTTTGTTTTTGATTTATTTTTTATTTCCATGTGTGTATATGAATATAGGTAGTAAAGATCGAAACAGACCTACAACGAGCTTTTATAACTCCTAGAACCTAAATTTGGTGCAAAAGATCATACTGAGTAGATGAATAGAACCCAAAAAGATTTTATCCTTATGAAAATAGTGTCAAGAAAGGAATACAACACCAAAAACTAGGGTGTCTTATTTTTGGTGCTCTTATCTAATCACAAAATTAAAGATAGATTTAGGTTCGAGACAGTGTCTCAGTCCTGCATGCAAGTTCTTAGACCCCAACTCATTTGAATCATCATGTTTTTCTAGATAAGTGTTCTTCTCCCTAATGTAAGTTAATTTGATCAAATTGATATAAATCTATATTTTAATGTATTTAATCAAAAATTTTCCCATATTCTAGACCCTTATTATTTAGGAATTAAACATCTAATTTCCTAAAATAATAAAACATTTGGTGAACTTGACTTACTTTGAATTTTGCATTAAAATCCTCAAAATACTAAGGTAAAGTATTTTTGGTTTTTTCAATTAATTTATTGATTTTTATTTAATTTTAAAATTAAAAAAACTACAAATTAATTTTAAAAAATTCAATAAATCCACTAAAACACTAGATCTCTAGACTAGGTCCTTAAACCCCAAGCCTTTCTTACCTATTATTTTTAGAAAGTAAATTTGAATTTACTATAAATTATTTGGGTTATCAAAAGTAATTTTCAAAATTCAATGCTAGTAGTTATTTGTGCATCTATTTCCTTCATAGTACTTTTCAAAATTCTCTTTGGTGATAAAATGGCCACAAAGGCAATTCCTCCTTCTCATCCCATATATCAATTTCTAAAATTTTCTTACAGTTATGAGAATGATTAGACAAAATTGCAAAATTGCACATTAGCTAAAACTATAGAGAATGATTTCATTTATAGTGAAGATAATGACTATTGTTGTAATGAAGGATATGATGATATACATAATGATGAGGGTAAATCACAAATAGATGAATCTTTTTCTCTTAAAACCATCTCTTTCATTCCTTCTTCTAATGAAAATACTTTTGATAAATGGTAAAGATACTTGTCACCTTGTTGTCCTAGACACAATATACCAAATGCACAAATTAGTGATGTACTTCCAAGTGAATCTCTTATTGGTGATGATTTGATTCCATGTGAACCTAATCTCTCTCTACTTTTTTCTACTCCTATTTTCAAATTACCACAATATAAATGCAATAGAATAAAATTTCCAAAGCATTATTCAAATGAAGCATTATGTGTACATAAATCTACTCTTTCAAAAGAATGTTCAAATGATAACTCTTATACTCTTACTTCTCATGTTTAAAATGAAGAAAATGCATACACTCCATCCATAGATAGCATAAATACACATGATATTCCAAATTTTAATGATAACTTATTGCATATTAGAAAGGAATCAAATATTTCTCTTACATCTCTCCCTAGAAATGATGGAAGTGATAATGAATATGATAGTGAACATGAAAATGAATATGAGAATGAAAGTTAATATGAAAATGATACTTCAAATTCTTCCATTTCAAATGAACAAAATGTAGATTATGATAATGCATGGAATAATGATAACTATTATGCATATAGTGAAGAATAAAATGCATCTCATGTTTCTAACCCTTCTCCCACTCCTCTCATATATCATGCATGTCAAAATGTTGATCCTACTTTTATTGATGATTCAATTCCAAATTATGTTTCTAGTTCTATGAATGATTATATTTCCAACAATGCACATGTTAATATTAATAACACATCTTCTACTAAATTAGAATGTGATTCACTAAAATAAAAGGATACCAATGAATCTCCCAAGCCACCCCTCACTACAGTAGAATCCAGTTCTCACCCTTCACCTAAATAGAATGGTATCCCACATCCCTCTAGTAAGATTCAAGCTACCATTACACCCAAGGTTCAAGTGAGCACACCCCCTAATTATGATCTTATTGCTAAATGTAGCTTTCACATGGCTAAAATTAACAATCAAATTCAATGATTAAATGAACCACTTCGAGATACTAATGTACCATCCTAGGAGATCATCTCTTTGATGCATGAAATTGGTGAATTACAACACCAAGTAAATGTCCTTACCCTAGAAAAAAAATCCTATAAATCTTGGATGGATTCCAATGATCTACATGGTAACCTTGTTCCAAAGACATTCATAAAAGCTTCATTACCTAAGCATTTCCATCCACCATCATTACCTCACTTTAATGGAACTAGAGATCTATTTGCACATATTCAGGCCTTTTGGAAGGATTTTCCACCTCATACGAGCCCTTTTATTCTACTCAAGTTGTTTTAATGAACATTAGTAGGTGAAACACATAATTATTTCTTTCATCTAGTTCCCATTGGTTCATTATACACATATGATGACTTAAAGGAGGCATTTCCTAGATATTACATCATAAACATGGGCCCTAATGTTACATATGAGAAACTAACCACACTACATTATAATTCTTCAGAGCCAATTAGTGAGTATATCTTAAGATTCAAGGATCACATGTTAATATTGATATACAAACTAGGAGATCTAGAGATTCAACATATCTTCATTAAGGAACTTTGCCAACCTCTCCTTGAGCATCTACTATATCAGGCATAGCCTTGTTTCAAACATTTGTGTTACATAGTTCTAGGTTTAGAAAAGAAATTGGAATTAATTGAGGTAGATTTAGTTGATCAGATCACTCTAGACTTTATAGCAGCATCTTCAAATACAACTCCTACCACTTAGTACCCACCATGTCCTAGAAAAGGTAGGAGACCATAACCATAAAAGTAACCAATTAAAAATAAAGAGCATGTTTTTAGAACACAACCTATAGTATGTACTACAAAAAATACTAGTAAATCACCACTTCATTTTGATTTAGAGAGGGATATCCCATCTATCATTTTATCATCACTACTAGATAGGAGGTTAATGACATTACCTTCTATTCATCAATGAGATCCACATCTCTTACATAGACAATCACATCAACCTTTATGAAACTATCATTGTATCCATGGAGACAAAAATAATGACTATTTTAGACTCAGAGATTGTATTCCTAGATGTATTGATAATGGTATCATAACATTCACATAAGGGACATAAATATATCCTCCATTATGGAACCGTAGAACTCATTCCTCCATGAATAAGTCATCTTAGGACATTCCTTTATAGGAATCATCGGTCACTCATTATGAGCACAATGCAAGATTTAGGATAGAATCTCACAAGAGATCTCCCATTCCACCACCTCAAAAACTTTAGAAACTAGTACAATGAGAAAACCCTACATATAACAATGTAGTCTAAGGCATATATAGTGTAGTTCCATATACATATCTAGAAGAGTCACAAGAACTATAGCAGAGTATTATTCTAGAGAGATAATCATTATAACCAAGTTTTTAAGGTCCTATCTCACATAACAATCTACTATGATTAAGACTAGTTGAACCCAAAGTACAGAGTAATACTATTCCAAAGAAATATTCATTACAACCAAGTTTTTAGGGCCCTATCCCACATAAAAACCCATTATTATTAAGATAAAATAAACCTTCAACATAGGTTTTAGCTTCATCTCCATATATTTCTCAATCATATACATCATAACAAAGGCCATATGGTATTCAGTTATAGATAGATGAGCCTTCTTCATAGTAGATAATATCAGCTATAGAGCACATTCCTACATAGCATGAGTAGTATGGGCACTTATTCACTTGGATGACAGGGTTCAAATAATACATCATAACATAATACAATTCATAGACATACTAGTTTTAGTTCATAAGATTCACTTAGCAGGGCAATGATGGAGCCAAAGGTCTAGCTAACCTTTGTATTCTTGAGCCACTTTTGGGGAAGTAATATGCACATAGTTCTATCTTACTTTCCCCTCCTACTAACAACTAACATTCTTGGTTCTAGATAGCCATCCTTAGCCAAAACTAGATTATCAATGTCTAAATATTACAAAACAAAAATTATCCAAACACTTTCCCACTCAAACCAAATCAAACATAAACAAATCATGATTTACCAATCCCAAAAACCAACTCAAATTTATCTAAATAGATTACCAATTACCATAACAAACAAATTTTTGCTTACATATAATTACAATTCAAAATTAATAAGCATAGCATCATAATTATCAAAATATCAAATCCAAACATATAAAAACATCACATCCAAACATATAAAAACATTAAATACCATATCCCAAGTACCATTTAACAAGCACATGCAAGTTCAAAATCAATGTTAAATTAACCATTTACAATCAACTTACCAACATATTCCAAAATCCATAGCATGAATACACATGAGTTCAAAATCAAACTAGCATTTATATATACATCATGAATATTTCAAAACATATATATCATGTCAAGGCACAATCAATCATGAATGGGCATCATGCCCTCACTATCAGTCTCACTCTCTCATCTAGTGCCAGTCCTATAATCTTGTCTAGCACTCGATGACCCTACACCTCCTCAAGCTCTTGAATGCCTCTTACACCAACTATCCTACTCTAACAACTAACCATGTTCCTCATGCATGTTTGCATATCATCACTGAAGATTCATATAGTCATTATAGTCTTCATGCTCACCAGGCCACAATTAGGTGGAGGCATCCTATACCTATCCAACTTAGCTCTAAGCTCATCCTTCTCTCCTAATGCCCTAAAATATGTAGTTTTAGCTATAGCATCCCTATTAAACAAATGAGCATAAATTCTAGTTGTAACTATCACTCTCTCTATGAAACCCTCCTCAACAATATCATTAGGAACATGTTGTGTGAGCTCTTAGAGTGTTGACTTAATGATGGTCTCCTAGAACTCATCATCTCCGTTAGCCACCCTAGTAGGTGCCTCATCCTATGCACCTTCATCCCCACCTCTACACATAAGAAATACAACACTAAATTAACTATATGATTTCAAATCCAAACTAAAACACAAACATAGATGCAATTCAAATATAATCATTGATTACCTCCCATCATCTAGATCAGTTAAAGCTCCTCATATGTAAGAACATCCACTCCATCCATAGATATAATAGAGCCCAACACTTCCTATCCCACCATGTAGTATATGCCTTAGTGTATCACACATAATCTACATCAGGAATATTTATAACCACATCTCATGCATCTAAATGTAATGATGCCAACTCAGCCTTAATCAATCTAGCACAATCCCCTACTCTCATTAGTGCCCATGTACTCCTCAACCATGCCCATGTTGTAATAGTAACATCTTGTCAAAATCCAAACTAACTAGTCGTGCTCATACTAAAATCACTCATATACTCTAACCCAATGATCATGCAACCAATAACTGACCCTCATATACCTTAGTTACTCTCCATCTTTAAGCCATATAGGGAATCCTCTATAGGGCCTCCATATGATATCATGGGAGACTAATCTATCTATCATCCTCTTATAATGATCTATCTTAGGAGATTAGATATCCAAATCACTCGTCCATCACTCAATAAATGGCTATGGATATGCCCAACTCACTCTCAATAATCTAATTGGTTGCACAACTGCTATGTGTTCATATGTGTAATAATGTAACAAAGTGGCCACACCACACCACCATTGAATGTGTCTTGTGTAAATTTATATAAATATCTATATAAGTGGGTAAGCATAGTCCTAACCCATGAGAAAATAGTACCATACATCTCAATGATACAAACCACCCTATGCATCTTATAATATCTTCAATAGGGTGGTTAGTTATAAACACTCCACTACAATCTATTATAATAAAAGAAGCTGATACAAACCATACATGATACCATACACCTCCATTACAATCTATTGCAATAAAAGAAGCTGATAATATAACTAATCACTTATGTAGGCATGGTACACGTGACTGCATAATAACTAACAGTAATATATCACTAGCATTGTCTCTTCAATGTGCACTTAAAGGCACACTAGTAAAATACAAGGATGCATGATCAATGGCATCAACACCCATGTCATCCTATAATGTCACCTATTACCCACTAATCAATACATGCAAAATGTGATATACATCCTCTAGAGTAATAGTGATCTCTCTAATAAGAAGCCAAAATGTACAGGTATTAGCATTTCACCTCTCACATAAGGTGGTAATCAAGTACCTATCTCACTACACTATACCCAGGTCACATACATGACCCAACCTAACCTTATCCATAATGGCACGCTCATCAAAAAACAATGGTAGAATTTTTAGTGTCTCCATCACCTAACCTCTATAGAATTCTTGCATCCACACCTCGCCCTATAAATACCAAAAAATAGACTATATATCAGACAACCATGCCATGTAAATAGCCAAGCTATACAACAATAGATAAAAAATTAGAATCTTAGAAAAAAATCCATAGTATATAACACCACTACAAAAGGACATTAGCGCTAGACTAAAACAATAAAACTTGGACAATAATGCTGCATCCTAGATAGTAGCACTAACTCTAGGATAGGAGAGTTGGAACTAGTCCAAAATTTTCTATACTACTCAAAACAACACAAAAATACCTAAAATAAGCTTCTAAATAGGTACAAATCAAGTGCTAAACATACTCACCAAGCTAATCTCCCCATCAGCCTCAATCTAGGTTGCCAACTACTCAAAATGGGTCACAAAAGGTGCTCATCTCCTAGACATTTTAAACTCTAAAGCTCCAATATATCAAAATAGTCACTACACAAATGAACCCAAAGTCAATCAAAATTATTATATCAACCAAATCTTCTATTTAAAGGCAAAACACTATTTTGCTCATAACTAGAGCCTTGTAGCTCTTTTTTATAGACTGTTTGATTCCATAAAATCATGAAAATGATAACTTTAACATCACACAACCTTTACTCTTTCAATACATAATTTCACTACTATGGGATTCATACATCCCTATACCTTTTTTGTACCCCAAGAATATAAATTGGTACCTATTAATCAAAACATTCAATCAACCCAGTGTATTCAAGCAATCAACTATTCACTTCATTTAATCTATTACTACCTCATTTACCTACCTTGACATGAATGTTTATATATCTCTACTATACTCAGATATAAGCATGAATCTTAATCAATCCAAGATATCTTTCAGTCCCTATAATTTAATCTCACCCATTAAACAATAGACTTTCAATCTTTTCAATACATACCAACCAAGTTCTTTTATATTCCACCACTAGTCATCACTTTTGGCTTAACTTCTTCTATCACAAATTTCACCCCTCTCCCCAAAAGGGGGGCATCATTCTTATTTTTCTTATTCCTACACTTATATAGCACACCTATCCACTTGCAAAGATAGATAAACCATGCTTCTTACACCTCTAATAGTTAAATTATTAGATCCAACTTAGATAAATCAAAACACATGGGTCACTCAACATGGTTTTTACACCTCCAGTATTTAGATTATCGACATTACTTAGCTTATATTTTTCAAGATTATATTTTGGTTTAGATTATATGGGTCACTTAGCATCACTTAATTCAATTTGCTCAAGATTTTATGATGATTTAGATCACATTGGGTCACTCAACATTACTCAAGACATTTAGAGGGATACACCTTCAATTTATAGATATACAGACTATACATATACCATATTCGATGGCAATACATTACTACACGTGTCACACATACAACCTCATATAACATGACATAGTTATAGACTAGATAATAGATTATAGGCATAGTGTAGAGCACATTATTTTAGTCTGTCGTTTGCACATGGGACAGGACATGATAGATCATATCACATATGCTTATATAGATTTCTATATTATCTAGATGCATCACTCACATACTAGATTTGGGGTATGTCCTTCATCTTCTAGGCTTATATAGATTGGGATTGTAAGACATGTTATTTTTCTCCTTACACATTTACCAAAATTTTTAGATTACACCCAAGCATTACTAAGGTTGTCACTAGGGTAAACCATATATTCTTTTATAATGATTGATCCATTGTTTTACTCAGACTCAAACCTAGGAGTTTGTCTGAGATAGAGGGTAGACATTGGTTTTAGACCTCTAAACACTTCTCAAAATCTAGTTTAGATTATGCAGATTTAGTATAGGGGGCATCTATTAGAGGGATTCCTTCTTTCTCCAAATAGTATTTAGATTTATTATAGGGGGCATCCATTATAGGTATTAATTCTTTCTCCAAGCACTATTTTAGTTTTTCATCCAATTCCTTGGCTAGGAAGTTAGACCCTTTTTTAGTACACTTATCTTCATATAGGTAAATTTAGGTATCTATCTTCTTTCTTTCTGTTACTCTAGTAATTCATTTCATTGCCTCAATAGATTAAAAGGGGGGAAAATGTATAAACCCTAAATTCATTAAGCAAACACACATATCATGTCTTTTCATAGTCCTTTCACAGGAGACTTCAACTAGAGAATATGAGCTTTTATTCACATCTAGCCATATCCTTTATATGACTAGTCTTAGTCTTACTACATTCTTTAGACATATTTTTGCTTATCCCTAGTCATTCATAGCTTTCCAAACATAACCATTTTATACCCAAGTAAATCTTATAGTCCTAGACCCATCCCCCAAATTCCCATGCACCTTAGACAACAACACTCAAATAGGACTACAACACTAAAACCCAAGGTGTCTAGTTTTCAATGCTTTTGTCCAAGTAAAAATTTGGTCCCAATGGTTAGTTTCTTCCATAAGACGAGTCTTACCCCTCTTCTTTGATTCATTCTTAAGTTTTCCAATGTTATCAAAATATGAATAAAGTTCCCAAATTTTAAATAATTAGTCTCTTATATAAAGGACTTCATAAGACAATTTATATCTAGCTCTTATTATTTTGGAAGATTAGACATAATAAAATCAATCAATAGTATAGCTCAGCTTATCTGCATCACACATATAATTATATGCTTGATCAAGGAAGGGCCTAGGCAAAATTCATTATTGCATCAATCATGCACATTGATTATGTACGTTCCCTAAGGGAGAACTACATTAGATCTGAGACCTTAGATTGAGGGTTAATATAGGTAGTAATTATAACAATAGGGGTTGTTGATTATGTGATCATTTTTACCCTAACCTATTTTTTCCCTTTTGCTTTTGATCTATTTATTTTTTCCATGTGTGTAAATCAATACATGTACTAAGGATTGAAACAAATATATAATGACCTCTAATGACTCTCAAGACCTAAAATTTGGTATGTAGGATCATATTGAGCTGATGAACAGAACCTAAAAATCACACCAAACATTAGGGTGTGTTATTTTTAGTGCTTCTATCTAATCAAAAAAGGAAAGATATATTTAGGTTCCATGTAGTGTCTCAGTCATGTGTTCGAGTTCTTAGACCCTAACTCATCTGAATCATCTTATTTTTTCAGATAAGTTTTCTTCTCTATTATGCAAGTTAATTTTATCAAATTGATATAAAACTATATTTTACTTTATTTAATCAAAATTCTTCCCATATTCTAGACCCTTATTATTTAAGAATTAAACATCTAATTTACTAAAACAATAAAACACTTATACATCTTTAATATTACTTAAGCTTTGATAGTACATATCATTCAAATTTCAAAGTTGTAAATAATCATGAGAATTATACATAAAGCTCAAATATTTGGATCTTAAACATGTTTAAAACTTCTTAGGCTTCAATTTTACATATCCTTTAAATTTTAATTTGCCATGCATCAAAATACACATAAAGTTTGAATCTTTAGATATTAAACATGATGAAAACCATTTAAGATTTAGTATTACAAATTATTCAAATTTTAAAGTTGGGATGAATCATGAGAAATGTGCATAAAGTTTGAATTTTTAGATCTTAAACATGTGAAAAACTACTTAAGCATTAATATTACATATCATTCAAATTTTGAAGTTATGATCTATCATTAGAAACATGTATAAATTTTGAATATTTAAATATTAAACACGTTCAAAACTATTTAAACTTTGATATTATATATCATTCAAATTTCAAAGTTGTAATTCTTCGTGAGAAACAAGCATAAAGTTTTAATCTTTTGATCTTAAACATGTTCAAAATAACATGATTATAAGTCAATATTAAATATCATTCAAACTTAAAAGTTGTTATATATCATGAGAAATGCATATAATGTTTGAATCTTTGGATCTTAAACACGTTCAAAACTACTTAAGCTTCAATATTACATATTATTGAATTTCAAAAATGTAATGCATCATGAGAAAGGTGCATAAAGATCAAATATTTTGATCTTAACCACCATCAAAACCACTTAAGCTTTGGTATTACATATCATTAAAATTTTAGAGTTATAATACATCATAAGAAACACACATAAAGTTCAAATATTTTAATCTTAAACATGCTCAAAACCACTTAAGCTTCAATATTTCATATCATTAAAATTTCAAAGTTATGATGCATCATGATAGAAGTGCATAAAGTTTGAATCTTTGGATCTTAAATAGGTTTAAAATTGTTAAAGTATTAGTATTAAATATCTTTCAAATTTTAAATTTATGTTGCATCATGATAAATGTGCATAAAGTTTTAAACTTTAGATCTTAAACACTTAAAATAACATGCTTAAGCTTCATTATTACATTCATTCAAATTTCAAAGTTATGATGCATCATGAGAAATGTGTATAAATTTTGAATATTTAGATGTTATACACCTTAAAAAGAGCTTAAGCTTCAATATTACGTATCATTATAATTTTAATGTTGTAATGCATTAAGATAAATGTGCATACAATTTGAGTATTTTTATATTAAACACATTTAATACCAATTAAGATTTGTATTACATATCATTCAAATTTTAAAGTTATGATGCATCATGCATCATGAAAAACATGCATAAAGACTAAAGTTGTGAATCTTAAATAGCTTAAAAATTATTTAAAATTTTGTATTACATATCATTTAAATTTCAAAGTTGTGATAGATCATGAGAAATAAGCATAAAGTTTGAATCTTTGGATATTAAACACATTTAAAATGGCTTAATATTCAGTATTACATATCATTTAAATTTTGAAGTTATGATGTATCATGAGAAACATACATAAAGTTCAAATATTTGGATCTTAAACACCTTCAAAACCAGTTAAGATTTGGTATTACAAATCATTCAAATTTCATAGTTATTATATATTATGAAAAACATGTATAAAGTTTGAATCTTTATATATTAAACACATTCAAAACTACTTAAGCTTTAGTATTACATATCATTCAAATTTTAAAGTTATAATGTATCATTATAAATCCACAAAAATTATGATCTTTAGATCTTAAACACATTCAAACCCGATTAAGCTTTGGTATTACATATCATTCAAATTTCAAAGTTATGATGGATGATGAAAAATGTGGATAAAGATCAAATATTTAGATCTTAAACATATTTAAAATTACTTAATATTCAATATTGCATATCTTTCAAATTTCAATGTTGTGATGACTTATGAGAAACATGTATAAAGTTTGAAATATTTTATTCAAATTTCAAAGTTGTAATATAAAACTACTTAAGCTTTAGTATTACATATCATTCATATTTCAAAGTTATAATCTATAATGAGAAACATGCATAAAGTTCAAATATTTTGATATTAAACACCTTTAAAACTTCTTAATCTTAAGTATTACATGTAATTCAAATTCTAAAGTTATGATGCACTATGATAAAATCACATAAAGATCAAATTTTTGGATCTTAAACACCTTCAAAACCACTTAAGATTTAATATGACATATCATTCAAATTTTAAAGTTACGATGCATTATGAGAAATGTGCATAAAGTTTTAATCTTTATATCTTAACACATTAAAAATTGCTTAAGTTTCAGTATTACATATCAGTTAAATATTAAAGTTGCAATGAATCATTCAAAACATGCATAAAATTTGAATATTTGGATCTTAAACACCATCAAAATTGTTTAAGCTTTGATATTGCATATCAACTAAATTTCAAAGTTATGATGCATCATGAAAAATATGCATAAATTAAAAAAATTGAATCTTAAACACTTTCGAAAGTTCTTAAGCTTTGATATTATTTATCATTCAAATTTTAAAATTGTAGTGATTCATGAATTGTGGGCATCAAGTTTAAATATTTGAATCTTAAACATGTTCAAAACCACTTAAACTCTAGTATTACATATAATTCAAATATCTATGTTCTGATACATCATGATAAATATACATAAGGTTAGAATATTTGGATCTTAAACACATTTAAAACCACTTAAGCTATTATATTGCATATCATTTAAATTTCATAGTTTTGATGTATCATGAGAAATATGCATAAAATTTGAATCTTTGAATTTTAAATGCCTTCAAAACCACTTAAGCTTCGGTATTACATATCATTCAAATTTCAAATCTATAATGCATCATGAGAAAGATGTATAAATTTTAAATATGTGTATTTCAAACACATTCAAAACTGCTTATGCTTTGGTATTACATATCACTAAATTTTCAAATTTGAGATCCATCATGAGAAATGTGCATAAATTTCAAATTTTTAGATATTAAATACTTTAAAAACCACTTAAGCTTTAGTATTTCATGTCATTCAAATTTCAAAGTGATGCATCATGATAAATTCTCATTATGTTTGATTCTTTGAATTTTAAACACATTTAAAACTACTTAAGTTTTGGTATTGCACATCATTCAAATTTTAATTTTGTGATTCATCATGAGAAATGTGCATAAATTTTGAATCTTTAGATCTCAAACACCTTCAAAACCACTTAATATTTTGTATTACATATTATTCAAATTTCAAAGTTATGATTAATCATTAAAAATACACATCAATTTAGAATCTTTAGATTTTAAACATATTCAAATCTATTTAATTTTTTATATTACATATATCTCAAATTTCAAAATTATGATGCATCATGATAAATCTGCAAAGATATTGAATCTTTAGATATTAAACACCTTTAAAGTTTCTTAAGATTCGGTATTACATATCAATGAAATTTTAAAAATGTGATGCATGTGCTTAAAGTTTAAATGTTTGGATATTAAACACCTTCAAAACTACTTAAGCTTTCGTATTACGTATCATTTAAATTTTCATCATAAAAAATGCACATAATATTTGAATCTTTGGATCTTAAACACATCTAAAATAGCTTAAACTTTGATATTACGTATCATTCAAATTTATAATTTATGATAAATCATGAGAAACATGCATAAAAATCAATCTTTGGATCTTCGACACATTCAAAACCACTTAAGCTTTGGTATTATACATAATTAAAATTTCAAAGTTGTGATGCATCATGGGAAACATGCATAAAAATTGAATATTTTTATATCTAATTTGTTTAAAATTTTGTAAGCTTTGGTATTACATATAATTCAAATTTCAAAATTATAATGCATCATGAGAAACATGCATAAAGTTTAAATCTTTGGATCTTAGACACATTCAAAATTACTTTATCTTTGGCATTACATATCATTAAAATTTAAAAGTTGTGATTAATCATGATATATGTGCATAAAGTTTGAATATTTGGATCTTAAATACTTTCAAAATTGCTTAAGCTTTGGCATTACATATCATTCAAATTTTTTATTTAAGATACACTATGAAAAATACACAAAAAGATCAAATCATTGGATCTTAAACATGTTAAAATTTGATTAAGCTTTGGTATTAAATATCATTCAAATTTTAAAATTGTGATGCAACATGAAAAATGTGCATAAAATTTAAATCATTAGATCTTGAACACTTTCAAAACTATTTAATCTTTGGTATTATATATCATTAAAATTTCAAAGTTATAATGCATCATGATAAATGAACATAAATTTTTAATCTTTGGATTTTAAATGCCTTCAAAACTACTTAAGCTTTGGTACTACATATCTTTCAATTTTTAAGGTTGTGATGCATCATGAGAAATGCACATAATATTGAAATATTTGGATTTTAAACACCTTAAAAACTACTTAATCTTTGGCATTACATATCATTCAAATTTTAAAGTTGTGATGCATAATGATAAAGGTGCATAAATTTTAAAAATTTAGATCTTAAACATATTCAAAATTGCTTAAAATTCAGTATTATATGTCATTCAAATTTCAAAATTGTGATGCATCATTATAAATATGCATAAATTTATATTATTTTGATTTTAAATATGTTTGAATCCATTTAAACTTAAATATTATATATCATTAAAATTTTAAATTTATAATGCATCATGGGAAATGTGATTAAAGTTTAAATCTTTAGATCTTAAAAACTTTTAAAACTACTTAAGCTTCGATATTACGTATCATTAAAATTTTAAAGTTGAGATGCATAATTATAAATATGCATAAATTTTAAATATTTAAATCTTAAATATGTTATAAACCACTTAAGCTTTGGTATTACATATCATTCAAATTTTGCAATTGTGATGCATCATGAGAAATGAGCATAAAGTTCAAGTCTTTAGATATTAAACACATTTAAAACCACTTAAACTTTAGTATTACATATCATTCAAATCTCACAGTTGCATAAAGTTTGAATTTTTGGGTCTTAAACACCTTTAAACCTACTTAATCTTTGATAATAGATATCATTCAAATTTCATAGTTATGATGCATCATGAGAAACATGCATAAACTTTGAATGTTTGATTCTTAAACACCTTCAAAATCACTTAATCTTTGGTATTACATATAATTTAACTTTCAAAGTTTTGATGTATTATGTTAAATGTGCTTAAATCTCAAATCTTTAAATCTTAAATGTGTTTAAAACAATTTAAGCTTTATTATTACATATCATTAAAATCTTAAATTTATGATGCATTATGAGAAATGCACATAATGTTCAAATATTTGGAGCTTATACACATTTTTAATTTTTTAAATTATGGAAGTACATATCATTCAAATTCAAAAGTTGAGATACATCACAAGAAATGAAAATAAAGTTTAAATCTTTGGATCTTAAATAGTTAAAAACAACTTAATTTTTAATATTACATATCATTCAAAATTTAATATTGTGATGCATTATGATAAATGTGTATAAAGTTAAAATTTTAGGATATTAAACACATTCAAAACCACATAAGCTATGATATTACATATCGTTCAAATTTCAATGTTGCGATGTACCATGAGAAATGCACATAACATTTAAATCTTTAGATATTAAACACATTGAAAATCATATAAGTTTCAATATTATGTATCATTCAAATTTTAAAGTTATGATGTATAAGGATAAATGAGCATAAAATTCAAATCTTTGGATCTTAAACACCTTCAAAAATGCTTAATTATTGGTATTAAATATCATTCAAATTTCAATGTTATGATGCATCATAAAAAATGTGGACAAAGTTTAAATCTTTGGATCTTAAATACATTCAAAACTATTTGAGATTCATACATATCATTCAAATTTCAAAGTTGTAATTCATCATGATAAATGTGCATAAAGTTTGAATCATTGAATTTTAAACACATTCAAATCCACTTCATCTTTTATATTACATATCATTTAAATTTCAAGGTTTCAATGCATCATGAGAAATGCACATAAAGATCAAATCTTTGGATCTTAAACACCTTCAAAACTACTTAAGCTTCGATATTACATATTATTACAATTTGAAATGAGAAACATGCATCAAGTTCAAATCTTTGGATCCTAAAGACATTCAAAACTAATAAAGCTTAAATATTACATATACTTCAATTTTTTAAGTTGTGATGCATCATGAGAAACTTCTATAAAGCTTAAATATTTGGATCTTAAACATGTTCAAAACCTCTTAAACTATTGTAGTACTTATAATTCAAATTTCAAAGATGAGATTCAACATTAAAAAATACAAAAAATTGAATCTTTAGATCTTAATTAGGTTCAAAATCATTTAAGCATCGATATTACATATGTTTCAAATTTTAAATTTATGATGCATCATGAAAAATGTAAATAAAATTTGAATATTTGAATTTTAAACACATTTAAAATAAAATATTTAAGCTTCAGTATTACATATCATTTAAATTTCAAAGTTGTGATATATTATAAAAAATATGCCTAAAATTTGAATCTTTAGATCTTAAAAACATTCAAAATTGCTTAATGTTTAATATTACATATCATTTAATTTTTAAAATGATAATGCATAAATTTTTTTTGCATAGAGTTCAAATCTTTAGATCGTAAACATGTTTAAAACCACGTAATCTTCAATATTACATATCATTCAAATTTTAAATTTCAATGAATCATAAGAAACATGCATAAATTTCAAATATTTGGATCTTAAATAACTTCAAAACCATTTAAGCTTGTGTATTACATATCTTTAAATTTCAAAGTTGTGATACATTATTAGAAATCTACATAAAATTTAAATGTTTTCATCTTAAACACATCTAAATCTACTTAAGCTTTGATATTACATATCATTTAAATTTCAAAGTTATGATGCATCATGATAAACATGCATAAAGTTCAAATCTTTAGATATTAAACAAATTCAAAACTACTTAAGTATTACTATTACATATCATTCAAATTTTAAATTTATGATTCATCATGATAAATATGCATCATGTTTGATTCTTTAGAATTTAAACATGTTTATATCGATTTAATCTTTGGTATTACATATCATTCAAATTAAAAGTTGTAATCTTTCATGAGAAATATGCATTAAGTTTGAATATTTCTATCTTAAACACCTTCAAAACTGATTAAGCTTAAATATTACATATCATTCAAATTTCAAAGTTGTGATGCATAATAAAAAATATACATAAATAACACACTTAAACTTTAGTATTACATATCATTTAAATTTTAAAATTGCGATATATTATGAGAAACATGCATAGAATTTGAAATTTTAGATTTTAAAAATGCTCAAACTTCTTAAGCTTTGGTATTATATATCATTCAAATTACAAAGTTGTGATGCATCATTATAAATGTGGATAAATTTTAAATATTTGGATCTTAAACACATTCAAAATTGTTTAAGCTTCAATATTACATATCATTCAAATTTCAAATCTTAATGCATCACATTAAATGTGCATAAAATTTGAATATTTTGATCTTAAACATATTCAAAACTACTTAATATTTAGTATTACATATCTTTAAAGTTTTAAAGTTGAGATGCATCACGAGAAACATGCATAAAGTTTGAATATTTAAATCTTAAATATGTTCAAAACCACTTGAGTTTTCATATTACATATCTTTTAAATTTCAAAGTTACGATGCATCATGAAAAATGTATATAAAGTTTAAAATTTGGATATTAAATAGGTTCAAAACCACTTATGTTTTGGTATTATATATCATTCAAATTTTAAAGTTGCAATGAATTATAAGAAACATACATAAATCTCAAATCTTTGGATCTTAAACAGCTTCAAAAGTACTTAAGATTTAGTATTACATATCATTCAAATTTCAAAGTTATGATGCATCATGAGAAATATGTGTAAAGTTTGATATCTAGATCTTAATAACATTTAAAACTACTTAAGCTTTAGTATTACATATCATTCAAATTTCAAAGTTGTGATGGATTATGAGAAATGAACATAAATTTTAAATGTTTAGATATTAAACATGATGTAAACTACTTAATCTTTGATATTACATATCATTCAAATTTCAAAAATGCAATTCATAATGAGAAACATTCATAAAAGTCAAATATTTTGATATTAAAAACCTTCAAAACTCACTAAGATTCGGTATTACATATCAATCAAATTTCAAAATTATGATGCATCATGAGAAACATGCATAGAGTTTAAATCTTCAGATCTTAATCACTTTCAAATTTGTTTAAGCTTTGGTATTACATATCATTAAAATTTAAAAGTTATGATTCATCAAGATAAATGTGCATAAAGTTAAAATCTTTAAATCTTAAAGACATTTAATATTTTGTAAGCTTCAGTATTACATATCATTCAAATTTTAAAGTTGTGATGCATCATGAGAAATATTCATAAATTACGAATTTATGGATCTTAAACACATTCAAAATTACTTAAGCTTTAGTATTACATACCATTCAAAATTCAAAGTTTAAATGTATCATGAGAAACATGCATAAAGTTTAAATCTTTGGGGATCTTTAGACATTAAACACATTCAAAACCACTTAAGTTTGTATTACATATCATTCAAATTTTAAATTTTTAATGCATCATGATAAATTTGTATAAATGTTAAATCTTTGGATCTTAAATACATTCAAAACCACTTAAGTTTTAGTATTACATATAATTTAAATTTTAAAGTTGTGATTCATAATAAAAAATACTCATAAAGTTCAAAAATTTGAATCTTAAACACCTTTAAAATCACTTAAACTTTTATATTACATATTAGTCAAATTTTAAAATTGTCATGCATCAGAGAAATGTGCACAAAGTTTAAATCTTTAGATCTTAAATACATTTAAAAATTCTTAAACTTTAGTATTACATATCATTCAAATTTCAAAGTTCTGATGCATAAACTTGAATCTTTAGATTTTAAACATGTTCAAATCAACCTAATCTTTGATATTACATATCATTAAAGTTGTGATGCATCATGACAAATGAATATAAAATTTGAATCTTTAGATCTTAAACACCTTCAAAACTACATAAAATTTGGTGTTACATGTCATTCATATTTAAAAGTTGTGATGCATCTTATTAGACATGCATAAATTTGAAATATTTAGATCTTAAACATGTTCAAAACTACTTAAATTTTCATATTACATATCATTCAAATTTTAAATTTATAATGCATCATGAAAAACACACATAAAGTTTTAATCTTTGGATCTTAAACACTTTTAAAATCACTTAATTTTTGGTATTACATATCATTCAAAATTATGATGCATGATGAGTAACGTGCATAAAATTTGAATATTTAAATTTTAAACACGTTCAAAATTGCTTAAGCTTTGGTATTACATATAATTAAAATATCAAAGTTATGATGTATCATGAGATGTTAATATGTATAAATTTTGAATATTTGGATCATCAATCACATTAAAAATTACTTAAGATTTAATATTACATATCATTCAAATTTTAAAGTTGTGTTGCATCATGAAAAATGTGCATAAAATTTAAATCTTTGGATCTTAAACACTTTGAAAATTAATTAAATTTATATATTACATATCACTCAAATTTCAAAGTTGTGATTCATCATGAGAAATGTGTATAAAGTTTAATTCTTTGGACCTTAATCACCTTCAAAAAAAAACTTAAACTTTGGTATTGTGTATTTTTAAAATTTTAAAGTTGTGATGCATCATGAGAAATACATATATATATATATTAAATATTTAAATATTAAATAACTTCAAAACTATTTAATCATTAGTATTATATATCATTCAAATTTTAAAGTTGTAATACATCATTAAAAATGTGCATAAAGTTCAAATATTTAGATCTTAAACATGTTCAAAATTGCTTAAAGTTCAGTATTACATATCATTCAAATTTTAAAATTTCAATGCATCATGATAACTGTCTATAAAGGAAGAATATTTAATTTTAAACACATTTAAATTTGATTAATTTTTAATATTACATATCATTCAAATTTCAAAGTTGTGATGCATTACAAGAAATGTGCTTAAAAATCAAATCTTTAGATCTTAAACACATTGAAAACCATTTAAGATTTAGTACATTAAAAATTTTAATTTGAGATTCATCATGAAAAATACATAGAAGATTTAAATTTTTAGATATTAAACATGTTCAAACTACTTAATCTTTAGTATTACATGTCATTCAAATTTCAAAGTTGTGATGCATCATCATAAATTTGCATAAATTTTAAATATATGGATCTAAAATATATTCAAAACCATTTTAGTTTTGGTATTACATATCATTCAAATTTTAAAATTTATGATGCATCATGAGAGACATTCATAAATTTTGATTCTTTGGATCTTAAACACCTTTGAAACCACTTAAGATTTGGTATTACATATCATTTGAATTTCAAAGTTGTGATGCATCATAAAAAATATGCATAAAGTTTAAATATTTAGATCTTAAACACATTTAAAATCAATTAAATTTTTCTATTGCATATCATTCAAATTTCAAAGTTATGATGCATCATGAGAAACGTGCATAAAATTTTAATCTTTGAATTTTAAACACTTTCAAATCTTTCTAAGCTTTGGTATTACATATCATTCAAATTTTAAACTTGTGATACATCATGATAAATGCATGTAAAGTTCAAATAATTAGATATTTAACACATTCAAAATAATGTGTTTAAGCTTTGATATTACATATCATTCAACCTTCAAAGTTACGATGCATCACATTCAAATCTTTAGATCTTAAATATGTTCAAAACCACTTAAGATTAGATATTATATATCATTCAAATTTAAAATTTGTAATGTATCATAAAAAACATGTATAAACTATGAATCTTTGGATCTTAAACATGTTCAAAACTACATAAACATAGGTATTACTTATCATTCAAATTTCAAAATGGTGACACGTCATGAAAAATGTGCATAAAGATCATATCACTGATTCTTAAACATGTTTAAAACCACTTAAATTTTTGTATTACATATCACTCATTTTGCATCATGATAAAAGCACATAAATTTCAAATATTTGGTTATTAAACATGTTCAAAACCCTTTAAGATTTGGTATTACCTATCATTCAAATTTCAAAGTTGTGATGCTTCAAGAGAAATATGCATAAAATTTGAATTTTTATATATTAAACACCTTTAAAAATTCTTAAGCTTTAGTATTACATATGTTTCAAATTTTAAAATTGTGATGTATCAAGAAAAACATGGATAAAGTTTGATCTTTGGATATTAAACATGTTCATTATTACATATCATTCAAATTTCAAAGTTGTGTATTATCAAAAACATGCATAAATTTAGAATTTTTGGATATTAAACATATTCAAGACTAAATAAGTTTTGATATTACATATCATTCAAATTTTAAAAATATTATGTATCATGAGAAATGTGCATAAAGTTTAAATCCTTAGATTTTAAACACATTCAAAACTACTTTATTTTCAGTGTTACATATCACTCAAATTTAAAATTTATGATGCATCATGAAAAATATGCACAAGTTTTTAATCTTTTGATCTTAAACACGTTCAAATGGCTTAAACTTTTGTATTGCATATGAATGAAATTTTAAACTTGTGATGTATCAGCAAAAATGTGTATAAAACTTGAATCTTTAGATTTTAAACACCTTCAAAACTATTTAAGCTTTGGTATTACATATGCTTCAAATTTTGAAGTTATGATGCATCATGATAAACATGTATAAAGTTTGAATATTTGGATCTTAAACACCTTTAAAATTAATTAACCTTTGGTATTACATATCTTGAAAATTTCAAAGTTCTGATGTGTTATAATTAACATGCATAAAGTTTGAATTTTTAAAACTTAAACAACTTCAAAACTTATTAATATTTGGTATTACATATCATAAAATTTTCAAAGTTTAGATTCATTATGAGAAATACACATAAAATAAAAATATTTATATCTTAAACACATTCAAAATTACTTAAGCTTTCATATTATATATCATTTAAATTTTGAAGTTGCGATGCATTATGGGAAATGTGCATAAAGTTTAAATCTTTAGATCTGAAACACCTTCAAAACTACTTAAACTTTGATATTATTTATTATTCAAATTTCAAAATTGTGATGTATCATGACAAATAGGAATAAAGATCAAATGTTTGGTTCCTATAGACCATCAAAACATCTTTAGCTTTGATATTATATATCACTCAAATATCAAAGATATGATGCTCATGAGAAATGTGAATAAATTTCAAATCTTTCAATCTAAAAAATGATAAAAATTACTTATGTTTTAGTATTACATATCATTCAAATTTCAAATTTGTGATTCATCATAAAAAATGCATATTAAGTTTGATTCTATGGAGCTTAAACTCATTCAAAACTATTAAAGCTTTGGTATTACATATCATTCATCCTTTAAATTTGAGATACATCATGAGAAATGCACATAAAGTTCAAATATTTGCATTTTAAATAGTTCAAAACTACTTAAGTTTCTATATTACATATCATTCAAATTTTAAAGTTTTGATGCATAAGGAAAAATACACATAAATTTCAAATATTTGCATATTAAACACGTTCAAAGCTAATTAATCTTCAATATTACATATCATTAAAATTTTAAAGTTGTGATGCATCATTAGAAATGTGTATAAAGTTTGAATCTTTGAATCTTCAACACATTCAAAACTACTTAAGCTTCAGTATTACATATCATTCAAATTTCAAAGTTGTGATGTATCATGAGAAATGGGCATAAAATTTGAATATTTAGATATTAAACACTTCTATTTAAGTTTTGGTATTACAAATTCAAAAGTTGTGATGCATCATGGGAAATGAACATAAAACTTAAATCTTTGGTTTTCAAACACCTTCAAATCCACTTAATCTTCAATATTACATGTCTTTCAAATTTCAAAGTTACAATACATCATGTGAAATGCATATAAATTTTGAATCTTTGAATAATAAACAACTTAAAAACAACTTAAGCTTCAGTATTACATAACATTTCAATTTTAAATTTATGATGAATCATGATAAACATGCATAAACTTTAAATCTTTAGATATTAAATATTTTTAAAACTACTTAAGCTTCATTCAAATTTCAAATTTGTGATGCATCATGAAAAATGCACATAAAGTTCAAATATTTGGATCTTAAACATATTCAAAACTACTTAAACTTTGGTTTACCTATCATTCAAATTTTAAAGTTGCTATGCATCATGAGAAATACATATAAATTTTGAATATTTGAATCTTAAACACCTTGAAAATTTCTTAAGCTTTGGTATTACATATCATTCAACTTTAAAAATTGTGATTCATCATGAAAAACATGCATAAAAGTTGAATATATAGATCTTAAACATGTTCAAAACAACTTTAACTTTAGTATTACATGTCATTCAAATTTCAAAATTACTATGCATCATGAGAAATGTGCATAAAGTTTGAATCCTTCAATTTTAAACACATTCAAATCCACTTAATATTTGATATTAGATATAATTCAAATTTCAAAGTTATGATGCATCACGGAAAATACACATAAATTTTGAATCTTTTAATTTTAAACACCTTCCAAACTACTTAAGCTTTAGTATTGTATATCACTCAAATTTTAAAGTCACGATATATTATGGGAAATTTGCATAACATTTAAATCTTTGGATCTTAAACATGTTTAAAAATACTTAAGGTTCAATTTTACATATCATTCAAATTTTAAATTTGTGATGCATCATGATAAATGTTCATAGGGTTAGAATATTTGGATTTTAAACACATTCAAAATCCCTTAAGATACTAAATTACATATCATTAAAAATTTAAAGTTGCGATGCATCATGTTAAATGTTCATAAATTTTTAATATTTGGATCTTATACATGTTCAAAATAATGTACTTAAGCTATGGTATTACATATCACTAAAATTTCAAATGTGTAATGTATTTTGAAAAATATGCATAGAATTTAAATCTTTGGATCTTAGAAATGTTAAAAACTACTTAAGTTTTAATATTACATATAATTCAAAATTTAAAGTTGTGATGATAATGAGAAATATGCATAAAATTCAAATCTTTGAATCTTAAACATGTTCAAAATCACTTAATCTTTGATATTATATATCAATTAAATTTTAAATTTGTAGTGCATCATAAGAATGCACATAAAATTTGAATTTATAGATTTTAAATACATTTAAAACTACTTAAGCTTTAGTATTACATATCATTCAAGTTACAAATTTGTGATGCATCATGATAGATGCACATAAAGTTTAAACTTTAGATCTTAATCATTTTCAAAACTACTTACACTTTGGTATTATATATCATTCAAATTTCAAATTTATGATAGATCATGAAAAATATGCATAAAATTCAAATTTTTGAGTATTAAATACGTTCAAAACTACCTAAGCTTCAGTACTACATATCATTCAAATTTTAAATATGTGATGCATCATGAGAAATGCGCATAAAATTTAAATATTTGGATATTAAATATGTTCAAAAGCACTTTAGTTTTGGTATTATATATCATTAAAATATAAAAGTTATGATGCATAATGATAAACATGCATAAATTTTAAATCTTTGGATCTTAAACACCTTCAAACTCAAATAAGTTTTTGTATTACATATCATTCAAATTTAAAATATGTGATGCATCATAATAACAATGCATAAAATTCAAATCTTTGGATCCTAAACACATTAAAAATGGATTAAGCTTTGGTATAACATATCATTCAAATTTTAAAGTTGTAATGCATAATGAGAAACACACATAAAATTATAATCTTTGGATCTTATTACTTTCAAAACTATTTAAGCTTGGGTATTACACATCATTCAAATTTAAAAGTTATGATGCATAAAGTTTAAATCTTTAGATTTTAAATACTTTCAAAAGGGATTAATATTTTGTATTACATATCATTTAAATTTCAATGTTTTGATGAATCATGACAAACGTTCATAAATTTTAAATCTTTGAATCTTAAATACACTCAAAACTATTTAAGCTTCAGTATTACATATCATTCAAATCTTAAAGTTGCGATGCATCATGAAAAACATGGACAAATTTTGAGTCCTTAAATTTTATACTTGTTCAAATCTATTTAATCTTTGATATTACGTACCATTCAAATTTCAAAGTTATGTTGCATTATGGGAAATGTGCACAAAGTTTAAATCTTTAGATCTTAAAAACCTTCAAAACTACTTAAACTTTGGTAGTAAATATCATTCAAATTTTAAATTTTTGGTGCGTCATGAGAAACATGTATAAAATTTGAATGTTTCGATCTTAAACACCTTCAAAACTACTTAATCTTTGGTATTACATATCATTTAAATTTCAAAGTTACAATGCATCTTGAGAAATGTGCATAACATTTGAATTTTTGGATCTTAAACACATTTAGAACCACTTAAGCTTCTATATTATATATCATTCAAATTTCAAATGCGTGCTTGATGCAGGAGCATCTATAATGGCTACTTGAAGACATGGTCAAAGTTGGAAATTTTCAAGCATACAAAGTTCAAGTCATGTCTTGTTTTGTATTTGAATTCATATTATTGTCTTTTCCCTCCAAAATGTTGTTAAAGAGGAATAAATGTAAAAAGTAAAAGTAAAAAGGTAATTGTTGGGGCTGTTGAGAAAATAAAGGGGAAGTGGTTGAAAATATTTGAACCTTAGTATATTGTTACAATTTAAAAACTATTTTTGTTTTATCTTGAGCCCAAGTTGGGTGTGGAGGTTTGGAGGAGATTCTTTAAATCCATTCAATAGGATGAGAGGGACGTAGAGGAGAGGAAGGATAGAAGAAGAATCCCTCATTCAAGGAGAGAGAAAAAATGATCAGAAGTATGTAAGAATGCAGGTCTGCAACAAAGAGAAAATGGAGGATTGGATGTGAGAACAAAAGAAGGTGTGAAGATGTCTAATAAGGCCATTGATCATGGTCATGGATGTATTGATTTTTTCTATGAAAGTGCTCTTATTTAATCAAGAAAAAAATGATGTTGATTTGTATGTCATCTATAGAACTCTATTTTAGCTGTAAGCAGGCCTGTGTGTAGATAATTTCAATAATGGTTTACAATCTAAGTTTATTTTAATCTTCTCGGAGCCATAATATTGTCTAGTGAAATACATTCCAATATAGTCAAATTAAATCATGTGATTACATTGCCATGTGAATGGACGTTTGAATATATGAAGGATCGAGTAATAGTTTCAAGGTTATTGACAAGATTTGATTTGGTCATTCCAATCCCACTATCCACAATGATTATTTTATTGTTCATCTTGTCTAGAATAATATGAATAAAAAGCTCTAGCTGCACATCTGGCTTGCTCTTATCTGTGAAGGCCTCAAACCAAATCTAAAGTGAAGAATCTAAAGAATATAAGGAAATCACCAATCAAAAGTTTCAAAAATCTAAGGCTCCTGCATCCAAAGTTACTCAATCGAATACAAAAATATCAATCTCAGGAACTTATAAGAATGTACTAGTCAAAGCTACTCTAAATAAAGAAGTGAGTAGTTTAGAAGAATCTGAGAGTGAAGAATCAAAGCAGGTGAAACCTGCCTGAAGGAATCCTATGGCCAAACCTGCCACTAAACAAGAAAGTAGCAGCAGTGACGAATCCTCTTCTAAGGAGAGTGATGAAGAGCTTTCACCTTCAAAACTAATATGAAAGAAACCTATTGTCAAACAAGCTGCCAAAAAAAATAGCAGTGAAGAAGAATCTAAAGACAGTGACAATGAATTTGTGCCTGCTAAACAGGATTTTGAGGCAATTAAAATTTGACAGCCTATAAAACAAGTGAAAAAAGATATCAGCACCGAGGAGGATGAAAGTTTAGAAGAGAGTGACGACGAGCCAAAGCCCAAGCAAGGTGTTAAGGTAGAGATGGAGAACATGAAGCTGCACCTACATCCAAAAGTTGAGCCATGTTTATGAAGGTAAATGATTTCTCAAAGCTTTTTAGAAATCTATGGACTTTGCAAGTTCATATCTACTAACTCTACAGGGTCCTTTCTATGATTTTGTATGTAAGGGATGAACTCTTGACTAAAATGAATGGGTTAAAACAATTGAGATGAGAAGAATGGTGGTGGTGTATCTCTTGGGATGGATGTAAGAGACGTATGTGTCTAATATAAAGGTTTTAAAGTTGAATTTTATGCTCCATGATGTGGACACTACAAAAGAACTTGTTATGTCAATGGAAGAAAGCTGTAAGCTAAAGAAAGGAAGGTGAATTTTGGTCACAAAAATTTAGATGAGAAAAGAGTCTGATGACATCGCATCATTTGGTATCAGAGCAGTCTAAGGATTGTTTCATCATTTGGTATCAGAGCTTGAAGCTCTTAGAATTTGGTAATTAATCATCTTTGCTAATAAGTTGTTACAGTTGTTTCTAACGCTAATTCGCTTTTTCAGATTCAAGAGAGAGAAGAAACTAAAGAGATAATGAACAAGGCATGTGAAGTACCTGGATGAAGATCGCGCACCGTAATCCAGACGTTTGTGAGCACCCCTCTTTGGCTGTGGAGGAATGACACCTGCAAAGAAGAAGAACTTGGACAAGAAACGTTAGATGGATAGGCGGTGGGTTGCCAAGCGAAAGCTTGTTCCCGAAAGTGTGAAAACTTCCTCAAGGGAGGTCAACCCACTGATAACAGATAGATAAAAGACCAAGAAAATACAGGATGCCAGAATACAGAAGTGATAAACAAATTAGAAAGAAGAGAAAAGACAAATGATTACCTGAAAGGAGCAGTCGGGCTGATGACAGTCGCCGAGGTCAGAAATGTTGCCGCTGTCGGTTATCTGATTTGCCAACATCGGTTATACTGCCGATGTCGGTTGGGGAAGTGACCGGCGTCAGTCAGGGTTGTGGCCTGTGGTCAGGTCTGGTTTGGTTTTGGTCCATGAACGGGTCTGAGATAGAGTTTTATGGACGTGCTCGGATGGTTTGGAGAATGTTCTGGGTCTAGTTGGGTGCCCTGTGCAGGGTCTTTTGTTGGCAGGAGGGACGAGGAAGTTGTCTGGGACTAGATTGAAAGGGGGACAGGGAAGAGGAAGATGGATAGGGGACAGGGTCTGAGAAGGCTTTTCAGCCTCTCAGGGGAAGGATACAGCAAGTAGAAGACAGTAGATAACTGAAAACTTAAAGAAAAGAATGAAATAACATAATGAAATTACTTACCTTTTGGCTTGCAGACTGAAGAATGGAGGAGCTATTGTTGGAGCCAAGAAAGAATTGTTGCAAGAGGAAACTAAAGAAACTAAAGTCCCTGCCTCTGTTGCTGCTGTTACACGAGGTCCAGAGAGAAGAGAGTCGAATGCCAAAGCACCGAGAAGATTCTGTTTTTGAGCTCAAGGGTCCAGGGGCTACAACGGATGTAGAAAGGGGTATTGAAGGCTGCCGACGCTGGCAGTTTCACCGACGTCGGCCGAAGGGTCGCCGACGTCGACAGTGGCAGAATGGGGACAGAGGCTAAAAATAGCCTTTGCGCATTCTTGCACGCTGCCGGGGGAGGGATTGTCGGAAGAACGGTCATGAGGGTGCTTAAATGGGCGTGGGGAGAAGATAATGAGGATATTTGGCATAATAAATGCTAGGGGGAAGGTGGAGGGATTCAAGGGAGGATCCAAGGTGGCAAGGGTGAGGTGGAAAGGGGGCCACTTAATTAAAATATTTAAGTTATTTTAATCAAATGAATGGAGGGGACTAAGGCCACGGGTTAGGATAGGGGTTTGAGATGGACAAGGGGGGAGAACCAAGGTGCAGACACATTTGTGGTGTCTACATTTACCCCTTTTTGTCTTGTTGGTTGTTCTTGACGAACTGCAAGACAAAAACAGGAGTTGGTTGCCCCAGGAAAAGGATGAGATGTTCCCCCCTCAAAGCGATAGTCGAGAGAAGGGAACTGAAGATCGAGTGTCGATTTGATAGAGAAATGGATAGAAGAGAGTGAGTGAAAACACTGCAGTAGTCGTGATTGCGCGTAGTCCACTTCACGGGAGGGTCGGGTCAAATTGTCGCATGTCGAGGGTCAAGGAGTGCCAAAATTGAAGTAACCGGGTCCCAACATTTAGTCATCTGCTGATCGGGTCACTCAATCTAAGCTGAAGCTCCAAATGGTCATCGTGTTCCAGGTATCCCAGGCTCAGGAAGTGCTCCCAGAGACACGAAAAATTCACAGGTAGTAGGGATCAACCAGCTTGCGATCCTATACTTGTGAAGGGTCAAAAATAGGGTCTGCGGACAATTCTGCTAACCAGCCGTGAGGTAGCATAAAGGCAAAAAACAACCAAGGCAAACGCTGTCTTGGAAGTGGTCGAAGGTCAAAGGAGATATGCATGATCTCTAATGGTCAGGTGGTCGATGGATGGACGAAAGGATGTGGCCAAGCTAACCTCAGAAAATGTCATGTGATCTGAGTGTTACCTACATAGCCCTTGTGTGAAGGGCCTCAGGCCAATGTAGTTCTCCCTAAAAGGGAGGAAGGGTCAGAGAGATTGATTGGTCTTGGTCAAAGTCATAGGTCATGGTTAAAAGGAGGAAAGAAGGTTTGTCCATTAGGGAGACGAACAAACGGGGGTGGTCGAGCTAACCTCAGAAGATGTGGTATCTGAGTGCTGCCTACATAGCCCTGGTCATAGGGCCTCAGACCAATGTAGTTCGGACAAAAGGTCTGATTGATCAATGATTGGATGTGGTCAAGTGTCAAAACGATGAGGGTAAGATGATGCTATGGATGGCATATTGGTCGAGAGGCTTTCATCTCTAGCAAGTTTCCATAGTCGTGATGGATGTATGCTAAAAATGAATGGAAGTCTATTTATGCTTCAGCAAGTATTGGTTTATGCTTAACATAAATTGGGTCTGGTCGATAATTTCCATGTGTATTGGTGTCCATAGAAACTATGTGAAATGGACTAGGATGATGTCAGCTGAAAATGATGAAAATGGCTTGGTTAAAGATGAGTCGACAATTGATGTGGTTAAATGTGACCAAAGTGTAGAGAAAAGATGAAAGGCAAATTGCTCTTTCATTGACAAGGACTAGAAAGGACGCATAGATAGGGGTTATTAGAACAAAAGCCCCATTCATGCATTACGTCGTTGACCAGTGTGGTGTTAGAACGGTAATCAAATCACTTTGACATTAAAGTGAGCTCGAAGTCCCCTGAGTAGGTGATAGGAGGTGGATAGGGTAACCCAGTTTAAGAGTAGGAATAACCTTGCCCCTTTTTATAGGAGACCTTGAGACAACTACAAGCCAAGTCCATGACTCATTTTTTTTTTTTTTTTGGTGCAGGCTGATCGATGCGGGAAGCCTACATAGAGATGTCTTTTAATTGAGTGGTCATGTTGCGAAGCTGATCAATGCGGGAAGCTTCTAAGAAAGGTTGTTGTTTGATAGCCATCCTTCGAGGGAGTGGTCTATATTTTTGCTTTATAATGTTTGAATAGCTGTCCTTCGAGGGATCAGTCTATTAGCTACAGCAATGATAGTACAGCTGTCCTTCGAGGGAGCAGTCTGTCTTTTTGATTTGATTTTGTGACCTTGTTTATATTTTGACATCTTGATATATTTTTTGATTTTTTTGATTTTTTTTATTAGAGTCACGGACAAGGCTGTAGAAGTTCAAGGACTCCCCTTTTATTAGGACAAAGCATTCATGCATCATAAAAGGGTTGACAAGTGTTAGGAAGCAGGGTTGATAGGAAAAGGAATGACAATGACAAGGGGTTGCTTAAGGGACGAGCTCAAGTAAAACGTCAAGTGATCGAACACTCGACTAACAGTAGAAATGGTCGAAGATGCAAGACAGAACGGGGGGCTCAAGGTCTGATAAGTCCCTGGGCCATGCTAGTGCATTAAGGTCTGAGTCAATTAGAAGCAAACTTGCTCCAATTTGCCTCTTTTGAGATTGGTCAGGGGTTGATTAATGGATGTGAAGTTGGTTGACATTGTCATTGGTTGGTTGAAAAAGGTTGAATATTTTAGATAAAGAGGATTGGTTGAATGATATTTGATTGTTGATTGGTCGAGAGTTGGTTGAAGTGTGGTAAAATGTTTGGTCAAAGTTTGTCGAAGGTTTAGTCGAAGGTTTGGTAAGGTTATGGTCGATGTCATGGTCGATGGTTGATCGAGACTTGGTCGAGGTTTGGTTGAATGTTTGATCGAAGTTAGGATAAGGTTGGATTCCCCCAGTCGCTTAGGGAGAATGTTGGAGAGATTAGTCAAGGTTGACTGAGGCTTGGTGATTAAATGGACTGTGTTAATGTCAAATAATGGGGTCAAAGGCGGTAAAGGGACCATAATTTGTCGTGGAGATCCCAATTTAGGCGATGAGGTTGGAGAGGCATGGGTCAGGGTTGATGTTTTGTCGAAGAGGTGGTCAAGAGGATCCTTGATGAGAAGGGAATCGTTTCTCCGTTGTTGATGAATGATAGCTTTGAGAGCACAACAATGCTTAGTGTCATGTCTCGGAGTGTGATGATAGTTGCAAAATTTAGAGTTGTCGAACCAAGAGGGTCTTGATCCGAGATGTGATGGGAGAGGCGGTGTTGAGGGTTTATTGATAACATGGTCGAGAAGAGTGGTGTCATTCTCCAAACATTGGCGAATGGCAACCTTGAGGGCACAACAATATTCTGTGTCATGTCCAGGCGTGTGATGATATGCACAAATGCAAGTGTGGTCGAACCAAGGTGGTTTAGGTCCGAGAGATTGATATTGTCTAAGAGGCGGGAGGTCGATACGAGATGACTGTAATAATTGCCGTAAAAGCAAGGTATAAGAACCTGCTAATGGGTCTAGATGTTTTATTGCAGTGAGGGTTGGTGACGTTGGTTTGAGCGGTGTGGGATGCGTTGGTCGAGGGTTTGAGGGAGATATATGTTTGATGGGTTGAGGGAGTAATGGAGGCGACGTGCCTCTGTGAAGGATGGGAGTAGGCAGTACTCCAATTAAAGTGGATGGATGCGGGCCCAAGATTGAAGGCAATGATGAAGGTGGGGGAGAAATTCTCCAATGTGGTCTAGTGACTTTCGTTAGTTTGTGTTGAGGGTCACTATTGTGTGAGGCGAGGTTAGATGTGGGTTTGGGTTTGGATGTGGACAAAGGTGAGTGAGATGTAACAATCTCAGGCAAAGGGCAAGAGGAAACCGTGACTGGGTCTTCCTCGATTGAAATGGGTAAAGAGACTGGTTCTTCTCTGGGTGGAGAAGAAATAGGAGAGTGTGGCTCCTCCAGATGCCAGGAGGCAGGGATGATTGTGCCTTCTGCTTGTGCTTGAGGAGTAGGCAAGGTATGGTCATTGAATGAAGGTGGGGCTAATGGTGTAGGTGTGGTCAAGGCGTCCTCCAATATAGGAGAAATAGATGGAGGACTAATAGGAGAAGAGGGTTCTTCATCTGGTGATAGATGAATAGGAGAAGAAGACTCTTCTACCTGTGAAAGAGATTGGTCAGAGATAAGAGGTAAGATAGTGTTAATCGTGTGAATGTCATGGTCATGAAAATCTTTGGTTATGGTTTGGACGTTGTTCTGAGTAGGTGGATGATTTGGAAAAGGGTGTTTGAAGATGTCGATATGTTGATTAGGTGGGGCATTCGGGTTATCTAAAATAAGATCCCCCTTGTTGATCATGTCTTGGATGATGTTTTTGAAAGTTCGGCAGTTGTCAATGTCATGGCCTTGGACGCGGTGAAAGAGACAGAAGTCGGCCTCCCTATACCATGTAGGGATGGCTTTTGAAGGGTCAAATTGAGGTGGTCAGATTGGAGGGAGATTGAGGACCCCCTGCTTGAGAAGTTTTTCCAAAACATAAGCGTATGGTTCTCCAAGTGGAGTGTAAGAACGCTGGATATACTGTTGTTGGAATTATTTGGTAATGCTGGAAGATGTCAAAGGTTGTGAATAATTCATTATTGTCGAGGATGGTGATCTAACGACCACGGTGTTGGCCACTCCTTTGGATTCGGAATTGGCAGAAGAAGAAGGTCTGGAAGAAGAATGGCCAGTAGATTTTGCATTGGCATTACGCAATTTGACCTTATCTTCTTTAAGGGCGCAGAGTTCGAGCTTTCGAGCTATGATGAAAGCTTCGTCAAAAGTGTGGAATGTCTGAATCTGCAAGGTAGAAGAGATGTGGTTGGCACATGCTCGAGAAAAGAGCTTGATGAGCTCGGGTTGAGGCATGGAGAAGGAGAGTTGGTTGATTAGGCCCCTCTAACGAGTGACAAAATCGACTACAGATTCATCGTCAAATTGCCAGATGGAGTAAAGGTCTGTGATTGAGACTTGTTTGGTGATGTTGATTGAGAAATGGTCAAGAAATAGTTGGGCGAGTTGAATGAATGAAAAGATAGAGTGTCTGGCAAGAGAACTATACCAGTCAAGGGCTGGGCCAGAAAGCGACATAGGGAACGTGTGTAAAAGTAACGCATCGTCATGGGCAATAAGATAACAGGTATGTCTAAATGCCCATAGATGTTGTTGTGGGTCTTCCTTACTCTGAAAGTGAGTGAATTTAGGAATCTCCCAATGGTTAGGGTATGGTCGAATAGGGACGGAAGGATGGATGGGCTCATTGCAAATTTGCTCATATGACAAAGTATTGCTTGAACCGAAAATGAAGGCTTCGAGACTGGACATTTTATCCATCAGCATCTTAATGATGTCTGCTGATAGATTGGCGGGTTGAGCACCCCTTAGGTTGTAAGGCGCTTGGAAGTGGCTAGAGGAGGCGTGCGACATAGTCAGTTGTACAATGTACGGATGACTAGTCACAGGGGCAGAAGTGGATGCTAAGGGTGGTTGGGTCATGGAGGTAGAAGGCATAAGATGACTAGGTACCGCCAAAGGTGGTTGCGTGGCAGCACTGACAAAGGGCGAGGTAGGCACTCCTGCATTTGTGGGCATAAGAGTGTGAGGGGTCGAGACAATCAAGTTTTGATATGATGTAGAACTTGGTTGAATTGCAGGTGGTTGAGGGGGTAATGGAACCCCGATGGAGGTCGGTCTAAAAATAGATGGGGAGGCCAAATTTTGCATATTGGCCATGGTTGGGTTAATAGTTGAGGCAAAAGGCTGAGTCATAAAGGGTTGGGTGGCGAATGGTGTGGATGTCATCACCACGTCACCTGAAAAGTCTCGCGTTGGGTTTCTCGCGAGATAGTTTTGGAGGGCTGCGGTATTGAGGTCCAAGAATCTCTCAAAATCTTGGTCCCCTTCAGGGATGATGGGAATTTGAGTCGGGGTCGGGGTCAGGGTCGGTCCTGTAGGAGTTCTTTCAGTCTCCGAGTGGAACTCCATGATAGGACTAGTTAGGGACGAAGGAGCGTGGTCAAAAAGGAGGGTCAGATTCAAAAAACTATGCTTTTCTGTTTCAGAAAACCAGAATGGAGTTTTGGCAGAAAAAGGGTCGGGTTTTAGGCTGCTGGTTTTGAAAAAAAAGGACAGTGACAGAGACCGACGTCGGTTGAAAAACTGATGTCGGTAATAAATATGGCCGACGTCGGTCAGATAACCGATGCCGGTAATAGGGGAAGCCGACGTCGGTGGTAGAACCGATGCCGGTGATAGGGGAAGCTGACGTTGGTGGTAGAACCGATGCCAATGACCGTGTTTTCCAGAGAACCAAAAGATTTGAAGATTCTTGGAAAAACAATGAAGAAAGCATCCTCACTCACTCAAACAAATAGATGAGAAGAGGAAAATAGAGAGAGACAGACAAGCCTAAGCGATAAATCCTAGGAATTAACTTTAAAAGCTGTGGCTTATGCCTTAGATGAATGTTTGGGGAGATTGGCTGTCAAGAAGGTCCTAGAAGAAGCAGTCTAGAGCTGGTTTTGGGTCTTGTTTTTAGGTGCTCAAAAATTTGTGTTAGGGTCTAGTACGTGGCCTGGTGCTAAGGAGCAAGCTCCCCTCACTTCACGATTCCAGTGTTTAGCTGGTCTCGCTTAGCCAAGATATACCTCGCCTAGAGTTTATCCTCCGCCAGAGAATGGAGTGGGCTTCCCCCTTGGTGATGAAATCCATGTAGGGTCACCGGGACGGGTAAGGTATCCGCGGGGGGATGAAATCCCAGTCGGGCCTTGTCTCAAGTAAGTTTTATGTTCATTTTAGTGCATGTGGTTTGGTAGTGTAACATCAAGTGTCTACGATTTATTTAATATGCGTCTAAGTTACTAGATGTGGACTAAGAAGATGCAAGCACAAGCAGAAATGAATGCAAAGTGCTTTAATGCCCAAGTCAAAATGTGATGTTTGTTATGAAGACAAGTTTTGAAAAAGGGTTGAGAGTATGACGTTGGACTAGTCTAGAATGTGCAAGAAAGAAAAGAAGGATTCTTTTTAATTCCTGCTTATAGTGTCATTGAGAAGAAAAGAAGGAGGAGAAAAGGTAAGAACCTAATGCTCCTAAATGAATGAAGAAGAAAAGGAACCTAGGAGGAACCTAGGGTCCCACCAGGCATGCCAGAATGTTTCTATCGCTAATTCGCTTTTTCAGATTCAAGAGAGAGAAGAAACTAAAGAGATAATGGACAAGGCATGTGAAGTACCTGGATGAAGATCGCGCACTATAATCCAGATGTTTGTGAGCACCCCTCTTTGGCTGTGGAGGAATGACACCTGCAAAGAAGAAGAACTTGGACAAGAAAACGTTAGATGGATAGGCGGTGGGTTGCCAAGCGAAAGCTTGTTCCCGAAAGTGTGAAAACTTCCTCAAGGGAGGTCAACCCACTGATAACAGATAGATAAAAGACCAAGAAAATATAGGATGCCAGAATACAGAAGTGATAAACAAATTAGAAAGAAGAGAAAAGACAAATGATTACCTGAAAGGAGCAGTCAGGCTGATGACAGTCACCGAGGTCGGAAATGTTGCCACTGTCGGTTATCTGATCTGCCGACGTCGGTTGGGGAAGTGACCGGCGTCGGTCGGGGTTGTGGCCTGTGGTCGGGTTTGGTTTGGTTTTGGTATGTGAACGGGTCTGAGATAGAGTTTTATGGATGTGCTCAGATGGTTTGGAGAATGTTCTGGCTCTGGTTGGGTGCCCTGTGCAGGGTCTTTTGTTGGCAGGAGGGACGAGGAAGTTGTCTGGGACTAGATTGAAAGGGGGACAGGGAAGAGGAAGATGGACAGGGGATAGGGTCTGAGAAGGCTTTTCAGCCTCTCAGGGGAAGGATACAGCAAGTAAAAGACAGTAGATAACTGAAAACTTAAAGAAAAGAATGAAATAACATAATGAAATTGCTTACCTTTTGGCTTACAGACTGAAGAATGGAGGAGCTATTGTTGGAGCCACAGAAGACTTGTTGCAAGAGGAAACTAAAGAAACTAAAGCCCCTACCTCTGTTGCTGCTGTTGCACGAGGTCCAGAGAGAAGAGAGTCGAATGCCAAAGCGCCGAGAAGATTCTATTTTCGAGCTCAAGGGTCCAGGGGCTGCAACGGATGCAGAAAGGGGTATTGAAGGCTGCTGACACCGGCAGTTTCGCCGACATCGGCCGAAGGGTCACCAACGTCAACAGTGGTAGAATGGGGACAGAGGCTAAAAATAGCCTCTGCGCATTCTTGCACGCCGCCGGGGGAGGGATTGTGGGAAGAACGGTCATGAGGGTGCTTAAATGGGCGTGGGGGGAAGATAATGAGGATATTTGGCATAATAAATGCTAGGGGGAAGGTGGAGGGATTCAAGGGAGGATCCAAGGTGGCAAGGGTGAGGTGGAAGGGGGCCACTTAATTAAAATATTTAAGTTATTTTAATTAAATGAATGGAGGGGACTAAGGCCACGGGTTAGGATAGGGGTTTGAGATGGACAAGGGGGGAGAACCAAGGTGCAGACACATTTGTGGTGTCTACAATAGTGAAGAAGTGTCAGGTGAAAAGGAAGGCTTAAAGCCATTGAGGCTTAAGAGGAGAAGAAGCCAAGGAAGGCTTAGTGAAGATCCAAGAAGAAGCTTGGATAGTTTGCCAAAAGACTACGGTGAAATAGACTTAGGTGAGGTAAAAGATGGAGTTTGAAGAATTGAGAAGAGAATCTTGGAGAAGCTCAAAAGTAAGGGAGCAAGTGAATGCTCAAGAGAAAGACCCAAGGCAAATTAAACTTGGATTTGTAATTTGTGTTTGTTAAAGTGTTATATAAAGAGTTGTTGCAGGATTGAGAAAAGGATCAAAAGACTAGGATGCAAAAGGCCTAGGTGAGATCAAGGAGATTGTCAAAAGACCAGTCAAGGAGAAAAGGCTTGGGTGAGACAAGGGATCAAGAGACGAAGGTGGAAAAGACTTGGGTGAAGATCTCAGAGATAGAAATATTGCTGAGAAAAGAGCAGAGCAGCAAGATACATGAGGGCACCAAGAAGAAAGCAAGTATCCAAAAGAAGAAAGGTATGGACAGTATTGCAATTGATAAAGAGATTAATAGTTTGAAAAGAGATTTAGCTAATTTTGCAAATAGATATGAGTCTTGGATGCAGATGGACAAGCAAGCATGGGTATGGCCAATGATGAAGAGGTTGAAGTGGCCAATTGATCTCCTAATGAGGAGGAGAAGAAGGCAAAATGAGATTGCCAAGAAGAAAAGAGAAGCCCATAGAGGCAAGATGATGAGTAGGTTGCCAAGTGAGCAACAAGAGAAAGAGGTGGAGAAGAAGGTTCTCATTGAGGAGAACAAGAGAGAAGAAAGAAAAGATGAAGTGCTAGGAAGAGCACTTGGAAAGATGAGAATGTCCATTAAAAGGACACTCATGAAGACATTATGATCTCTTGTTTTTCTATCTAATGTTGTTTTTGCATGGATAATTATAGGTATGAGCAGCCTTGTGAAGAAGGTCAAGAGAAGGGCCTTGGAGAGTGAAGAGATTGGTGCAAGAGAAGACACCAAGTATACAAGTGAATGTGTAGGAGTAAAGAGAAGAAATTTTGTTGTTAAGGAAGAAAATATGCATTGGTTAATGCATGAGGGAGGTGTTGAGGAACCCATACAAGCAAGAGAAGAGATGGAAGATGAAGATGACTTCCATGATGCCATTGAATGCCAAGAAGAGGAAAGAGAATAGCCAAGAACAAAGGAAGAAGAAAGGACAGATAATCAAGAAGCTATGCAAGTCAAATAACTAATGGAGCAGCCCATGAAGGAGGTAAAGGTGAGTTCAAAAATTGATTTATCTTATAAGCATGAAACTATTGATGTCCATGTTAGAGAAGCAAAGAGAAAGGTGAAGTTTCCAATTAATCATGGATATGTGATGCCTAAATTGTGGAAGAAGCAAACTCCCAAGCAACAGGAAGTGCTACTACAAGAGCATGGATGTAGGATGCCTACATGGTTTGAGAAGACAAATGATAAGAAGGAGAAACAAGTATGGGTGCCTAAGAAGGTAAAGAGTGAAGAAGATGTGAGTGTTGAGACAACAACACCAAGAAGTCAATGGAAGAGGATTGAAGGTGATTAAAGCAACCAAAAGAATAAAGGTGAGATGGTGAGTATGGAAGAGGCATTCCATGAAGACATGATGCTTGAGAGGTATACCAAAGAGGTAAAAGGTAAACAAATTATTTATGATGATGTTTTTGAATCCTTTAATGATATTTTCATGAGAAATGGAAAATGGAAAGTGGCTATGTGGACTAATATGCAGCAAGGAGAGAGTTCCAAATGGATGGATGATGAGGAAAGGGGAGAGTATATAGCAAAGAAATGCCTTATTGAATGTAAAGAACAAATAAGATGGCTTCAAGTAGAGATTAAAGAGGACAAGGAGAGACAAGGTAATAGTGCTCCTATTGTTTTTGATAAGTATATTGATGTTGATGAAGAGGTTGACTTGTATGAAGAAACCATAGAGTGGATGCATGTATTTATAGAAGATGAAAGACAATTTGGTCATAATTTTGATATAGGACATGAAGATTGGGATGAGCTTGTGTTGAGTGAAGAGTTGTTGAATCTTCCAAAAGAGTTGTGTAGAGGCACATATCAACATGGTGGCACCATTGATTAGATGGGAAATGCATTGCGGTAAGAGCTAAGAAAAGATGAGATAAGAGATGAAGGGCAAATAATCCTTAATAAAGAAGAAACCAAGTTTGATGAAGAGAATGGTAAGATATATGAGAGCTCACTAAAGGAAGAAATGAGAATGTTGGAGGAGCTCTTTAGTTCTTCAAGAAAACTACATACAGGTAGAAGCCATGGTGAAGACACTATTGGGAAGAGTGAAACAAGACAAGAGCAAAGCAAAGAGGTCAAGACAATTTTGATCAAGGAGCAAAAATGTGAAGGCAACCAAGAGGCTTCATGGCCTAAAGATTTTTATTCTAAGGTGGCTTTGAATGTTTTGTATGCAGGTATGAAGGTTGCTAAAGTGACTGACAGACATGAATCATTAGAGAAGTTCATGAAACCAGAAGAAAAATGAGAAGATCTAGAAGACATGTATGAAGATGAAGAAGCATGGAAGTGGGAGATGACAGCTGAGAAAGAGATGAGGAGAAGAACATTCCAAAAAAAGAAGAAAAGCAAGAAGATGAAAGATAAAGAATATCAAAGACAAACAATAGCATTGGCATTCACAACAGGACCTTGGGATCCAGGCATATAGTGAATACTAGTACATGGAGGAAGTAGTTCATTTGATGTAGGAGCCAATTGTTTCTAGAGGGACAGTATGATGCAGGAGCATCTACAATGGCTACCTGAAGACATGGTCAAAGTTGGAAATTCTCAAGCATACAAAGTTCAAGTCATGTCTTATTTTGTATTTGAATTCATATTGTTGTCTTTTCACTCCAAAATGTTGTTAAGGAGGAATAAATGTAAAAAGTAAAAGTAAAAAGGTAATTGTTGGGGCTGTTGAGAAAATAAATGGGAAGTGGTTGAAAATATTTCAACCTTAGTATATTGTTACAATTTAAAAACTATTTTTGTTTTATCTTGAGCCCAAGTTGGGTGTGGAGGTTTGGAGGAGATTCTTTAAATCCATTCAAGAGGATGCGAGGGACGTAGAGGAGAGGAAGGACAGAAGAAGAATCCCTCATTCAAGGAGAGAGGGAAAATGATCAGAAGTATGTAAGAATGCAGGTCTGTAACAAAGAGAAAAGGGAGGATTGGATGTGAGAACAAAATAAGGTGTGAAGATGTCTAATAAGGCCATTGATCATGGTCATGGATGTATTGATTCTTTTCTATGTAAGTGCTCTTATTTGATCAAGAAAAAAATGATGTTGATTTGTATGTCATATGTAGAACTCTATTTCAGCTATAAGCAGGCTTGTGTGTAGATAATTTCAATAATGGTTTACAATCTAAGTTTATTTAAATCTTCTCAGAGCCATAATAGTATCCAGTGAAATACACTCCAATTCAGTCAAATTAAAGCATGTGATTACATTGCTATGTGAATGGACGTTCAAATATATGAAGGATCGAGTAATAGTTCCAAGGTTATTGACAAGATCTGATTTGGTCATTCTAATCCCACTATCCACAATGGTTATTTTATTATTCGTCTTATCTGGAATAATATGAATAAAAAGCTCTGGCTGCGCATCCAGCTTGCTCTTATCTGTGAAGACCTCAAACTGAATCTTAAGTGAAGAATTTGAAGAATATAAGGAAAGCACCGATCAAAAGTTTCAAAAATCTAATGCTCCTGAGTCCAAAGTTACTCAATCGAATACAAAAATATCAATCTCAAAAACTTATAAGAATGTACCAGTCAAAGTTGCTCTAAATAAAGAAGCGAGCAGTTTAGAAGAATCTGAGAGTGAAGAGTCAAAGCAGGTGAAACCTGCTCAAAGGAATCCTGTGGCCAAACCTACCACTAAAAAAGAAAGTAGTAGCAGTGAGGAATCCTCTTCTGAGGAGAGCGATGAAGAGTTTGCACCTCCAAAACTGATATGAAAGAAACTTACTGTCAAATAAGCTACCAAACAAAAAAAAATTAGCAGTGAAGAAGAATCTAAAAACAGTGACAATGAATTTGTGCCTGCTAAACAGGATTTTGAGGCAGTTAAAATTTGACAAACTATAAAACAAGTGAAGAAAGATAGCAACACTGAGGAGGATGAAAGTTTAGAAGAGAGTGACGATGAGCCAAAGCCCAAGCAAGGTGTTAAGGTAGAGATGGAGAACATGAAGCTGCTCCTACATCCAAAAGTCGAGCCATGTTTGTGAAGGTAAATGATTTCTCAAAGCTTTTTAGAAATCTACGGACTCTGCAGGTTCATATCTACAGACTCTGTAGGGTCCTTTCTATGATTTTGTATGTAAGGGATGAAATCTTGACTGAAATGAATGGGTTGAAACAACTGAGATGAGAAGTATGGTGGCAATGTATCTCTTGGGATGGATGCAAGAGACGTATGTGTCTAGTATAAAGGTTTTAAAGTTGAATTTTATGCTCCATGATGTTGACACTGCAAAAGAACTTGTTCCTTCAATGGAAGAAAGCTGCAAGCTGAAGAAAGGAAAGGTGAATTTTGGTCACAAAAATTAAGTTGAGAAAAGAGTTTGATGACAGTGCATCATTTGGTATTAGAGCAGTCTAAGGACTATTTCATTAGTGCTTCATCTTGATAAATGTGTATAAAGTTTGAAGCTATGGAGCTAAAACATGATGAGAATAACTTAATATTTGATATTACATATTAATTTTTAGAAGTTGATATGCATCATGAGAAACATGCATAAAGTTCAAATCTTTGTATCTTAAATAATTTAAAACTTCTTAAGTTTTGGTATTACATATCATTCAAATTTTAAAGTTTTGATGCATCATGATAAATAAGCAAAAATTTGAAATCTTTGGATATTAAACACATTCAAAACTTCTTACCTTTTGTTAATACATATCACTCGAATTTCAAAGTTGTGATGCATCATGAGAAATGTGCATAAAATTTGAATCTTTGAACTTTAAACACATTTAAAACTATTTAATTTTTTGTATTACACATCACTCAAATTTCAAATTTATGAAGCATAATGAGAAACATACATAAAATTCAAATCTTTAGATCTTAAACAAGTTCAAACCTACTTAAGCTTTAGCATTACATATCATTCAAATTTCAAAGTTTTGATGTATCATGATAAATAAACATAACTTTTGAATAATTAAATCTTAAACACATTCAAAACTACTTAAGCTTTGGTATTACATATCATTCAAGTTTATGATGCATAATGAGAAATATGCATAAAGTGTAAATCTTTTAAACTTAAACATATTTGAAGCTGCTTAAACTTCAGTATTACATATCATTAAAATTTTGAAGTTGAGATGGATCATGAGAAATACACATAAATTTTAAATCTTTAGATCTTAAACACCTTCAAAATACTTAAGCTTTGGTATTATATAGCATTTAAATTTGAAAATTACATTGCATCACAAGAAAAAACATAAATTTTAAATCTTTAGATCTTAAACATGTTCAAAATTTCTTATGTTTTAGTATTACATATCATTCAAATTTTAAAGTTGTGATACATCATGAGAAACATTAATAACCTTTGAATCTTTAGATTTTAAACACATTCAAATAAACTTAATCTTCAATATTACATATCTTTCAAATTTCAAAATTGTGATGCATCATGAGAAATATGCATAAAGTTTGAATATTTGGATCTTAAATACCTTCAAAACAACTTAAGCTTTTGTATCACTATAATTTAAATTTTAAATTTATGATGCGTCATGTAAAACATGCATAAAGTTCAAATCTTTAGATCTTAAGCACATTGAAAAATCTTTAAGTTTTGATATTACATATCATTCAGATTTTAAAGTTGTGGTACATCATAATAAATGTGTATAAAATTAAAATATTTGGATCTCAAACACTTTTAAAACTATTTAAGCTTTGGTATTACATGTCATTCAAATTTTTAATTTATAATGCATCATCAAAAATGCACATAAATTTTGACTCTTTAGATCTTAAACATATTTAAAACTACTTAATCATCGTTATTACATATCACTCAAATTTCAAAGTTGTGATGCATCATGAGAAATGTGCATAAAATTTTAATGTTTTGATTTTAAACATGTTCAAATCTGCTTCATCTTTGATATTACCTATCATTCAAATTTCGAAGTTATGATGTATAATGAGAAATACAAATATAGTTTGAATCTTTAAATCTTATACATCCTTAAAACTACTTAATCTTTAGTATTACATATCATTTAAATTTAAACTTTGTGATGCATCATGAGCAACATGTATAAAATTCTAATATTTAGATCTTAAACATGTTTAAAATCCCTTAAGCTTTTGGTATTACATATCATTAAAAAATTTAAATTTGTTATGCATTATCATAAATAGATAAAAAAATATAATCTGTGAATCTTAAACATGTTCAAAACCACTTAAGCTTCTATATTAAACATCATTCAAATATTAAAGTTACAATGCAATAAGAGAAAAGTGCAATAAGATTGAATCTTTAGATCTTAAACTAGTTCAAAACTACTTAAGCATTGGTATTACATATAATTCTAATTTCAAAGTTGTGATGCATCATGAAAAAAATACATAAAGTGTGAATATTTAGATCTTAATCACCTTTAAAATAATATTCTTAAGCTTCAATATTACATATCATTCAAATTTCAAAGTTTTAATGTACTACGAGAAGCATGCATAAAGTTTGAATCTTTGGATCTTAAAAATATTTAAAATTGCTTAAGCTTTGGTACTACATATCATTCAAATTTTAAAGTCATGATGCATCATGAGAAACATGCATAAAGTTCAAATCTTTCAATATTAAACATGTTCAAAATCAATTAAGCTTACATTTTACATATCATTCAAATTTTAATATTATAATACATCATGAGAAATACATATAATGTTTGAATACTTGGATCTTAAACTATTCAAAAGTGCTTATAATATGGTATTACATATCATTTAAATTTCAAAGTTATGATGCAACACAAGAAACATGCATAAAGTTCAAATCTTTAGATTGTAAACATGTTCAAAACTATTTATTTTTTATTATTATATATCATTCAAATTTCAATGTTACGATACATCATGATAAATGTGCATAAAATTTAAATATTTTGATATTAAACACCTTCAAAACCACTTAATATTCTATATTACATATCATTTAAATTTCAAAGTTGAGATGCATCATGAAAAATATGTATAAAGTTCAAATCTTTGGATCTTAAACACATTCAAAACTACCTAAGCTTTAGTATTACATATCATTCAAATTTTAAAGTTATGATGCATTATGATAAATTTTTATAGAGTTGAATATTTAAATCTTAAATAAGTTCAAAAGTTCTTAAGCATTGGTATTATATATCACTAAAATTTCAAAGTTGTTATAGATCATGAGAAACATGCATAAAGTTCAAATCTTTGGATATTAAACCCATTTAAAATTACTTGAATTTTGGTATTACATATAATTAAAATTTCAAAGTTGTGAAACATCATGAAAAATGAGCATAAAGTTTGAATCTTTAGATCTTAAACATGATCAAAACTATTTCAAATTTGAGATTATATATCTATCAAATTTCAATGCTGTGATTCATCATGAGAAATGCACATAAAGTTTGAATCTTTGGATCTAAAACACATTAAAAACCCTTTAAATTTTGGCATTACATATCATTCAAAAAATAAAGTTACAATGCATCAAGAGAAATGTAGATGAAGTTTGAATCTTTACATCTTAAAACATCTTAATCTTCTTTATTACATATCATTAAAATTTAAACTTGAAATGCATCATGAGAAACATGCATAAAATTTGAATCTTTGGATCTTAAACACCTTCAAAATTATTTAATATTTGGTATTATAAAGTTTGAATATTTGGATTCTAAACATGTTGAAAGTCACTTAAGCTTCAGTATTACATATCATTGAAGTTTTGAATTTACTATGTGTCATGATAAAAATGCAAAAAACTAAAATCTTTGGATCTTAAATACATTCCAAACATCTGAAGCTCTGGTATTACATATCATTCAAATTTCAAATTTATGTTACATCATGAGAATTGTGCATAAATTTTGAATCTTTAGATCTTAAAAACCTTAAAAACCACTTAAGCTTCATAATAAATGTGCATAAAGTTTGAATCTTTCAATCTTAAAGATGTCTAAAACTCTTAATCTTCGATATTGCATATCATTCAAATTTTAATGTTTCTATACATCATGAGAAATAGACATAAAGTTTGAATATTTTGATCTTAAACATGTCCAAAACCACTTTAGATTTGGTCTTACTTATAATTCAAATTTAAAAATTATGATGCATCATGAGAAACATGCATAAATTTCAAATATTTAGATCTTAAACACGTTGCAAACCACTTAGAATTTGGTATTACATATCAATCAAATTTTAAAATTGTGATGGATCATGAGAAACATGCATAAAGTTTGAATCTTTATATATTAAAAATATTTGAAAATGCTTAAGCTTTGGTATTACATATCATTCAAAATGCTTAAGTTGTGATGCTTAGTGATAAACATGCATACTGTTTGAATTTTTAAATCTTAAATAGGTTCAAAACCACTTCAGCTTTAATATTATATATCATTAAAATTTCAAAGTTGTGATGTATCATGAGAAATGTTCATAAAGTTGAAATATTTAGATCTAAAAAAAATTCAAAACCACTTAATCTTTGGCATTGCATATCATTCAAATTTCAAAATTATGATGCATCATAACAAACACAAATAAAGTTCAAATCTTTGGATCTTAAACACATTAAAAACTACTTAAGCTTTGGTATTACCTATCATTCAAATTTTAAGGTTTTGATGCATCATAAAAAATGTGCATAAAATTTTAATATTTGGATCTTAAAAACCTTAAAAAATATTTAAGATTTAGTGCTACATATCGTTCAAATGTGTATAAATTTTGAATTTTTTGATCTAAAACACCTTAAAAGATACTTAAATTTTTGGTATAACATATCATTCAAATTTAAAACTTACGATGCATCATGAGAAACGAGCATAAATTTCAAATCTTTAGATCTTAATCATGTTCAAAATTGCTTATGATTCAGTGTTGCATATCATTCAAAATTCAAAGTTGTGACATATCATGAGAAATGTGTGTAAAGTTTGAATGTTTGGATTTTAAACACTTCTAAATCTATTTCATCTTCAGTATTACATATCATTAAAATTTCAAAGTTATGATGTATCATGGGAAATTTTCATAAGATTCAAATATTTAGATCTTAAACTCTTTCAAAATTGCATAAGATTTGGTATTACATATCATTAATATTTTAAATTTGTGATGCATCATGTGAAATGCACATAAAGTTCATATATTTGGATCTTAAACATGTTTAAATTTATTTAGGCTTCAATATTAAATATCATTCAAATTTTGAAGTTACGATGCATCATGAGAAACATGTATAAAGTTTGAATCTTTGGATCTTAAACACATTCAAAATTGCAGATGTTTGTTATTACATATCATTCATATTGAATTTTTTAATTCATCTTGAAAAATGTGCATAAATTTGAAATCTTTAGATATTTAATACTTTCAAAACCACTAAAGCTTTAGTACTACATATCATTCAAATTTCAATGTTTAGATGCATCATGAAAAATATGCATAAAGTTCAAATCCTTAGATCTTAAACATGTTCAAAACCACTTAAGATTTGGTACTATATATCATTCAAGTTTCAAAGTTTTGATGAATAATGAAAAATGTGCATAAAATTTGAGTCTTTAAATCTTAAAGACCTTCAAAACCGCTTAAGCTTTGGTATTACATATCATTTACTTTTTATCTCTCATATGGAAATTTTTTCAAATTTATCATGCTAAACACATTACAAATGTCATAGAACATGCCAAAGTTTTTTATGCATTCATGCCCAAATTCATGATTTCTATCCCAAACCTACTATCTCTCATAGGGAATGCTCTTTATAAACATATTTTTATACAACTGATAACTTCACTTTCATGTATTTTATCCCACATACATGGTTTCTACCTAGATGATCCATTACATAAAATAACAACCACCTATCAAGTTTTAATGTCATATCTTATGCACAAGAAATAATTTCCTTCTCCCCCTCTCCTCCAAGAGGGATATGTATAATTTCCCTCTAACCATGTCCATGCTATCATCCCTCTAAAAGGTGAGGTAGTCCATACCAATGTTCCTAATGAATGCATTCAGCCTATAGCTTCTTCAAATCCTCTTCAATATATATGCTTACATGTTTAATTGGAATTAACTAGGGTTTGCACTTGTGAGACTCTAAGGGATCAAATCACCAATATGAGAAAGTCATTTTTAGTTCTAAAAACATAGAATCAAAAATTACATGAAAATATCACATTCTTGGAAAGTCAAATTATAATAAAATAGCCTTAAAGGCACCTTAATGTCAATCATGTATATGTACCTTCACCTAGTCAATTGGTTGTAAGAAATATTACATGTTAAATAGAGAAATCACAACAAAGTAACTTTAGAACTATTGATTCAAAAAACATTCAAAGATCAAATAAGAGTTCAAGTGAGGTATGAAAGGAAATAATTAAATCTAAGTTGATCAAACTACTTCCTCTACATCTAGTGAGAATATATATATATATATATATATATATATATATATATATATATATATATATATATATATATATATATAAAATTGTGTGTATCATAGAATACATGGGAATCACATAGATTCATATTTGGCATTGAAAAAACATTTATAATAGATAATTTTTAATGAGGACCCTATGCAAGGTGAATATGTCAAGTAATCCATAGTGACATAGGAACATATTCACAAGGGGTTAAATTCAAAAATAGTACAAAAGTGGTTACTAAGGCATAAATCAAAACAACAAAAAGATCAAAAGGCAAAATTAGAGCAACAAACAGTACCACAAGCACATGTAAAGTATGAAAATGATGGAAATCTACCTCTCCAAAATAAGGTTTAAATTTTAAAGTAGTATGGGTTTGGTCAAAAATATCTACAGTAATTTGATTATCAAAGTCAAGGGTTGGGCAAGCATGCTCAAGGCATCACTACTATTCTAGTAGTTGATAATGTTTGTCACCAAGGTTTGGGATTTATTGAACATCCTAAGGCAATTCATTCAAAAACATAATTTATCAAAGGAAAAGATCCATATACAATAAAAGTCAACATTAGCATTCCATTGGTTCAAAATCAAGATGATAATGATGAGTCAAATAATATAGGTTATTATGATTTCCAAGATACCAATAATGAACCCAAATATTTAGAATCATATTCATTGTCATTCCCTCATGCTTCATAATCACACATGATTCTTTTTTTTGATACCAAACATTACAAGGAATCTCCCATGAGACTCATTGGTTAGTATCATTCCTTCTCATCTTACTTGTATATAGCTTATTTTCAATGACTTGAACATAGCTTTTTTTTTGTTACTTGTACATAGATTCATAGTAATTCTTGTACATAGTCTTCCGATTGATTATAAATAGCTCAAATCTCAAAAATTCAAAAACAATTCAAAGATATCAAAAATACTAAAAACATTCCAATATCTCGAAATATAAAAGCATCCAAATAATCCAAAAACACCAAAAATGTTTTGATTATATGCATCATCTATGCTTTACATTTCTAATATCATGATAGACTTACATTATCTATCATATGCTTTTTTTTTCAATATATCGACATTACCATGCTTCACTTGATCTTCTTTTAGTATGTGCAGTGAATTCTAGCTCCTTGATTACTTCACTCTACCCATTGAGGGGGTATCCTACTTCTACATTTGAGACACACATCAATATACATACCCAATGGGGGTATTCTCTACATGACTACACCATCCAAGTTATGTCATTCCTACACCACCCACTCTAGTTATCATGTTGATGTACAATATTCACTAGCATACATAGATTATTGAATGGACACTCACTATTATATAACACTTGTGTATTTTTTAGCATATACTGAGTCTTGTACTAACATGTCTTGCATACATTTACTTTTTTTTTTGATTAGTTAATTTTGTTTATAATTCCAATTTCTTATATGATCTCTTTTCTTTCTTAGCATTAGCTTGATGTAATTGCATTTATCAGTTCTTGTTTGTTGCCTGTATATCCTTTGCTTCTATTCATGTGTGTACCTTAATAAATTTTCCAATGTCCCTTATCTATACTCTTCCATTTAATTGTAACTTTCACATGAACCTTGCTTTTTTCTACTATATGTGTATGTGGCATTCGAACATACCTTATATGGTTGCTTTTTAGTTGGAGTGACATGTGCCCATGTCCCTTGTTTACTTGGCCCTTTGGCCTCTCTTGTATGTTTCTTACTTCTTGCCTTGCATGCTTGTTACTTATTTGCTTCTTTCTTGTTTACAATGCCATGATCCATATCATGCATTCTTCATGTTTTCTTAGATGTCATGATGGACATCATACTCCATCCCTCTAATTAGAAACTAACAACTCACAAGACCTTAAATTCTAGTTAAGTACATTGCACATGCTTTTACATTATTACATATATATAGGCATACCCCTATTGATATAATAATATCTCAATACAAATCATGTCATATCTTGAGATATCTTGTTGATTATCATTGCTATATCATATATTTTACATCATAACACACTTGTAAGGATATTTCTTTAGAGGTTAGTTATTGTAAGGTTTCCATTCCTACCCTTAGAATAGGGGACAGCAAATAGGGGTTTTGTCACATAGATAATAACTCCTACCAACTAAAAATCCAATTTTAGAACACTCAAAACAACAACCAAACATCAAATCATTTAGAATAGACTAGGTAGATAGTGAATAATCTATAATATTCATTAGATTCGGCCCAAGATAATAGCATCAAGACTAGACTATATTGTTAGTGGTCTTATTGTACATTTCTAGTACTCCTATCCAACCAACAAAAAAACTAGATTTTCCAAAAATAGATAGAAAGGTAAGTTTAATTATAGTTTTGTCAACTACAGTTTAGATTAGAGTTAGTAGTTTTAGTACAATTTTCTCAAAGAATCTAGATATAGGGACATCATGCACAACATGATGGCTCTCACTTCTGGTTTAAGATAGGTCAATTGGTACAACTTCTAGATCAAATCTATGTTTCAAACACTAATGATTGGGGGTAATGTGAATGGCACATTTGTTTTCATTCTTTTTGAGTTCAACATTACCCAAGAATTCTTAGTAGTTGCATGCCTTACACCATATACAAGTGGTTAGCATCATTTTGGTTTTGCTTTCATAAAATCCTAACTTCTAAGTTCCCAAGTTCTTGAGTGGCTTTGACATAAGCTAAATTCTCAATTTTAGAGTGGCTTTCATATAAACCTAATCTCCATCTTTTAGAGTGGCAAAGAGTGGCCTAGTTTCTAGCATACATTAAGTTATCCATGCCAACATTGTTAGATCATATTACATTCATGGGTTTCAAGAGCCATCTTATAAGACACACATTTCATACTGGTATAAGTTTATATCTTCACTTCATGGGGCAATGATGAAGCTAAAGGACTAGCTAGATTTTGTATTCTTGGGCCACCTATTCAGAGGGATTGGAAACATAGTCCAAATATTGATCAAAACATCTATGACCACCTACTTTCACTTAGTGGGTGATGATGGAGCCAAAGGTCCAACCTTTACATTCTTGAGCCACTCTTAAGGAATTGAACACTCAGCTCTATTCATGATATTACTCTTGGTTTAGCACACATCTAGCATCACTCAGTAGCATAATAGGTTTTTGAACTGGTTAGCATACCAAATGAGGTGTATTCATTCCTCTCTCTCTCTCTCTCTCTCTCTCTCTCTCTCTCTCTCTCTCTCTCTCTCTCTCTCTCTCTCTCTCTCAGCTTTATACATTCTTATTTTAGATATAACATATTTAGTAAGAACTGATCTACTCTTTATTTTCACTTGCATATTTACACTTCACAATGTCCTTTCTCTATGCACACACATCACATAATTTCATGGGTTTCACCCTTGGAAGTATGTTTAGGTATGCTTTATATTTCTATTTTATCCTTGTATTTTGCTTTGTTGCATCACTAGAATAAAAGTGGGGGAATGTAATCATATAAATTGCAAAAATTTGTAACTTGAGCATGGCTAATGACACCCAACCCATCGGTCCCTCTTGCTTGCTCTTGTGACCCTCATAGGCTTGTTTTCTTTGATTCTCAGTCATTCATAGCCTTTTGGACCTGATCTTAGCAAAGTTATGGCCCTCTTTTCATGACTAATCCATCCCCCTAAGTCCCATCTACCTAGGACAATAGCACCACACTATGACAATAGTACCAATGCCACTCATGTCTATTTTTGGTGCTATTTTCCAAGCTTATTTCTAGCCCCAATAATCAATTTTCTAGTTTCTCATCCTTATCCTTATCAACCTAACTTGAGTAAATTCAATCCATGACTAATAGATCCATATAAAATTCTATTCAAAGATCATTTTGAAAGGGTTGGTAAATATCACAAAGCAAGTAAGAATACAAGTAAGACTACTCAACCACATTTTACTATTCTCTACATACAACCATCCAATACTATTTCTAAATTAGTAAAAACTTACACGAATCCCTAGTCATCTAAATCATAACTTATTTATCATTTCAAGGTACTCTCATATCACAATTACATAAATCATATTTAAAGGGAGAACTACATATGGCTTGATCCCTCTGTAGATTATTGGTATGTAGGTAGTGTGCCCACACATGGGGTATGAAGAACATCTAGTGCATCTTACACACACTAACCCCACCTCTTTCTCAAATTTGGTAAAATCATAATAGAATATAGGGTTTTAAGAAAGAACATATTCTATAGGGAGCTCTATAGACTCTCAACTATTGAAACTTGAAAAACAAGGTCACACAAACCTACAGAAAAAAAAACTAGGAAGCTCAAATCCTCAGGACAATAGCACCAAATAAGGACTATAGCATAAATTCCACTCTTGTCCACTTTTAGTGATCCTATCCAATCAAAAAAAAATTAGAATCCTATTTGTGACAGTTTCCTAGGTATGTATAGTGAATATCAGACACTATCTCAGTCAGATCAACATAATTTAAACTAAGTCTTATTTTCTCCCTCTTATTGTTATTTTTAGAAAATCTCTAATTACAAATAAATTTCACAAATAAATAGCTTATTTACTACATATTATTTATTGATTTATCAATTTATACAATTTAACTAAATTAGGAATAATACACAATATTCCCAAAATTGTTAAATAAATATTACATATCATGAAAAATTCAAAGTTATGATGCATCATGAGAAATGTGCATAAAGATCAAATCTTTGGATTTTAGACACATTAAAAAATGGTTAAGATTCAGTATTATATATTATTTAAATTTTAAAGTTTTGATTCATCATGATAAACATACGTAAAAATTAAAATATTTGGATATTAAACACCTTCAAAACTACTTAAGTGTCAATATTACACATCACTCAAATTTCAAAGTTGTGATACATCAATAAAAACATGCATAAAGTTTGAATCTTTGGACTTTAAACACCTTCAAAACTTCTTAAGATTTTGTATTACATATCTTTAAATTTTCAAAGTTACAATGCATCATGATAAATACACATAAAGTTCTAATATTTAGATCTTAAATACCTTCAAAATTACATAAGCTTTGGTATTACATATCATTTAAATTTCAAAGCTGTAATGCATTTAATAAACATGCTTAAATTTTAAATCTTTGGATCCTAAACATATTCAAAACTACTTAAGATTGAGTATTACATATCATTTAAATTTTAAAGTTATGATGTGTCATGAGAAATGTGCATAAAGTTTGAATCTTTGGATTGTAATCATGTTCAAATCCATTTAATTTTTAATATTACATATCATTCACATTTAAAATTTGTGATGTATCATTATAAATGTTTATAAAGTTTGAATATTGAAATCCTAAACACTTTTATTTAAAATTGCTTAAGCTTTAGTATTACATATCATTCAAATTTCAACGTTGTGATGCATCAATAGAAATACACACAAATTTTGAATAATTGGATCTCAAACACCTTGAGAACCTTTTAAGTTTTGGTATTACATATAATTTAAATTTAAAATTTGTGATGCTTCATGAGAAATATGCATAAATTTCAAATCTTTGGATCTTAAACATGTTGAAAAACACTTAAGCTACGACATTACATATCATTAAAATTTCAAATTTGAGATGCATCATTAGAAATTTTCATAAAGTTTCAATCTTTGGATCTTAACCATGTTAAAAACTACTTAAGATTTGGTATTACATACCATTCAAATTTTCAAGTTGTGATGCATCATGTTAAACATGCATAAAATTCAAATATTTGAATGTTAAACACCTTCAAAATTACTTAAGCTTAGGTATTACATATCATTCAAATTTCAAGGTTTAAATCTTTAGATCTTAAATAAATTAAAAATTTATTAATCTTTAGTATTACATATGATTTAAATTTCAAAGTTATGATGCATCGTAAGTAACGTGCATAAAGTTCAAATATTTGGATCTTAAATACCTTCAAAACTACTTAAGCTTCAATATTACATATCATTCAAATTTCAAAGTTATGATCCATCATTTAAAACATTCATATAATTGAAATCATTGGATATTAAACACATTCAAAACTACTTAAGATTTGGTATTACATATAATTTAAATTTTGTAGTTGAGATGCATTATGAGAAACATGCATAAAGTCCAAATTTTTGGATCTTAAACACTTTCAAAACTACTTAAGATTTAGTATTTCATATCATTTAAATTTCAAATTTATGATGCAGCATGAAAAACTTGCATAAAGTAAAAATCTTTGGACTTTAAACATGTTAAAATCCATTTAATCTTAAGTATTACATATCATTAAAATTTGAACATTGTGATGCATCATGGGGAATGTGTAGAATGTTTTAATATTTAGATCTTAAACACCTTTAAAATTGATTAAACTTGGATATTACATACGATTCAAATTTAAAAGTTTGATGCATCATGAGAAACATGCATAAAGTTTAAATATATGGCTCTTAGTTACCTTCAAAGTCAATTAAGCTTTAGTAGTACCTATTATTCAAATTTCAATGTTGTGATGCATCATGAGAAATGGAGATAAAGTTCTAATCTTTCGATCTTGAACACATTCAAAACTACTTAAAGTTTAGTATTACATCATTCAAATTTCAAATATATGATGCATCATGAGAAGTGGGCATAAAGTTTGAATATTTAAATTTTAAATATGTTCAAATCCATTAAATTTTCTACATTACATATCATTAAAATTTCAAAGTTATGATGCATCATGGGAAATGTGTATAAATTTCAAAACATTAGATCTTAAACACCTTTAAAACTACTTAAGCTTTGATATTACATATCATTAAAATTTCAAAGTTACATTAAATCATGATAAATGTGCATAAATTATGAATGTTCGTATTTTAAACATGCTCAAAACCACTTAAACTTTGGTATTACATATCATTTAAAACTCAAATTTTTGATGCATCATGAGAAATGTGATTAAACCTCAAATATTTGAATACTAAATACATTCGTAACCAATTAAGCTTCAATATTACATATCATTCAAATTTCAAACTTGTGATGCATCATGAGCAATGTGTATAAAGTTTGAATCTTTAGATATTAAACATGTTCAAAATCAATAAAGCTTTAGTATTACATATGATTGAAATTTCAAAGTTGTGATGCATCATGAGACACATGCATAAAATTTGAATCTTTGGATCTTAAACACCTTCAAAACCAATTATTTTGTTGGTATTACATATCATTCAAATTTTAAATATGTGATTCATCATGATAAACGTGCATAAATTTTGAATCTTTGGTTCTTAAACATGTTCAAAACTACTTAAAATTTGGTATTATATATCATTCAAATATTAAGGTTGTTATGCATAATGATAAATGTGCATAAAATTTGAATATTTGAATTTTAAACATGTTCAAACCCACTTAATCTTCGATATTACATATCATTCAAATTTGAATGTTGCAATGCATCATGAGAAATACATTTAAATTTGGAATATTTTGATCTTAATCACTTTTAAAATCATTTAAGATTCAATATTACATATGATTTAAATTTCAAAGTTGTGATGGGTCATGAGAAACATGCATAAAGTTTAAATCTTTGTATCTTAAACATGTTTAAACTTCTTATCTTTGGTATTACATATCATTCAAATTTTAAAGTTTCGATGCATCATGAGAAATGTGAATAAATTTTAAATATTTAGATCTTAAACATATTCAAAACCACTTAAGCTATTGTGTTCCATATCATTCAAATTTTAAAGTTGTGATGTATCATGAAAAAAGTGCATAAATTTTAAATCTTTGGATCTTAAACTAGTTCAAAAGCATTTAAGCATCGGTATTATTTATCATTAAAAAATAAAAGTTTTAATACATCATGAGAAATACACATAAATTTTGAATATTTTATTCTTAATCATGTTCAAAATCATGTACTTAATATTTGGAATTACATATTATTTAAATTTCAAAGTTGTGATGTGTTATGAGAAATGTGCATAAAGTTTTAATCTTTGGATCTTAAAAATGTTCAAAACTACTTAAGCATCAGTATTACATATCATTCAAATTTAAAATTTATGAAAATTTTATAAATTTCAAATCTTTGGATCATAAACACATTTAAAATTGCTTAAGCTTTGATATTACATATCATTCAAATTTAAAATTTATAATGCATCAAAAGAAACGTGTATAAATTTTGAATATTTAGATTTTAAACATGATCAAAATTGCTTAGTTTTTAATATTACATAACATTCAAACTTCAAAGGTAGAATGATGAAAGGTACCCACCTACTAGATTGGCCAGTTGCAAAGCTGATGCTACTCTTCAATTCGATTTATGGACGTATAAGGAGATAATGGAAATCAATAGGAAAATGGAAATAATGGAGGGTAAACAAGAGGAAGTTTGGAACAAAATCAATAACATGGAAAAGTAGATGAGGGATATTCCCATAAAAATTAAAGATTATGAGAACAACCTAGGGGAACTCATAAAAGAAAGTAGAACAAAGATGGAGGAGGTAACCTCTAGCATTTGTGTTGCTATTGTAAACATTGGAAAAAGAGAAAATGAGGAAATCAAAATTTTGGAGGGGCCTAGCAAGAGAACTAAAAAAAGCTCAAGAAAGAAAGCAATGCAAGAGGGATCTACGCAAGTGACTGCTACCATCCAAGACACTGTTGTGAAAGGTAAAGAAGTAGTGAAGATGATATTGGAACTAGAAGAATAGTTCCTGGTTCTTTTAGTTGGTTTTGCTAGTTGGTTATGATATCTGGTCTTGGTACCTGGTTTTTTGAACTCTTATTACTATGGAATTTCCATGTCTCTATAAAACATGGGGTCTATCTTTGGTTTTTCATTTGTTAGCTTCAGGTCTTTGTAACTTGGTTTTGTTACTTCAGTGAAATAGGTTTTAGGCTTCCTTATGGACATTACTATTTTATCTTTCTCCTTTTGTTTATGGTTTTGGGGTCTCTTCAAAACCTGTTTTTATCTTAATCTAAAACATTCAAACTTCAAAGTTACAATTCATCGCATGAAACACTCATAAAGTTTGAATCTTTAGATCTTAAACATATTCAAAACCTCTTATGTTTTGGTATTACATATCATTCAAATTTCAAAGTTATGATGCATCATGAAAAATATGCGTAAAATTCAAATCTTTGGATACTAAACATGTTCAAAACTGCTTAAGCTTTTGTATTACATATCATTCAAATTTAAAAGTTATTATGCATCATGAGAATCACTAATAAAGTTTGAATATTTAGATATTAAACACTTTTAAAACTATTTAAGATTTAGTATTACATATCATTCATATTTCAAAGTTGTGATGCATCATGAGAAATTCACATAAAATTTGATCTTTAGATCTTAAACATGTTCAAAACTATTTAAACTTCTATATTACATATCATTCAAATTTCAAAGTTATGATGGATCATGATAAATGTGCATAAATTTCAAATATTTAAATATTTAACATGTTCAAAACAATCTAAGATTTGGTATTACATATCATTGAAATTTCAAAGTTATGATGCATCATGTGAAATACACATAAAGTTTAAATCTTTGGATCTTAAACATGTTCAAAACAACTTCACTTTTAGTATTACGTATATTGAAATGTAAAAGTTGAAATGTATAATGAGAAACACACAAAAATTTTGAATTTTTGGATCAAAACCACATAAGCTTTGGTATTACATAGCATTTAAATTTCAAAGTTATGATGCATCATGAGAAATGTCCATTAAATTTCAAATCCTTCGATCTTAAAAATATAAAAAATGCCTTAAGCTTTGGTATTACTATTATCACTCTAGAGTGCACCCTATTTGAAGATGTGCGAAGCACACCCTCACTCTAGCTGATCCAATTGAAACTTCTCTGAGCATGAGTGACTCTTTGATGAGAATAACCTTCAGAGGGGGATGGTTCCCTTTAGATTTTTAAATAAACTTTACTACTATGATTTTTGGGGTGAAAAGGGAGAAGGAAACTAAAAAGGGAAATATAATTAAAGGGGGTGATACACCTAAATTATCAAAACCCTCTGAAGTTACTGAAATCAATGCATATATATAATCAAATGAAATCTATAATTCTATCCTTAATCATAAATATTTTAGATGAAGGATTGGAAACCTCTTTAAATGACCTACAAAAGGGTGAGAAAAGAAGAGATAGGTGAGGAAGGGACCTGAAAAAGGAGATAAATCTCACTTATATACTGATGCACAATCAGATTACACACTATCTCCTATTAAAACTCAAATTTAGAATAATAGCTTACTTATTGATGAATGGTCTAGCTTCCAATTTCTTCTTTCAAACTTTAAGCCTCATTTTCAATAGCTTGACTAAGCCAATAAATAGCCTTTTTCAAAACTTGAAATAACCTTAAGTGCATTTATAAAAGATAAAAAATTTAGTCTTGGTTAATTAACCAAGACTTAACACCTTATTACGATATAGAATACTCAAAAAAATATTTCATTTACAAAAATGCATGTCATTTCAAACATTAGTGTAGAAGTATCACAGTGAGGCTAAGTTTCAAAGGTTAACTCTTAAAATAAACAAGACACTCTCTAAGAAAACTTCAAACATGCATGAATCCAAGGTGGAATGGAAGAATGGATGTTAAAATTATGAAATTCAAACTTCTCTTTCCATGGCATACTATGCCAATATCTAAATAAGGAATTCCATTTGATTCATTTGCAAGCTGAACTGGAAGAAGATATATTCTCATTTCCATGAAAAACATGGAAGATGTGAGATGAATTTGTCCAATTAACTCCACTTAGACTACTAGAATGTTGAGATCCATGAGAAGAATGCCAAAATTATAATTCAAGCCTAAGCTTAGCTATAAGTTGAGCTAGAACATTTGGATGCATGAGAGTGACTAGTCAAACCATGGAGAAGCATGAATTTAACAACCAGTCAATTGAAGATTTAACTAGTCAACCGTAAATAGCCTCTAATTTATATGGAATTCCATGTTGAATCCATCATTTTCATGTATTTCCTCTAGCTTATCTACTTATGGATTTTGGCTATATGTGTTCCTTGATTTACTCAGACAAAAGTTCTATGACTTTTTGTGTCCATTCCCTCTGATTTTTTCCTTTCTATTTCCTCTAGTTTCTCTTCCTTATAGACTTTTCTCAATATTTTTTCCTTTTCCTTTGGACCTTTCCTATGTATTTCCTCTTCCAATGTTGAAATGGGTATTTATTAAATCATTTGTTTAGTTAATTTCCTATAGACAAAGTGTCCATGGGAATTATTTATAGCTTTTCCTTTGCTTATGTTCTTTCTCATTGGATCTCTTCCCTCATGTGCATTCTCTCAGGCTTTACTTTTTCCAAACCTTTAAAGGAATTCCTTTTGAATTTTTTTCTGAATCTTTTATCATTTTCCCATGGACAAAAATTATGTGAGAATTATTTTCCTTATTCTTCTCAGTTTGTTATTTCCAGCTTGTAGAGTAACTTTCCTGAAAGATACATACCTTTCATGAATTTTGAAAATGTCTTTCCTGAAGGGCACATGCCCTTCAAGATTTTGTAAAATCCCATAAAATTCATGAGATAAACTTTCTTGATGTGTAGGTACCCTTTGTGATTCTTTAAAATGTCCCTTCCAACTTTAAGTGTACCTTCTTACAGGGTAGGTGCCCTTCAAGATTTTTTGAAATTATCCTCAAGAAGCTTAAAAATGACCCTTCAGCCTTAAATGAGCCTTTTTGAAGGGTAGGTGCCCTTCAAAATTCTTATCAATGACCCTTTCAATGGGCACATGCCCTTTAGTTTTTTTTAAGTGTCCTTTTCCTTGAAATGGCTTCTCCCAAAAAGTACTTTCCCATTAGCTTTCTTACAATGGTCCTTTTGAAGGATAGGTGCCCTTCATATCTTTGCAAAGTGTCCCATTTTTATGATAAATGCCTTCAAGCTATTTGAAAACTATCCTTTGGATAGTCAAGTGACCCTTTCCTTTCCTTTGGATAAAAAGTTTGAAGGAAATAAACATTTCTAAATGATCACTATGACATTATTTTGGACTCTTTACAAAGTCCTTTGAAAACTCTTTCCCTTGGACAAGGAGTCTGAGAAAATTTATCCATCTCTTAGTCTAAAACAATTATAGGGAAGAAAATCACAGCTACTATATAGTCTAAAAAAAAACTATAATCCTTCATAATTTGAAAGAAAAGACTTACCTTTCTTTTGTAGGTGAATCTACAGGGATGTATCTTTATAACTACATATGACATTTTAAAAAGGAGATATGGCCTTTGTAATTATTGTACGTGTCTTTAAAATTTACATGGTTGTAGCTCGCAAATGACTTCAATGGAGGTTCCAAAGCATATTTGATCTTCATTCTTCCTTTGAATGCTTGACGAGATTATTTGCACTGATCATATATATAGGGACCATTATTTTTGGAACCTTATGACTTCATTAGATTTCTTGACTTTCTTCACTGTATCATATTACCCAAGGCCTGTAAACTTTTTCTCTCATATCCATGTTACCCCTTGATCAACCCTAGCTCTCTTGAAATAAAATAAGAAGACTTGTTGCGTATAGGTCTTCAAGTATCTCTCATCCTCCTTATATTTATCACAACATCCTAACCAAAACTTAATTAATATAACATTGTTTTAGGTGTCCATTTGATTGTTCTTGATGCTCTTGAAGATCTAAAAACACCTTTATCAATGTTTATGAACCTTTAATCATGATTTGGCTCCTTAATTCATCAATTTGATTAGCTAAAGAGGGGATTAGACTATTATGGGGAAAGTTTGTAATAGTAGGGATAGTAATCTGGCCTTTCAAGCCCAAATTACTAACAATTCTAGTGACTCTGAGGGTTTGACCAACCTACTAGTCAAAGAACTCATAAATTTTGGTTATGACAACTTGGATACACATTGAAAATTAGAAAAAATAGAGACCAAAATAAAAAATGAAAACTGACTCAACAATGACACATTCACATGTACACCTAGAGGAAAGGACAACAATAAAACTAAAAGGAAAAAAACTACCATGAAAGCATGTGATGTGAAACTCTTAGAGGAATGAAACTATGAGTATGCACAAAGGACTGAATCTCCTAATAGTAGTATTCAAAAAATATCTCATTCATAATAGTGGGAAGTTATTCTCCACTTAATATATATAATTGAAAATCATTGTTCTTACAATTAGTGATAATATGAGATCCACTCCAAAGGCTATCAAATTTGGAGTTCTTACCTAGTTTTGCACGTTCTTCATCCCATTTGAGAATGATGTCTCCTTGTTGAAATGATTTTGATGAAGCTCTCTTGTCAAAATTCTTCTTAAATTATTTCTAATTTGACCACATGGTATGTATCTTCCAACTCTCTCAATTCATTCATTCTTACCTCTATTACATCACTTTCCAGAAACTCTAACTGATGTGCAATCTCTAAATCTAAAAGCTCAAATGAGATAGGCTGCCTTGTTTCTCTTCCACAAACTAGGATATAAGGTGAATTACTATTGGATTTATTAGGGGTTATTTTATCAACCCATAAATTAGTCTTCAACTTTGTATGCTAAGATCTCTAATTAACCTCCATTATTCTTTTGATGATCTAAATCAGATTCTTATTAGTAAATTAAGCTAGTCCATTACCTTGTCGATAGTAATTGAATAAAGCTATAAAATAAATACTATGTTAAATATCTCATTCACATGCCTTTTTATTTATAAATGACAAAACATTATCTGATATGATAATAGAAGGTACTCCAAAATGAGTGACTAGACTCCCATAGAACTCAAGCACATAATTCTCAATTGATTCTTTCAATGGTACTACTTCCACCCATCATGTGAAATAATATGTAGATATAAAAATCCACTTATGGCTAGCACTCGATAGAGGATGAATCATACCAATGAATTCTAAACCCCATTACATGAAAGGCTGCTTAACTTGAGTTGGCTTTATCGGCATGGCTGCTAATTTATGTTTTCCTTAAAAAATTGCACACTTTGAACATTTTTTCACCCATGCATGTGTATATTTGAATAAATTAAGGAAAAAATAACTATCTATAATGATTTTTTTAGTTTTTGTCTTGGTTACAAAATGACTTCTAGAAGGACTATCATGAAATTGTTCAAAAAGCTTGTCAAATTGACTAGTTTCAACACACCTTAGAAGCATACCTGTAATGTCTTTTTTGAAAATAACTACATCAATAAAAATATATGTTATTTATTATAGGCTTAATTGTCTTCTTTGTGATGCATTCAAACCCCTTGGGTATTGCGAGTTAGAATAAAATTAGCAATGTTCTATGTCCAGCTTATAGGAGGTGTATTTTTAGTCTCTTGTTAAATGCCCTGAATTATCAAAATTATCTCTTTCTCTTCTTTTACATCTTCTACAATATTTTAACATAATCCTTTGCCTCAAACAATATTTTTGAATTTTACTTCAATGTCATATTCCATGCATTTAGTGACCCATCCAGCTCTCTTTTCATTTAAGTCTATTGAGAATGAAATCCTTCACACTTGGATGAGAAACCATTAGTATAATCTTATTATTTGAAACCAAATGCCTAAATTTTTTTAGACATCTTATAAAAATAAGTACCTAATTTTCTAAAAAATAATATATTTCCTCATAACCTTCTAAATATTGACTAAATAAATCAAAGGTTGCTCCAAACCTTCATCATTTTGTTGCATAAACATGGCTAAAATAGTGTTAGAAGTAGAAAAAGCATACAAGAAGAAATCCTTACTGAAATATAGATTGAGAAAAGTAGGAGCTTGGTTGATTTATTCTTTGATAGCTTAAAATATTCTTTTACCTTCCTTACTCCAAGTGAACTCTTGATGTTTCTTAAGCATTTGAGTAAGTGGTTTTACTAGTTTTGCAAAACCAGGAATGAATCTTCTAATAAAATTAATCCTACCCAAGAAACATTGCAATACTTTATTGTGCTTAGGCAATAATAGAGAAATGATTGCCTCTATTCTTTTTTGATCAAAATAAATACCATCTTTAGACACCACATGCCCAAGAATTCTCCCCTCATGCACTAAAAAAATTCATTTCTTTGGATTTAAAGAGACACCAAATTCTCTGCATGTATCAAAAGAAATTTTCAAATGAGTTACATGATCAGGATCCTTTGAAAATACTATAATGTCATCAAGTTAATTTGAAACCATTTCACTCAAAATACCATGAAAATCAACATCCATTTCCCTTTGAAAGGTAGCTTCAACATTGGAGAACCCAAAAGGCATTTTCTTGTAAGCAAAAGTACCCCATTTGGTGGTGAAAGCAATTTTATATTGATCTTGCTCTTTCACTAGTATCTGATTATATCTTGAGTACCCATCCAATAAATAAAACCTTTGTGAACCTAAAACTCTCTTCAAGATTTGATCTATAGAAGGAAGTGGATAGTGATGTTTTAATGATACTCTATTCAAATCTCTAAAATCTACACAAAGTTTTATTTCTCCATTTTTTTACCTTACTAGAATAATATTTGTAACCCATATTGAATTATTAATAGGAAAAATAATGCATGATCAATCAGCTTTGTAAGTTCCTTTGTCATGAGAATCTCAACCTTGGGGTTGATTGGCCTTTGCTTTTGTCTTACCAATTTTGCATCTTGTTCCAATTCAATAGTATGATGTGATAATCTAGGATAAAAACCTTCAAAATCATGTTATTCTCAAGAAAAAAACATACATAAACTCTTGGCATAATGAAATGAAAGCTACACTCTCAGAATCAGTATTCTCTTTACCCAACTTGAGTTGCTTCCCTTCAACAATGCTAATTGGCTAATAATGTTCTTTATTGGAATATATACTCAGTTTGCATTTCCTTAGCTGATCATATTAATTTCAAATTATCTATAACATCAACAAACATTTAGGCATCTTGTTTTATTTTAATTGCATAATCTGATTTCCATATTGATCCTATAATTTATCATGATTTATTTGGAAAATGTTTGTCTCTTTCTATAGAAAATATGCTATTTGTTTGTCATAATTAAAAACTTGTGAACTTACATAATTTTTTGAGACTAAAGGCCTACATACCATTTTAATATGAATCTAATTTTGACTATCCTTAATCTGATCCAAAATATCATGTTGTGCACCTATGGCATCAAGTCTATTAGCATACTGATTTGCTCCTCTCAAAATGAAATGAATGTCAAATGCAATGAAATATTTCATGAGATCCCAAAATCTATGTTTATAGGCCTTAAAAATATTATTATTTGCTGAAATTAAACCTCTAACTTGTTTAACAACTAATTCACTATCACCTTTCGCATGCAAGAGCTTAATATCCCTCTTTGTAGCTAATTGAAGACCATAAATAAGAGCTTCATATTCTACAGTATTGGAAGCACAACGAAATTAAACTCTAATAGAAGAATAATACCTTTGATTTTTTGGTGAACCAATATATCACCAGATCCACTACCATTCTTTGTTTTGGATCCATCAAAGAATAGATTCCAAATTCCTTTTAGATCCTATAATGAGCTAGTGAGACTAGGCAATAAGTCACCTTCTTTGTGCATACAATAAACTCCATAAATAACATCTTCAATAATTTCTTAGGTGTCATGTCCATGATTATCATCAGCCCATTCACCAAGGAAAATATTTGGAATTCCTTCAAGAGTCTTAGAAGGCTCTTGATCAATGGTGTTATCATCTTCTTTCATAATATTGCAATTCACATTTGTCATATTTAGCATATATGGCTTAAGGTGAAATATAGAAATAGGCTCTAATTTAGTAGTTACTTTGGTTCCATACCTAGTTCTAAAACCCATGTATGACCAATTTTAATAAAGATAACCTCCTATTTTGGTAGTGAAATCTCTAGATAGGCATAGTGCAAAATATGGAGGTAGATCAAGAAAATCCTATAAAATGGTGAAATTTGGATAGGCAATAAGTATAATTTCTATATCTTTCAAGACACCCACATTATTAGTAGGAGACCCATCTAATTTAAATACACCTTTCTCATGGGGTTCATATTACAAACCTAACTTATCAACTATTGATTTGGGCATCATAAAAGTATTAGCCCCACTATCAATCATACAATTATGGACTAGACAATCACCAATGATCATAGAAAGATAAAATGGAGGAGGTTTAGTCACCTTAAGAGGTTGATACTGAACAACTAAATTATATTTAGTTAAAACAACACTTGCTCTTTCTTTTTCAAGTGATTTCTTAGAAATAGTGAGCTTTGAAAGCTCTTCTTCTAAGTACTCCTTTTGTCATAGGATTAGTAGAGTATCCCACATCAAAATTGAGACTGTAGTCTTCTTCATATGATCCACAATACTAAGTGGCATAGTGATTGTATTTGAATGTAACTTAGGATTATCAGAATCTCCCAAATTTTGTGTAAATTGAGTAATATAAGGTCTTTTCAAATTCTTATCTTTTGGATGCTGATTTGAATTTTTTTAAGGCAGCTCATCCATATTTGTCTATTGTTGTTGCTGAGAAGAATAAGAGCTTACCCTTTCAAGACCTAAACCTTCTCTGATTTCCCTTTTCCTAGATATACTATAGTTTGCAATTAGATTATCAATATTAGATAAATCTTGACTTTGATTTAAAGTGAAATGTTTAAAAGAATTCTCACCTTCCTAAAAACTGACAAATGTAGTTTCAGTAGGTGCTTTACCACTACATTCTCCTTGTTGATTTGGTACTTATACTTTAGTGAATGAAGGAATGTCTCCATAGATTATAGAGGCTTCCTTAATCTAAGAAAGTGTTTGGTTTTCAAATGAAGAAAGAATTATACTTTGTTACATGAAAGATTGATGAGAACTCTCACCAATTGGATTTATTGCCATGTTGTTTGATTGATCCCATTGATTGTTCTATTATCCTTCTAGAGAATAATTTCTATGATTTAGAATTATAGCTCTTGAATTTCTTCAAAAATTAGGATTATATTGCCTTGATTGATAATTTTTCCCTCGAATTTGTAGATTAGATTGATAGGATGGCCTATTGGGCTAATAATTATGATAAGGCCTATATGGTGGAGTTTGTTGTCTCTCCAGTGCAACCAAATTATTAGTTTGATCCCTAAGAAGACTCTCTATCTTCCCCAGTCTATCAATATGATCACCTTCTATTTGATGGAACTTTGATGACTCTAGAATTAGAGCAACAGTTTGATCAGGTGGATGAATCTTTGGAAAAAGAGGCATTAGAGGCCTTGGAGATAACTTGACTACTTGTATAAGAAAATTTTAAACCTTGATTGCTACTTCAAAAGCTTTAGGTAAAGTATTACCTCCCATATATTTCATCATTACATCCACATCTATATTAAGAGCCTTCAGAGAGTACAAAAAACATAATTGGGTGTAGCCTTGATCACTGTTGGAATTTTGTTCCAAGTCTTTTAAAATCTATAATTAAAATCCACCATGAACTCATGGTTGAATCTCTTAATTGTTGTAAGCTACTCCATAAGTGATAGATGATCACTTTTATATTAAAAATGTTTATACATAAGATCTCAAAATTCATTCCAATTTTTTATTGATGCAAGAGCCAAACTTTTGTACCACTGAAGTGTTTTTCATTTAAAAGAAGTTACCAACAACCTCATTACTACATTCTCCTATGTCACATGATGCACTAAACAAAGATTAGCAATATCTGCAATATATTCTATAGGAGTTGTTGAAATTTTTATTATATAATAAGGAAGAGCCTTTAGAGATAAAACTGGAATATCATCCCATTCAACGATATTTAAAAGACTTACACCATTGAATGTAGCGAAAGTCTATCTTCTAGGAATAAGCAAATGCGGAATAGGATTTATAACAGTATTTGGTTGAATAATATTGGATTGAATAGGAGGATTTTTTGTAATAACAATGATAATAGAGGGTGTAGGATTTGGATTTGAATGAGATGGTCTCTTCTTCTTTGGCTAATAAGACAACTCAAAAAAATTTACTTCTTTCCCTTTTATTGATGATCTTGTGACAACTTTTGGGGGCATACAAAATATTCAGATTTAAACAAGAAAATATATAAATAAATATAGTACTCAAATACATAGATAAAAATTCAAAAATGTGAATAAATGTGTCCCGCCAAGTGTGCCAAAAAATGTTATCACTTTAGAGTGCACCCTGTTTGAAGTTGTACAAAGCACACCCTCACTGTAGTTGATATGATTGGAGCTTCTATGAGATTGGGTGACTCCTTGATGAGAAGAACCTATAGAGGGGGCTAGCTCCCTTTATATTTTCAATAAAGTTGAGTACTATAATTTTTTTATTTTTGGGGTGAAAAAGGAGAAGGAAACTAAAAAGGGAAATATAATTAAAAGGGGATGATACACCTAAATTATTGAAACCCTCTAAATTTATTGAAATGAATGAACATATATAATCAAATGAAATATATAATTCTATCCTTAATCATAAATATTTTAGATGAAGGATTGGAAACCTCTTCAAATGATGTACAAAAGGGTGAGAAAGGAAGAGATAGGTGAGGAACGAACCAACAAAAGGAGATAAATCTCATGTATGTGCTAATGCACAATCAGATTACACACTATCCCCTATCAAAACTCAAACTCAAAATAATAACTTCTTTATTAATGACTGGTCTAGCTTAAAATTTCTTCTTTCAAACTTCAAGCCTCCTTTTCAATGGCTTGACTAATCTAATAAATAACATTTTTCAAAACCTAAAATAGCCTTAAGTGTATTATAAAAGAGGAAAAACTTAGTCTTGGTTAATTAACCAAGACTTAAAAACTTTTTAGGATATATAATATTCAATAAAATCTTTATTTTTTAAAAATGCATGCCTTTTCAAACATTGGCATAGAAGTATCATAGTAAGGCCAAGTTTGAAAGGTTAACTCTTAAAATAAATAAGACACTCTCTAAGAAAAATCTAAACATGCATCTATCCAAGGTGGCAAGGAAGAATAGATAGTAGAATTATGAAAGTTAAGATTCTCTTTGCATGGTATGCTGTGCCAATATCTAAATAATGAACCATTTGATTCATTTACAAGCCAAGGTAAAAGAAGAGATATTCTTATTTGCATGAAAAATTAAAGGAGATGTGTAGAAAATTTGGTTAGTTAACTCCACTTGGACTGCTAGAACATTGAGATCCATGAGAAAAATTCCAAAATTAGAATTCAATCCTGAGCTAAGCTAAAAGTTGAGCTAGAGCATTTGGATGTATGAGAGTAACTAGTCAAAACATGGAGAAGCATGTCTTTAGCAACCAATCAACTAAAGATTTGACTAGTCAACCTTAAATTACCTCTGCTTTATATGGAATTGAATGTTGACTCCATTGTTTACATGTATTTATTTGGGTTTATCTACTTATGACTTTTGGCTATATTTGTTTCTTGATTTACTCGAACAAAAATTTTATGACTTTCCATGTCCATTCCTTTAGAATTTTTCTTATGTATTTCCATTGGTTTATCTTCCTTGTAGACTTTTCCTTTTCCTTCATACCTTTCCTATGTATTTACTCTTCCAAAGGTTAAACAAGCATTTATTCAACCATTTTTTCAATCAATTTCCCATAGACAAAATGTCCACTAAAATTTTTTATAGCTTTTCCTTTGCATATGTTCTTTCCCATTGGATCTCTTCCATCATGTACGTTCTCTCAGACTTTACTTTTTCCAACCCTCCATAGGATTTCTTTTAGACAAATTGCCTTAAGGAATTCCTTCATACTTTTTGTCTGAGTCCTTTATCATTTTCTCACAGACAAAAAGTCCACAGGAATTATTTTCCTTGTTATTCTTGGTTTGTTCTTTCCAAATTATAGAGTAACTTTATCGAAGGGTACATACCCTTCAAGAATTATTAAAATGTCTTTCTCGAAGGGCACATGCCCTTATGGCTTTTGTAAAAGCCCTTAAAAATCATGAGATAAACTTTCCTAAAGGGTAGGTGCCCTTTAGGATTCTTGAAAATGTCCCTTCCAAACTTGTAGTGTACCTTCCTGAAGGGCAAGTGCCCTTTGGGATTTTTAAAATTATACATTATAATCTTAAAAATGACCCTTGAGACTTAAAAAGAGATTTTTTGAAGGGCAGGTGCCCTTCATAATTTTGACCCTTTCAAAGGGCACATACCCTTCAATTTTTTTGTAATTGTCCTTTTCCTTGAAATTGCTTCTCCCAAAAAGCACTTGCCATTCAAATTTCTTGTAATGGTCCTTTCGAAGGGTAGGTTCCCTTTGGATCCCATTTTTTTGAGAAATACCTTTGAGTTATTTGAAAATTGTCCTGAAGGGCAAGTGCCCTTTGGGATTTTTAAAATTATACATTATAATCTTAAAAATGACCCTTGAGACTTAAAAAGAGATTTTTTGAAGGGCACGTGCCCTTCATAATTTTGACCCTTTCAAAGGGTACATACCCTTCAAATTTTCTATAAGTGTCCTTTTCCTTGAAATTGCTTCTCCCAAAAAGCACTTGCCATTTAGATTTCTTGTAATGGTCCTTTCGAAGGGTAGGTTCCCTTTGGATCCCATTTTTTTGAGAAATACCTTTGAGTTATTTGAAAATTATCCTGAAGGGCAAGTGCCCTTTGGGATTTTTAAAATTATCCTTTATAATCTTAAAAATGACCCTTGAGCCTTAAAAAGAGTTTTTTTGAAGGGCAGGTGCCCTTCATAATTTTGACCCTTTCAAAGGGCACATACCCTTCAATTTTTTTGTAATTGTCCTTTTCCTTGAAATTTCTTCTCCCAAAAAGCACTTGCCCTTTAGATTTCTTGTAATGGTCCTTTCGAAGGGTAGGTTCCCTTTGGATCCCATTTTTTTGAGAAATACCTTTGAGTTATTTGAAAATTGTCCTTTAGATAGTCAAGTGACCCTTTCCTTTCCTTTAGACAAAAAGTCCAAAGGAAAAAAAACTTTCTAAATGATCACTATGACATTCTTTTGGACTCTTTACAAAGTCCTTTGAAAAAATCTTTCCCTCAGAAAAAATTCTGAGAAAATTTGTCCATCTCTTATCCTGAAACAATTGTAGGGAAGAAAAACACTTAGGAAAAATATAACTACTATATAGTCTAAAAGCCAAAACTTTAATCCTATAGAATCTAAAAGAAAACACATGCCTTTATTTTTTAAGTGAATCTATAGGCTTGTAGCTTTATAACTATATATGACATTTCAAAAATGAGATATGGCCTTTGATATTGTTGTGTCTTTAAAATTTGGATGGTTGTATCTTGTTAATGACTTAAAAGGAGGTTCCATAGCAGATTTGATCTTAATTCTTCCTCTGATTGCTTGATGAGATTATTTGTACTGATCATATATATGGAGACCATTATTTTTGGAAGCTTATGAATTTATTATATTTCTTGACTTTCTTCACTGTATCATATTACCCAAGGCCTACAAACTCTTTCTCTCATATCCATGTTGCCCCTTGATCAAGCTTAGTTCTCTTGAAATAAAATAAGGTGACTTGTTGTGTATAGGTCTCCAGGTATCTCTCATCCTCCTTAACTTTATGACAACATCATAACCAAAACCTAACTATTATAACATTGTTTTAGGTGTCCACTTGATTTTTTTAATGCTATTGAATATCTACAAACACCTTTATCAATTCTTATGACCCTTTGATCATGCTTTGGCTCCTTAATTCATTCGTTTGATCAGCTCAAGAGGGGATTTGACTATTATGGGGAATTTTTTAAATAGTAAGGATAGAAATTTGGCCTATCAAGGCCAAATTATTAACAATTACATATTATTCAAATTTTAAAGTTGTGAAACCACACGTAAAATTTTAATCTTTAGATCTTAAACACATTCAAAACTTCTTAAGCTTAGGTATTACATATCATTCAAATATAAAAGTTGCAATCCATCATGATAAATGTGCATAAAGTTTGAATCTTTGGATCTTAAACACCTTCAAATTTGTTTAAGCTTTGGTATTACATATCTTTAGAATTTTAAATTTGTGATGCATCATGAAAAATGTGCTTAAAGTTTGAATATTTTGATCCTTAACACCTTCAAAACTACGTAAGCTTTGGTATTACATATCAGTTAAATATCAAAGTTTTGATGCATCATGAGAAATGTGCATAAATTTCAAATATTTGGATATTAAACATGTTTAAAAATAATTAAGCTTTAGTATTACATATAATTTAAATTTCAAAGTTGTGATGCATCATGAAAAACACACATAATGTTAAAATCTTTATATCTTAAACATCCTTAAAACTGCTTAAATTTTAGTATTACATATCATTCAAATTACAAAGTTGTGATGCATCATGAGAAATCCGCATAAAGTTTGAATCCTTAGATCTTAAACATAATCAAAACCACTTAATATTTGATATTACATATCATTTAAATTTCAAAATTTTAATGCATAATGAGAAATGTGCATAAAGTTTAAATCTTTGGATATCAAACACATTCAAAACAACACACAACCTTCAGAATTACATATCATTCAAATTTCCAAATTGTGATGCATCATGAAAAAATGTGCATAAAGTTCAAGTATTTGCTTCTTAAACACATTAAAAACCTCTTAATCTTCAATATTACATATCACTCAAATTTTAAGTTGTGATACATCACTTGAATGATACATAAAGTTCAAATCTTCTGATTTTAAACACCATCAAAACTACTTCAACATTGGTATTGCAGATCATTGTAATTTTAGAGGTGTAATACATCATGAGAAACACACATAATGTTTGAATATTTAGATCTCAAACACATTTGAAGCTTTTTAAGCTTTGGTATTACATATCATTCAAATTTTTAAGTTACAATGTATCATGAGAAACATGAACTAAGTTCAAATATTTTAATCTTAAACACATTCAAACCCACCTAATCTTTCCTATTACTTATCATTAAAATTTAAAATTTGGGATGCATCATATGAAATGTGCATAAAGTTTAAATCATTTGATCTTAAACATGCTCAAAACTACTTAAGCTTTGGTATTACATATAATTCAAATTTCAAGGTTGTGATGCATTATGAGAAATGCACATAAAGTTCAAACCTTTGGATTTTAAACACGTTCAAAATTTCTTAAGATTTTATATTACATATCTTTCAAATTTTAAACTTGAGATTCATCATGAGAAGTGAATATAGTTCTAATCTTTAGATCTTAAACATGATAAAAACCACTTAAGCATCGGTATTACATATCATTCAAATTTCAAAGTTATGATACATATCATTCAAATATGTATAAAGTCTGAATATTTTGATTTAAACATGATCAAAATAGTGGGATTAAGCTTTTTTATTACATATCACTAAAATTTTAAAGTTGTAATATATTATTAGAAACATGAAAAAAATTTAAATCTTTGGATCTTAAACATGTTCAAAACTGCTTAAACTTCGGTATTACATATGACTCAAATTTCAAATTTATGATGCACCACAAAAAATATGCATAAATATAAAATATTTGGATCTTAAACAAGTTCAAAACCACTTAGACTTTGGTATTACATATTGAGATTTTAAATTTGTGATGCATCACAAGAAATGCACATAAAGTTTGATTTTTTAGATTTTAAATATATTCAGAATGGGTTAAGATTCGATATTACATATCATTAAAATTTCAAATATGTGATGCATCATGATAAATGTGCATAAAATTCAAATATTTGGATCTTAAACACATTCAAAACCTCTTAAGTTTCGGTATTATATATCCTTCAAATTTCAAAATTGAGATGCATATTGATAAATGTGCATAAAGTTAAAATCTTTGGATATTAAACATGTTCAAAACCACTTAAGCTTTAGTATCACATATTAAAATTTCAAAGTTGTGATGCATCATGAAAAATGTGCATAAATATTAAAACTTTAAATCTTATACATGTTCAAAACCACTTAAGCTTTGGTATTATATATCATTCAAATTTCAAAGTTCTGAGCATCATGAGAAATACACATAAAGTTTGATCTCTAGATCTTAAGCATGTTCAAAACCACTTAAGCTTCACTATTACATGTCATTCAAATTTTAAATTTGTAATGGATCATGAGAAACATACATAAAGTTATAGTCTTTGTACATTAAAAAAATTTAAAACTACTTAATCTTAGGTATTATATATCATTCAAAATTAAAAAAAAATTTGTATCATGAGAAACATGCATAAATTTTAAATCTTTGGATATTAAACACATTCAAAACCACTTCATTTTTGGTATTATATTTCATTATAATTTCAAAGTTGTGATTCATCATGATAAATATGCATAAATTTTGAATCTTTAGATCTTAAACATGTTTTAAATTACTTAAGCTTCGGTATTACATATCATTCAAGTTTCAAAGTTATGATGCATCATGAAAAAATTGCATAGAGTTCAAATCTTTGGATCTTAAAAATCTTCAAAACTAATCAATCTTTCATATTATATATCATTCAAATTTTAAATTTGTGATGCATTATTAGAAATGCACATGAAGTTCAAATATTTGGATCTTAAACAACTTCAAAATAATTTAAGCTTCGATATTACATATCATTTAATATCAAACTGATGATGCATTATGAGAAATATGTATAAAGTTCAAATCTTTGTATCTTAAACGTGTTAAAAACCATATAATCTTTGGGATTAAATATCACTCAATTTTTAAAGTTATGATGCATCATTAGCAACATACATAAAATTCAAATCTTTGGATCCCAAACACCTTTAAAACTACTTAAGCTTTGATATTACATATTAATTAAATTTTAAAGTTGCAATGCAACATGAGAAACATGCATAAAGTTCAAATATTTAGATATTAAACACATTCAAAATAGTTTAATCTTTTCTATCAAATATCATTTCAATTTTAAAGTTACGATGAATCACAAAAAATGAGAATAGAGTTCAAATCTTTGAATCTTAAACATGTTCAAAACCATTTAGAATTTAGTATTACATATCATTCAAATTTCAAAGTTGTGATGCATCACAATAAATTTGCATAAACTTTAAATATTAGGATATTAAACACATTCAAAACTACTTAAGCTTTTGTATTACATATCATTCAAATTTTAAAGTTATGATGCATCATGAGAAACATACATAATGTTTGAATATTTAGTTCTTAAACATGTTTAAAATAACTTAAGCTTTGATATTAGATATCCTTCATATTTTTAAGTAGCGATACATTATGAAAAAAATGCATAAAATTCAAATCTTTGGATCTTAAACACCTTCAAAACCACTTAAGCTTTGGTATTACATATCATTAAAATTTCAAAGTTGGGATGCATCATGAGAAACACACATAAATTTCTATCTTAGGATCTTAAATACATTCAAAACCACTTAAGCTTCACTATTAAATATCATTCAAATTTCAAGGTTGTGATGGATCATGATAAAAGTTCATAGAGTTCAATTCTTTTGATCTTAGACACATTTAAAACTGCTTAAGCTTTAGTATTACATATCATTAAAATTCAATGTTTTGATGCATCATCAGAAAGGCACATAAAGTTCAAATATTTATATTTGAAAAACATTAATAACAACTTCATCTTTGGTATTATATATCCTTAAAATTTAAAAATTGTCATCCATCATTTGAATCTTTGAATGTTAAACATGTTCAAATGTTGTATATGCTTTAGTATTACATATCACTAAAATTTCAAAGTTATGATACATCATGATAAACATGCTTAAAGTTCAAATCCTTGGATCTTAAATACCTGAAAAAGATCTTAAGCCTTGATATTACATATCATTCAAATTTCAAAGTTATGATGCATCATGATAAATATGCATAAAGTTTAATTCTTTGGATCTTAAAATCTTCAAAACTTCTTAAGCTTTGGTATTACATATCATTAAAATTTTAAAGGTACAATGCATCATTAGACACATGAATAAATTACAAAACTTTGGATCTTAAACACATTAAAAATTGATTAAGCTTTAGTATTAATTATCATTTATATTTTAATGTTGAGATGCATCATGAAAAACATGCATAAATTTCAAATATTTAGATCTTAAACACTTTCAAAACTACTTAAGCTTTGGTATTGCATATCATTCAAATTTCAAAGTTGTAATGCATCATGAAAAAATCACACAAAGTTTAAATGTTTGGATCTTAAACACCTTCAAAAATGATGAAGATTTAATATTACTATAGTCATATAAAATATAAAAATTGGTAACTTGAGCATGGCTAATGACACCGAACCCTTAGGTCCCTCTTCCTTGCTCTCTTGACCATCATAGGCATCTTTTCATTGATTCCTAGTCATTTTTAACCTTACAAATTTTATCCCAACTGAGCTAAACCCCTCTTTCCATGACCGATCCATTCCCCTAGGTCTCATCTTTGGAAAATAACACCACACTAAGACTATAACACTAGTTCTCCTCATGTCCACTTTTAGTGATCTTATATAAATCCATTTCTGGCCACAATGGTCAATTTATTCTAATTCCCCATCCTTCTCCTTGTCATCCTAATACAAGCACATCAACTCATGACTAATAGATTCCTATAAAATCCCATTCAAAGATCATTTGGAAAGGGTTGGAAATTATCACTAAGCAAGTAAGAAAACTCAAGAAATAATCCCTATTCTATACATACAACTAGCCAACACACTTAAAAGTTTATTCAAATACTTACACTATTCCCTAGCCACTTCAAGCACATCTAGTTTAGCATTTTGCATCTTCATACACATAATTGTACAAATCACATCAAGTGGGAGAACTACATATGGCTTGATCCCTCTTTGGAGTATTGGTATGTAGGTAGTGTGCCAACACAAGTGTGGATCCACATCCAGTGAATCTTATACACACTAACCCCCCCTCCTTTTCAAAATTGGTCAAAACATAATGGAACATAGGGTTTTAAGAGAAAATATTCTCTATAAGGATTTCTACATACATCTAGTTGTCGAAACTTCATGGACATGGTCACACAGACCTAGCAAACAAAACCCAAAAATCTTAAATACTCAAGACAACAGTGGTAAAGGTGGACTACAATGCTGGTTCCACTCTTGTCTACTTTCAACACTCCTATCCAATTACAAAATGAATACTAGATCTTAGTTTAAGATAGTGTCCTAGTCTTGTATAGTGATTATAAAACCTTGTCTCAACCATATCAATTAGTTTCTATTTAAGTCTTCTTTTCCATCTCCTATTACTATGTTTAGAAAGGTAAAAATTGCGATCTATTTTACACAAATTAGTAGCTTAATTATTGCATATTTATTTACTAATTTTACTACTTAGACTATTTAACTAAATTAGGAATAATACACCAATATTCCAAAAAAAATTAAATCATTTTGGTGACCCTGACTTACTTCATTTGTGCATAAAATCCTTAGAAACCCTAGGCTAAATTTTCCTACTAATTTTTCCTATTATTTTTTAACATTTTACCTACATTATAAAATCATAAATTAGAATTAAAATTTAAAATTTCATAGTAATTTTAAAATAAATTTTCTTTCAAAACCCTAATTTTCCATACTAGGTCTTAGTATTTTCCCTATAATTTTCTAATAACTTCTTGATTTTTTACTATCATTTTAAAATCAAAAATTCACTTTAACTTTCAAAAATTAACTAGTAATTTTCAAAAATATTTATTATTTAAAGCTCTAGTTGCACATATTAGGTCTTATTCAATCAAGCATTTTCTAATAATTTTCTAAATATTTACTTACATGTCTAACTCAGACATTCACTCTCAAATTCATTTTTTTATAATAATTTATTCAATTAATTATCTTTCAAACCCTAGCTATATATACTAGGTCCCATTACTTTTTGAGGTATCACCTTACATGTTTGTGAGTTGCATATCCTTTTTCTATAATTTTCAATTAATTATTTTTTGGACTTTACATTTCCTATATTTAGTACTTTCATTTTCTAGCACTTTGTTTATCACAAATTATTGTAAAAAATTCAATCAAATCTCAAATTATTTTCCTACTTTAGCAATGGCCCAATTACTAGTTTTGATGAAACAAATAGAAGGGAACTTCAAGAACTCTTAACTAAACACCCTAACATGCAAGATGACATGCTTAAAATACTACAAGAAAAATAAAAAAGAGTAAACAATGGTCAATCTTCTCAAACCATAGAGAAACTAACTATAAATGACACTAAGAGGGCAACTATGTCTCAACAACCCCCTATAGTAACCCAACCTACCTCTATGCCACCAACTATAGTTAGTACACTTTGTCTCTTTATGTGGTAGCCCTTGTGTAAAAGATAAGATCTCTTCAATCCAAGGTGCTACATCTTGATCAAGGTGCCCTTAGACCTACATAGGATATGGATTCTTTAACTTTATTGCATATACCATTGACATGCCACATTGCTTCTACATTCTTGCCACAAGGTTTTGTTTAACCCAAGCTTACTCTATATGATGGCAAGGGTGATCTAGAGACACATTTGAGAGATTTTCATGCATCATGCTTGGACTATGTACCAAATGACTGGATACTTACCAAACTATTCCCATGGAACCTAGAAGATTATACCTTACAATGGTTCTACAGTTTACCAAATCAATCGATCAATGCATTTAATCTTTTAACCAACATCTTCCTAGCTCATTTCAGAATTAGTATTGGTGATAAGGTTTCATATACCCAAGTTTTGCAATAGAAACAAAAGTCAAATGAGCATCTCATAGACTATGTTCTATGATATAAGACTATTTTGGCTAAGATGACTAGCTACATGGCCAATCAATAGGTATAAGATCTCTTGAAATAGAGTCTCCTACCTACTTTACATGAATAAATTATGTTCAAAATATTCTCTTCCTTCACTAAATTATGTCATGCACTAAAGGAAAGAGAAGTCAAGCTAATTTCAATGGGTAAACTCAATTACACAAGTATCTTAAAAATAATAAACAAGAGTAACAAAAAAGTTCCATATAAAGTCAAGGTCAATGATAGCAAGATCCAGGATCAATCGATAGTTAATGTGGCTTTTGAGCCCCCTCAATGAGTGGTTTTATTAGCACCTCCTAAAAAAACCTTCACTAATCTACCACTTTCTCTAGCTAGAATTTTACAACATCTATTAGAATGTAACATCATATCTCTCCCTCTTATTCAGGAAGTTGACCCAACAAATCCTCTTCCATGGGGATATTTTCAACATATATTTTGTGAATTTCATAGTGCACCAGGCCATACAACAAATAAATGCATCAGTTTGAGACACAAGATACAATATTTGATAGATGGAAATCATATTGATCTTGGCACTTCAATTGAACCTCCTCAACCAAAGTAAACATAGGATAAAGCTTTGAAAATCTTCTCAGATCCCTTTTCACATATAGGGCACCTTCAGTTGAGATACATCCTTTAAACAACCTAATTGGTGTATATAATTCTAGAGTTCCATCTAGACCTTCTATCTCTTGATTAGAGAAGGAGATCATTGAAGATAGTTCAAATTATCATACAATCTTGATTAGAGCTTACATTCATTTTCATCATATAAATAGTGTTCTCATAGATAATGGATCTAGTGTGAACATATGCACTATGACATTATTACAACATTTGAGATATTTTGAGCAGGACATTACCATTTCAATAATTAAAAAATTTAATTGGAATATATAGAGTTCATTGGGTGAGATCATACTTCTTTTATAGGTTGGTCCAAGACATGTGGCCACACCATTCACTATTGTTCCCAATGTAGGAGTCTTTGATATGTTACTTGGTCAACCATGGATCCAGAAACATTGAGTGGTACTTTCTAAAATTTATAGATGCATGAAATTAATTCATGCTAATCTGGTTATGCAAATTGGTAGAGTTTCATATGATTTACCACTCCCCAATTTAGAGCCATCTTCTACTTTTCAATTACCAATTTTAGTTTTGCCACTAGTTTCAATTTTGCCACTAGTTTTAGTTTTACCACTAGTTATAGTTCCTCCTCTAGTTCTAATTTAAACATAATTAAGGCATCCACCACCACATAAGGAGTTCATACACCTCCACATCTTTAGGATTCTAGACACCTTTCAACCACAGTGTTCACACCTAGGGAAGTATCATTGAGATTTCATGCATCTATGATAGAGTACATGTTTAGAGAACTTATCCTGCAACTAGATTGGTCCCTAAGAGCCCAATAGTCACATTCACTTCTTAGAGTTATAGGGGGACCCCACAGTTGGTTTCCACTTTAAATATTTTAGATAATTTATGGCATATATAGATTTTATAGTCACAGTCTCTGCATTTTTATCATACTTCATGATTACGCACGATTCCTCTCCTTGATACAGGACACCATGATAGGGAGTCTCCCATGAGACTCATTAGTTAGCATCATTATTTCCTAACATACATATACATAGTTTCTTATGCTTGATTGTACATAGCTTATATCAAAAATTCTAAAACATTTAAATATTTCAAAACACAAAATCTTGTAAATAACTCCAAAACACCGAAAACATTTTGATTGTATGTATTATCTATGCTTTACATTTATACTATCATGCTATACTTACATATACTATTTGATATTATTATTATTATTCAATTTATCTACATTACCATGCTTTAATTCATCTATTTTGAGTGTGTGTAGTGATATCCACCTCTTTGATTGCTTCACTCTATCCATTGAGAGGGCATCCTACTTATACATCAAGACATACATCGAAATACATACCACTAGGGTCTTTTTCTACATGAATACACCATCCATGTTATGTCATTCCTACACCACAAACTTTAGTTATCATGTTGATGTACATTATATACTAGCTTACATAGATTACTCTATCAAAACTCACTAGCATATTTCTTAGCATATACCTAGTCTTGTACTAACATGTTCTGCACACTTTCACTTCTTTATTTGATTAATTAGGTATGATTATATTTCTAGTTATTACATTCTTTCCTTCTCACTTTACGTAGATAGATATGATTGCATTTATTATTTCTTATTTGTCTCTTGTATGTGTCTTAGGACATTTTCCAATGTTTTTTGCTTCTATTCATGTGTGTGCCTTAGGACATTTGCCAATGTCCTTTTCCTATACACTTTTATGTGATTATGGCTTCCACACTAATTTTACTTATTTCAATTGTATGTGTATGTTTGCCTTCTAGTATGAGTGACATGTACCCATGTCCTTTATTTGTGTGGCCCTTTGGCCACCCTTGTATGATTCTTTCCTTGTGTGTTTGTTTCTTATTTGCTTCTCATTATTTTCAATGTCATAATCCACATCATGCATTATCTTGCTTTTTTGGATGCCATGATAGACATCATGCTCCATCCCTCTAACTAACAACTAACAACTAACTAGAATTTCATTTCTAGTTAAATATATTACACATGTTATTACATTTTTATATCCATTTGGACATACCCCTATTGATATAACAATCTCTTAATATAAATCATGCTATATCTTGAGATATCTTGTCAATTATCATTGATATATCATGTATCTTTGTAGCATAACACACTTGTAGGGCTCTTTCTTCTGAGGGAAGTTATTGTAAGGTCTTCATTCCTATTTTTAGAAGAGGGGAAATAAACAATGGATTATTCATAGAGATCAAAATTCCTAACAATTGAAAAAGTAACAATTAACACACCTAGAATAACAACTAGACATTAAAATAGTCAGAATTGACCAAGCAAATAGTGATAATATCAAAATAGTTTACCAGATTTAGCCCAAGATAATATCACCCAACTTGGTATATAACACTAGTGTCACTAGTGTCCAATTTTGGCACTCTTATCTAAACAAAAAAAACTAGACTTTTCAGAAGTATACAAAAAATCAGGTTCAACTATAGTTTTGTATAGTTAGACTAGTTTAGAGTTAATAGTTTTAAGTACACTTTTGCTCAAAAAATATAGATATAGGGGGAATCATGTGTGGCATGATGGCTCTCACTTATAATTTTATACATGTTAGTTGATATAACTTTTAGATTATAATCCATGTTGTAGACACCAATGATTAGGGGCAATGTGCATAGCACATTTAATTTTTTTTCCTTTTCAAGTTTAGTATTTCCTAAGAATTATTAGTAGTTGCCTGATTTATTCCATCTATATGTGGATGGAATAATTTTTGAATTGATTTCTTACAAGCCTAACTTCCACATTACTTAGTTCCCAAGTTCATGCGTGGCTTTCATATAAACCTAGTGCACCAGTTTTAGAGTGGCTTTCATACAAGCCTAATCTCCATCTTTTAGAGTGGCCAAGAGTGGCCTAGTTTCTAGTATACATTAAGATATCCATGCCAACATTATCAAATCATAGTTTATTCATGGGACTTATGATCCATCTCATATAACACACATTTCATATCGATATCAGCTCATAGCTTCACTTCATGAGGCAATGATGGAGCCAAAGGACTAGCTAGCACTTTTTTTATTTAGCCACCTATTCAGAAGGATTAGACACATAATCCAAACATCAATAAACATATGCATGATCACATATCATCACTTAGTGGGTGAAGATAGAGCCAGAGGGTAAGCCTTTACATTATTGAGCCACTCTCAATGAATTAAACACTCAGCTTTATTAATAATATTACTCTTGGTATAACATCATCCATCATCACTCAACATCGTAACAAGTTTTGTATTGGTATATGTACATGGTGAGGTGTATACATTCCTCTCTCTCTCTCTCTCTCTCTCTCTCTCTCTCACCCCACCTTATACATTCTTATTTTAGATATAACATATCTAACAATAACTGATCTACTCTTTATTTTCCTTGAATATTTGCACTTTATAGCATACTCTCTCTATACACACCCAACATCACATAGCTTCATGAGCTTCACCATTTTAGGTAAATTTAGGTATGCTTTCTATTTTTCTTTTATCCTAGTACTTTACTTTGCTACATCACTAAAATAAAGGGGAGGCAAATGTATTCATATAAAATGTGAAAATTGGTAACTTTAGAATGGCTAATAACACCCAACCCTTAAGTATCTCTTTATTTCTCTCATGACCCTCATATGCATATTTTTATTTATTCCTAATCATCTGTAGCCTTCTAGAGTTGATCCTAGCTGACCCAAACCCCTCTTTCCATGACAGATCCATCCCCCCAAGTCCCACATATTGATGACAATATCACCACACTAATACTATAGCATTTGTGCCACTCTTTTTTGCTTTTTCTAATCTTGTACAACTCCATTTCTTACCCTAATGGTCAATTTATTTTGATTTCCCATTCTTCTCCTTGTTTGCTTAATGTGAGCACATTCAACCCATGACCAATAAATCCCTATAAAATTCCATTCAAAGATCATTTGGAAAGGGTTGTAAATTATGACTAAGAAATCAAGAATACAAGTGAGACTACTCAATAATTCTTCCCTATTCTCTGCATACAATGAGACAACACACTTACAAGCTTATTCAAATCCTTACACTAGTCCCTAGCCACTTTAAGCACATCTAGTTTAGCATTCTATATCTCTATACACACAATTGCACAAAGCACATCAAGTGGGAGAACTACATATGGATTTATCCCTATTTAGAGTATTGGTATGTAGGTAGCATGCCCACACAAAGGGTGTGAATATATATCTAGTGAATCTTTCACACACTAACCCCCCCCCCTCATTTCCAAATTTGGTCAGAGCACAATGGAACATTAACTTTGAAGAGAAAATCTACTTTAAGGGGAATTCTATAGACACACAACTACCAAAAATTCATAGATAAGGTCACAAACCTAGCAAACAAAACCCAAAAAGATTAGATACTAAGGACAATAGTGATAGAGGTGAGCTTCAGTGTCGGTGCCACTCTTGTCCACTTTTGGTGCTCCTATCCAATTAAAAAATGAAGACTAGATCTTAGTTTGAGATAGTGTCTTAGTCTTGCATAGTGAATATCAGACCTTGTCTCAATCATATCAGTTAGTTTCTATTTAAGTCTTCTTTTCCATCTCTTATTATTATTTTTAGAAAATTCAAAATTGTAATCTAGTTTATAGAGATCAATAGCTTAATTATTACATATTTATTTATTGATTTTACTACTCAAACCCTTTAACTAAATTAGGAATAATACACCAATATTCCCAAAAATTTTAAATCAATTATATATCATTCAAATTTAAAATTTGTCATGAAACATGAGAAATTCACATCAACTTTAAATCTTTGGATATTAAACATATTAAAAATTGCTTAATCTTCAGTATTACATATAATTCAAATTTCAAAGTTGTGATGCATAATAAGAAATTGGCATAAAGTTTAAATCTTTTGATTTTAAAAATGTTCAAATCCATTTATTTTTTTATATTACATATCATTCAAATTTCAAATTTTTGATGCATCATGGGAAATTTGAATAAATTTTGAATGTTAAGATCTTAAAATTTAAAACTACTTAAGCTTTGGGATTACATATCATTCAAACATTAAAGTTGTGATGTATATGAGAAATGTGCATAAAGTTTAAATATTTCGATCTTAAACACCTTCAAAACTGATTAAGATTTGGTATTACATATCATTAAAATTTCAAAGTTGTGATGCATCATGAGGAAAACACATAATGTTCAAATCTTTGGATCTAAAACATGTTTAAAACTGTTTAAGCTTTGATATTACATATCATTCAAATTTCAAATTTGTGATGTATAATGAGAAATATGAATAAATTTGAAATATTTTGATCTAAAACACATTCAAAACCACTTAAACTTTGATATTACATATTTGAGTATATAAAATGTGTAATTTGGTAACTTGAGTGTGACTAATGACACCTAATCCATAGGCTCATCTTGCTTGCTCTCATGGCCCCCATAGGCATGTTTTCACTAATTATCAGTCATCCATAGCCTTCCAAACTAAACCCTTATAGACCCATATTTATCTTTCCATGCTTAATCCAACCCCCTATGTCCCATTAGCCATGGACAACAATGCCTAAACTCAGACTATAGTTTTAAAACCTAGGGTGTCCTATTTCTTGCACTATTATCCAAGTTTATTTTGGCCTCTAATAATCATATTATTATTAATTCATGTTGGATTAATTTCGATTATTTTAATCCATGATAATTGAAACCCCTATAAAATGCTATTAAAAATCCATTTAAAAGGGTTGACACTCATTTACAAGAGAGAAGCAAGACTACTCAAGCACTTTTCCTATTCTCTGCATACAGTGATCAAATAGTATTTCAAGCTTATTTCAACCTTTACACCAGTCCTTAGTCATTATAAGTACACCCAATTTTATATTTACTTGAATTTTCATCATATTATTACACCAAGTACTTCAATGAGAGAACTACATATAGCTTGATCCCTCCTTGGAGTATTGGTATATAGGTAATGTGCCCACACACAAGGTGTGAAGTGTGTCTAGTGTATTCTTTATACACTAACCCCTCCTATCCTTTATCCAAATTTTATATTCAAGTTTAATAATAAAGAGAAATTAGGGTATTGAAGACTAAATTAAATACACAGTTATCTCTATGGACTTTCAAGCTTCAATTTTTCACAGGAAGGGTCACACAAAATTGATGCACAAAACCCAAAAAGATTAGATCACCAAGACAATAGCACTAAGATAAAATTCAAACACCAAAGACCATGGTGTCCCACTTTTTATTCTTTTATCCAATCAAAAATGAATTCCATATTCTTGGTAGTGATAGTCTCCCAAGCCTACACACAAATTTCTAGACCCTATTTGAGTTAGAATGACACAAAAGTAGATAAGCATAATTTTCTCTCTCTCACTACTATTTTTAGAAAAACCCTAACTATATTCAAATTTTAAAAGTTATTATCCTAATATTGTATATTATTTACTTATTTTATCTACTTAGACCTATTTATTATTTAAGAATTAAACATCTAATTTCTTAAAAATAATAAAATATTTGGTAAACCCGACTTACTTTGAGTTTTGAAAAAAAACCCTATAAACCTTAGGGTAAATTATTAGCTAATTTTTCCCATTGATTTATAAAAAATTTATTGAATATTAAAATAAAACATTCCTCTCAAATTTTAAATTTTTTAAGTAAATTTTAAAATAAATTTATTTCAAACCTTAGTTGCATCAACTAGATCCTAATAATTTTCCAATAATTTTTTGAATTTTTAGTTGCATATTAAAATTATAAAATCACTTCAAAATTTCAAAAATCTATAGTAATTTCCAAAAAAAATATTTTTCTCAAACCCTAGTTGCATCTACTAGGCCCCATTAAATTAAACACTTTCCCATAAATTTTTAAACTTTTTCTTGAATACTTAACTCAAAAATTCAATTTTGATTTCAAAAATTCATAGTATTTTGTAAAAATGTTTAAAAAAATCTCTAGTTACATATACTAATTCTTATTTTGCTTCTTGAGGTATCACCTTACATGTTTGGGAGCTTTGTATCATTTCTATGCATTTTTTAGTTCTGCATACACCATTGACACATCACATTGCTTCTACACCCTTTCCACAAGGTTTTGTTCAACCTAAGCTTACTCTTTATGATGGCAAGGGTGATCTAGAGAGACATTTGAGAGCTTTTCATGTAACATGCTTAGAATATGTGCCAAATTACTAGTTACTTACCAAGATATATCTACAATGTCTAAAAGATTATGCTTTACAATGGTTTTATAGTCAACTAAATTAGTCAGTCAATGCATTCAATCCTTTAGCTCACATGTTCCTATGACATTTTAGTATCAACATTGGTGATAAGGTCTTTTATGCAAAAATTTCACAATAGAAAAAAAAATCAAATGAGAATCTCATATTCTATGTGCTTCGATACAAGACCATCTTGGATAAGATGACTAACACCATGGTAGATCAGTAGTTATAATATCTCTTCAAATAGAGCCTTCTGCTAGAATTGCATGAATATATTATGTTTAAAAGATTCTCTTCCTTCATTTAATTATGTCATACACTAAAGAAAAGAGAAGTAAAACTCATTTCAATGGGCAAACTCGAGTATATGAGCATCCTAGACACAAAAAATAAGAGTAATAGAAAAGTACCATATAAGGTCAAAGTCAATGATAACAAGAATCAAAATCAACCAAAAATCAATGCAACTTTGGAGCCTCCTCAGCATGTCATTTTATCAACACCTCCTCGACATGCATTTACCAATCTACCTATTTCTCTAGACACAATAATTATTAGAGTGTAACATCATCATTATCAACCCTATTTGGGAAGTTGACTCAATAAATCATCTTCCATTAGGATATGATCAACATGCATTTTGTGATTTTCATAGGGTACTAGGCCACACTACAAATAGATACATCAATTTTAGACATAAGATACATGACTTGATAAATGAAAATCTACTTGATCTTGGAACTTTAGTTGAGCCTATATAGGAAAAACCAACATAGGATAAATCTTTGAAAATCTTCTCAAATCTATTTCCATATAGCATTCTAAATAAGAGAAACGGGACACATCAGGAGTTCACCACACATATCATGCACATCCTCCACGAGTTACATATTAGGCACCTTTAGTTGAGTCACATATTTTGAGTAGTTTGATAGGTGTGTATGAGTCTAGGGTTCCAAATAGACCTTTGATATCCTTCTTAGATCAAGATATTATTGAGGATAATTTAGATTATAATGCACTCTTTATTAGAGCACGTATTCATAATTAGCCCATTCACAATGTTCTAATAGATAATGGTTCTAATGTCAACATGTGCACCATTACATTATTGAAAAATTTAGGATAATTAGAGTAGGATATCACTCCAATAGATATGGTTATAAGTAGATTTAGTCAGCTAAAATAGAGTTCATTGGGTGAGATTTTACTTCCTTTATAGACTAGTCCAACACATGTGACCACACATTTCACCATAGTTCCTAGTGTAGGAGTTTTTGATATGTTACTTAGCACCCATGGATTCAAAAACTTTGAGTTGTACCATCTGTAGTTCATAAATACATGAAATTCATTCATTCTAATAAGTTTATTATAGTTGGTGGAGTTCCATATGAGTTACCACTCCCCACTTTAGATCCATCTTATTTGTAATCACCAGTTCTAGCTTCTCCACAAATTTTAGTTTCCCCACTATTTATAGTTCTTCCTCTAGTATAGATTTAAACATAGTTGAGGCACCCATCACCAGTATAAATATTTCATACACCTTCATAGATTTAGGATTCTAGATAGCTTCAAGTTACAATAATCACACCTAGAGCAGTAACATTGAGATCTCATGCTTCTAACCATAAAGCACACTTTCAAAGAACTCCTCTTACTTCCAAATGGGTCCCTAAGAGTCCCTTAGTTTCATACACTTCTCAAAGTTATAATGGAATTCGAAATTTAGTTTTTACATCAAAGATATTAGAATAGTTACAATGCACATAGATTTTAGAGTCATAGTCTCAGCCTTTCCATCATGCTTCACGATCGCACATGATATCTTTGTTTGATACAAGACACCATGACAAGGAGTCTCATTTGAGAATCATAGATTAGTATCAAAAATACAAAAATAATATAACATTTCCAAATCTAAAAACATTCACAAATATTAAAAACACCAAAAACATTTTGATTGTATGCATCATCCATGCTTTACATTGATACTACTATGATAGAACTTACATTTGTTATTTCATTCTATTGTATGTAAATTTTTCTACATTACCATGCTTCACTTGATCTTCTTTGAGTGTGTGAAATGATATGATGCCAATGTCCTTCTCTTTTATTCATGTGTGTTCCTTAGGACATTTTCCAAGATCCTTTGCTTGTACTCCTCTATATGATTATGGCTTCCATGCCACCTTGCTTGTTTCAATTGTATGTGTATGTGGCATTTGAACATTCCTTATATTCTTGTTTTCCAAGCTTGAATGACATGTGCCCATGTCCATTGATTACTTGGCCCCTTGGCCACTCTTGTATGCTTTTTGCTTTGTATACTTATTTCCTAATTACTTTTCTTGTTTATATTACCATGATCCATATCATGCATTTCTTTGCTTTCTTGGATACCATGATTGACATCATGTTCCATCCCTCCTTGCTAACAAATATCAACTAACAAATAATAACAAATACTTTCAATTCTAGTTCAATACATTACACATGTTATTACATTATTATATCTATCTAGGCATACCCTTGTTGATCTAACAATATATGAATACAAACCTTGCTATATCACAAGATATCTTTCCAATTATCATTGTTATATCATATATCTATGTAACATAACACTCTTTGGGGCTCTTTATTCTAAGGGTAGTCATTGAAATATCTTCATTCCTACATTTAGAATAAGGGACAATAAACAAGGGTTTTTCCATAAAAATCAAAGCTCTTAATGATCAAAAAAGCATTTTTTAGAAGATAATCAAAACATCAAACCAAATAGAGTAGACTAGGTAGACAACATAGAATATAAAACAATTATCAAATTTATCCCTAGATAATAGTTCTAAAGTTGGACTATATCACCAGATAATAAGGTGTCCTATTTTTGATGATCCTATACAGATAGTAGAAAAATCTATTTTTCTACAAGTACATAGAAAAGGGAGTTCAATCATAGGTATATCAACTCAGTACAGTCTAAATTCAACATGTTTTAGTACAATTTTTACTGAGAGAATCTAGATATAGGGGGCATCATGCACAACATGATGGCTCTAACTTATATTTTTAGATTAGGTCGTTGATATAACTTCTAGATTCAAATCCATGTTCTAAACACCAGTGATTATGGGAAATTTATGCAGCACATTGATCCTCCATTTTTTTTGATCAATCTATTTTCTAAGTATTTCTCAGTTGTTACATGCATTGCTCCATCTATAGGTGGTTGACATCCTTTCTTAAGTTTTTCTTTCATATAGTCTTAACTTATTGAGTACCCAAGTTCTTGATTTGGCTTCCACATAAGCCTATTGCACTAGTTATAGAGTGGCTTTCATACAAGCTTGATCTCCATATTTCAAAATGGCCAAGAGTGGCCTATTTTCTAGCATACATTTGCCTATCCATGCCAACATTATCAGTTCATAGTACAGTAATGGGTTTTAGGAGCCATATCATATGACATATATTCCACATTTATATCAATTCATAACTTCAATTCATGGGGTAAAAATGGAGCCAAAGGACTAGCTAGCCTTTGTATTATTGATCCACCTATTCAAATAGATTAGACACATAGTCCAAACATTGATTGACATACCCATGATTCATTATCTTCAGTTATTAGGTGATAATGGAGCTAAAGAGAATGCATTTTCAATCTTGAGCTACTTTTAGGGAATTGAGCACTCAGCTCCATTCATGATATTACTTTTGGTATAACACACACCTAGTATAATCCAACATCACATTGGTTTTATATTGGTTTGTGTACCTAGTGAAGTGTATTCGTTCCTTTCTCTTCCTCTCTCTTACCCAATTTTTTTACGTTTTTATTTTAGATATAGTTTATCCAATAAGGACTAATCTACTCTATGTTTTTCATTACAAATTCACACTTCACACTATGCTCTCTCTATGCACATCTAACTCACACAACTTCATGAGATTCTCCTTTATAGGCAATATTAAGTATGCTTTCTATTTTTATTTTATCCTAGTATTTCACATTACTACATAACTATAATAAATGGGTGGAAATATACTCATATATAATGTAAAATTTGGTAACTTGAGTGTGGTTAATGGCACCCAATCCATAGGTTTATCTTGCTTTCTGGCATGACCCTCATAGGTATGTTTCCACTAATTTCTATATTACTCTTTCCATCCTTAATTCATTCCCTTAGATCCCATTAGCCATGGAAAATAGTTCCCAAACATAGACTATAGTGTTGAAACCTAGAGTGTCTTGTTTCTAGTGCTATTGTCCAAGTGCATTTTGGCCTCTAACAATCATATTCTTTTGAATCCTTATCCTAATTCATGTTGTCCTAACATGAATTAATTTAACCCATAATCATTAAATCCCCTATAAAAGTCCATTAAAAGTTTATTTAGAACGGTTGGCACTCATTTATAAGAGGTAAGCAAGAATACAAGCAAGACTACTCAAGCACTTCTGCCTATTGTCTGCATACAACCATCTAATAGTATTTCAAGCGTATTCAAACCTTTAAACCAGTCATTAGTCATTCCAAGTACACCTAGTTTCATATTTACTTACATTTTCATCACATTATTACACCAAACACTTCAATAAGATAATTACATATAGCTTGATCCCTCCTTAAAGTATTGGTATGTAGGCAACATGCCCACACATGGGGTGTGAAGTGCATCTAGCATATCCTTTACATAGTAACCCATCCTTTCATTTTCCCAAATTTTATATTTAATTTGAATCACGAGGAAGAATTTTGGTATTGAAGACTAAATCATGTACATAGTTATCTTCATAGACTTTTATGCTCAGGTTTAACACACAGTCACATTAATATGACTCTATTTTGTTTGTGCAAGTTTTTTACTAGGTGTAGGCTACTAGGTCATCTCTATTGAATCAATACATTTTCAAATTTATAAATCAAGATAATAGGTTGACCTTGTGACTTTGTATATTTTTAGACTTCTAAAAAACAATCTAGGTTGACCTTTTTGACACAATACATTTTACAGGTTTCAGTTAATAACGAACTATAGAACTAGGTTAACCCAATTGACCCAGTTGATAGAATTTGTAAGAATAAATCATGGTACTTAAACAATAAACCCATTTTAATCTAAATCCTCAAATCCACCAAGGATCCTTTATATCCTTCTCTATCATTTCTATTATTCATTATAGTTCTTTTTTCATAGTTTGTATACTTTAAAACTACCTCTATACAATCAACTTGGTCGATCCTATCAGCATAGTTCTATATTCTATCTTCTATCTAGAAAACTAGGTCAACACTATTGACATAGTTATTTTTCATAACCTTGATTCTGTAGTATAGTAGCAACACTAGAAACTATATTATATAATCTATGCATACAACATCATTTAAAACAACATTGTACTATGTTTCAAAGTTGGAATCAACAATTATATGCTAGTGATTAACTCACACTTCATTTATTATTGCTTAAATACTTAGAATATATCACATAGTCTAATTAGGTAGTTTATTAATATACCATTTGCTTAGACTATTTTCTCATTTATGCACATACTAGCAAATCATAAAATATTAAGATGTATTTAAATAATTATTTACCCAAGGCCTACCTATTTGGATTTCATCACTAAGGGGGAAGCTGACTTGATTTTTTGACCAAGTATAAACATGTGGTTAATGGTATATGTTAGCTAATCACTTGACACCTTTCTCACTATGGTGTGTGAAATGAGGGGGTAGGCCCCAATACCAAGCTAGTACTATTTCTAGTACAAATCCCTTTCAGCCTAAACATCTTGAAACCATCCATAGATTGCTTTTTATTTCTTTACTTATAGCCAACTCCCTATCACATCAAAAATTATATTCTAATAATCTAACATCACTCAAGTTGACCACTTAGTTATCTTTTACTTTCCATGTTAACTACTTGCTCTTTTCTCAATTATGTGTTGTATTATAAAAACTTACATTAGCTAGCATTGGTGGAAGGTTTTGTATTGTGGACCTTAATTGGATTAAGCCTAATTGACCCAATTGATTGTGTGTTTCATTTCATTTCTTGATTTCAAAATTGCTTGCAATTTTTTTCTTATTTTAGTACATAGTCATTCTACTCAAAATAGTCTCTTACAGACTATTTATTTTCCCCCTACCTATAGTACTAGGTCGACCTTGTCGACTCTATATAGTTTTGCATCCTCTATTCCTAGTACTATATCTATCCTATCAACTCAATACACTTTTTTAGCTCCTATTTCTAGTACTAGGTTGACACTATCAACTTTGTATAGTTTTTAGATCCTATTTTCTATACTAGATCAACACAATTGCCTCTGTATAATTTTTTATCACTTCTTATTTCCTTAATTTTGCATCACTTTTACCTTATTTAATCCTTTTCCTTCATCATGAACATTTTGTTTAAAGACAACATTGAGTTGAGTTTAATGGATATGGTGAGTCTTACCAAACCTAATAGGGTCTCCCATAAATAGCTAAGGTCTCCTCTCTTGGATGAGAATAATTCTCATATAGTCACTCACACCAAAAACTATGGGAACATTCCCCATTCCTCTTTGCTTTGTAATCCTCTCTTCTCACTTTAAAATAATTTTGAATTAGAATATACCCCTAAATGCTCTTCTTTATCTTTAAATTTTCTCAACAACGAGGAAAGGATCCTTATACCATTTATCATCTCATGATTAGTGGTCAAGCTGAAGAGCCTCATTCACCTTCTCCCATATACTCACATGGATTTGGGGATACTAGTTTATTTTATTCCTATCATCTTGCCTCTATATATGAACCCTTATCATACCATGGTTTCTTCTTATTTAACTTCTCCTACCTCCATGCCTAATATCTCCACTAATATGGTAGGTTCTACATCTAGTGGGCCTCTCCCAAGACCTACTCTCCTCAACTCTTCCACTAGTAAATTTTTTGATACCCATGGTAATAATTATTCTAGTGCTTCCTCTTCTCATCCATTATCTAGTTCATCTTTTACCACACAAGAAAATTTTGCCACTATTTCCTCACATTCTAACAGTTCCTTTCAAGATCTTACCAATACCAGTAGTGGTACCCAAGCCACTACTTCCAAGTATAATGTTGTAAATAATACCAAAAATACAAATAAAACCCATAAAATATTATTGCAAATGCTTAATTAGATGAATACTTTTCAATCTCATAATACAAATCAAATGTTATGAATGTAAAACCACATTATCGATCTTCAACCCACCCTCAATAGATGCCATGGGGCATGCATAATCAAAATGTTCCCCAACCTCCTCTTCAATATGCCCTTGGTAATATTATACCTCAGCCTCCTCTTGTAAATAATACAATTAATCATCTTCAAAATTAACCTCTTACATCTCAAATTGCTAATATCAATATAAGAAGCATCACCCCTACCATTTCTTACAATCGATCAACTAATCCTACTTTTCATCTAAAAACATTTGGAAATCTATATAAATACTGGGTAAAATTAAATACCTTCACCACTACCAATATATTATCTAAAACCCTCATGGTTGATAATTTATATTGGTACAACCAACTTAAAATTCATTCTATTACTAATTTTGAAGATTTAGTAAATGATCTTGTCCAAGAGTTCCAAACTAGTGATCTTCTTGAGATTACCTTAGCCCATTTTATCAATTATAAGTAACTTAAAAATGAAACTACACAAGCTTTTGTTAAAAATTAGAAAAAATTATCCAACAAATGTGAACATAACATGGATGATGAAAACCTTTTCCATATCTGTACTAATTTTTTTTCCCAAGTTTCAATATCGGGTCCACACTCTCTCGCCATGTACCTTAGAGGAGGCCATTGACCAATAAAAATGTCAAGATTTACTTATGCATCAATTCAATCCACCCCAATATTCTATGGGTTCTTGTATCTTATTCAAGAAAGAGAATCATCATGTTACCAATGATGGTGTCATGAACTCTTATGATACCATTCACACTATTCAAGATATTGTTCCTAACCAATCTTCAAAACCAGCTTCCTCTTCTCAAAAATTCACCAATCCTCATTTATCTTCACCTAATAACATCAATGTTCATAATCCTTTATCCTCAAATAGATTACTCAAATGTCTACGTAGGCCTCTTCCATGAGGACTTGATCTTACACATCCTATGAAATCCTAGTATGATCTTTGTTTTATTATTTTTGGGAAAATTAGTGTTTAATTCCTAAATAATAAGGGGTTTGGATTAAGGGAAAAATATAATTGAATATGTAAAAATATATATTTTTATCAAGTAAACTACATAAATAAGAGAAATAAACTTATCTAAGAATAGGCTGAGATGAATGATTGAGGAGCTAGAAATTGAGATGCAAGAATGGGACATTATCTATATTCTAGATCTAAACTTTATTTTATAATTGGATAGGAGCACCATAACTAGATAAAAGTGGCACTGATGATATATTCCACCTCTTTTACTATTTTCTTAAGGATCTAATATTTTAAGGTTTTGTTCACCATGTCAATTTGAGATTATGTACCAAATTTTGAAGGCTAGAAGTTAACAGAGCCCATTAAAGGTCCATTTTATTCTCCAAAACCCTATATTCATATACACACATGCAAACAACAAATGCATCAAAAGAAAAAGAGGTAAAACTATGTTATGGAAAGAATGATCGCATCATATATAAATCTTATTATGTTGATTGATGCCTATATTAACCCTCAAGCTAGGGTTTTAGATCAAATGTAGTTCTCCCTTAGGGAATGCACATAATCAATGCACACAATAGATGTAAGAATGGATTTTACCTAGGCCCTTCCTTGATCAACCACGAAAGTCTATGCATGATACAGAATGTTGAGTTAAACTATTAACTAATTTTTATTAAGCCTAATGTGCCAAAGTAGTAAGTGTCAGATATAAAATGCCTTGTGTAGTCCATTATATAGAAGACTCTTTATTTCAAATTTGGGATCTTTATTTACATTTGGGTAACATTGGGAAACTTAAGGATGAATATAAGAAAGGGGTTAGGGCCTATTGAATAAAGGAAACTAATTGTTGGAGGTGAAAATGGATTTGGATGAGAGCACTAGAAATGGACACTAATGGCACCATAATTGTTGTCTAACCCTTGTACTCCTATCCTAAAGTCTCAGGACCTAAGGGGATAGAAAGAGAACAAAAAACTTGACACAACTGAGATGGAATGATTGTTTGAAAGTCTTTGGACTACTAGGAATAGGATAAAAGGTGTCTAGATCATCTAAAAAGACTGAGATGACTAAAACAAAAAAACATGGCTAAATGTGAACAAAACTCATATTCTCTAGTTAGATCCTCTTATAAAAGGACTATGAAAAGACATGATATGTGTGGTTTCTTGAAGAATTTAGGGTGTATAAATTTACCCCTTTAAATATAATGATGCATTGAAATGAAGTAATAGAGTAAAAAAAGAAAATAAAATGCATACATGAACCTACATACATGGATATAAGTGTGCCAAAAAATATCCCACCTCACTTCTTATCTAGGGAAGTCGATGGAGAGCTGAATAGTGCTTGGAGAAAGGAAAAATCCCTAAAATTTATGCCCCTTGTACTAAATTTAGAAGTAGAATCTATAAATCATGGAGAGGGAGGACAATGCTTGCCCCCCGTGTTGAATTTGACTAGAATGAGAAATTATTGGAGGTCCAAAACCAATGTTTGCCCTCTATCCCACATAAACTCATGTAATATAGAATGTGTGTATATAATATATATACTGTGAAGAGAAAAATATGTCATGCCCCCACTTTGAATATCTGAACTATAATTGAGAATTGTTTGTAGGCCCAAAACTAATGTCTATCCTCTATCCCACATAAACTCATGTAGTCTAAGTCTGGGTAATGATATGGACCAAAAACTATAGCTGATCATATAGTCCAACATTGTGACATCTTGGGTATAACTAGGTGTAATCTAAAACTCTATTAAATGTGTAAGAAGAGAAAGGCATGTATTTTCCATTCCAATCTATAGAATCCTGGATGATGAAGAATAAAAATATATCTGCCATGCCCCCAAATCTATTATGTGAGTGATGCATATGTATAGTCTGGTAATCATTATAACCACATGTGATATGACCTATCATGTCATGCCCCATGTGAAAAACTAGAGATCAAAAATTTGTGCTCTACATTATGCCTATAATCTATTACTGGTCCTATAATTATGCCATGTTGTATGAATTTATATGTGTGAGACATGTAGTAATGTACATGCCCCCAAAGCTGGTATTTGAGTCTAAATCTATATCAAAGTCATTTTGAATCCATATAATTTGAGCCACTTTATCTAACTAATCTATGTATCTGAAAACTAAAATCACTTTGGATCCATATGATTTAAACCACTATATCTATAAATTGAAGGTATGTCCCTCTAAATGTCTCAAGTAATGTTGAATGACCCATGTAGTCTAAATCATTATATATTTAGACCTATATGAGATTAATCTAATAAGATATTAATCTAAATACTTGAGGTGTAAGAACCATACTAAGTGGCCCATGTAATCTAAATCACTATATATTTCAACCAATCTAAGCTGAGTTTGATAATTTGACTACTGGAGGTGTAAGAACCATGGTGTATCCACCTATGAGAGTGAATGGGTAAGCTGGGTAATTACAGGAATATGAATAGTAGGAATGATGCCCCCTTTTGGGGATAGGGATGAGATTTTTGATAGAGGAGGTTGAGCCAAAAGTGATGACTAGTGGAGTGATGACTAGTTTGAATTGATTGATAAGTTGCTTGATTGATTAGATTGAGTTGTTTGATAGTTGAATGAGTCTTTGATTGGTTAGGACTAAATGACATGTCTGGGTAAAAATTGGTATATATATGTGTGTTCCATAATAGGTAGATGATGTAGTAAGATAGTGAGGCTCATGTGATGTCAAAGGTATCATTGTCGTGATTTTATAGAATAAAATGGTTTGTAAAATAGAGCTATAGGGTTGAATCTATAGGAAAAATGATATTTTGCTTTGAATGAGAAAGTTGTTTTATATAGGATAATTGAATTAATTTATGATTCATTTGTGCTTTGACTAGGTTGATATTTGGATCTCTAGAGTAGGAGATATTCCAAGGAGATGAGGACTTAGCATGACTTAATTTGAGTAGTTGGTAGCCTAGGTGGAGGTTGGTGGGGAGGTTAGCTTGGTAAGTAGTTGAAACGATTGATTTTTGCCTATTTAGAAGTTGTTTTTGATGTTTTTAAGTTGTTTTAAATTATTTTTAGGAATTTTGACTAGTTCTAATGCTCCTATCCAAGAGTCAATACTATTGTCTAGTGTTTAACATTGTCAACTAGGTTTTGTTATTATTGTTTAGTATTAGTATCCTTTTGTAATGCTGTTATCCACTAGGGCTAGTTTTATGAGATTTTAATTGTCTATTTGGTTTAGCTTGGTTGTTTACTTTGTCATATTTGACTAATACATATTCTATTTTCTATTATTTTTATAGTGTGAGGTATAGATGAAGGATTTCCATAGAGTCCAGGTGATGGAGACACTGAGATTATTGCCTTGATTGGTTAATGAGAGAGTTGTGATGGATAGTGTAAGGTTGGGTCATGTGTGTGACCCAGGCCTTGTGTAATGGGATAGGTGTATGATTACCACCTTATGTGAGAGTTCGAATGCAGATACATGTACTTTTTTGGCTTCTTAATGGGGAAATTACTATTATTCTAGAGGATGTGTATCATATTCTACATTTATCAATTAGTAAATGTCAGGTGACATTACAAGATGACATGGGTGCAGATGCTATTGACTATGCATCTTTATATTTTACTAGTGTACCCTTAGACATACATATGAGAGGCAGTGATAGTGATGTATTATTATCAATTATTGTGTAGTCAAGTGTTCTATGCCTATAGAAGTGGTTGGCTATATTGTTGACTTCATTTGTTACTATAGATAGGAGTGGGGTGTCAATTTCATACAAGATGCATCGGATCATGCCTAGTATAGAGGTGTATGGTATTATGTTCTCATGGGGTAGGACTATTATTGCCCACTTATATAGGGATCTTTATCAATTTACCTAAGAGGCATTTAGAGGTGGCGTGAGTGCAACTACCTTATTGTGTTATTGGGTTTATTAGTATATAATAGTTTTATGACCGATATGATTGTTAAGGGAGAGGTGGGCACACCCACAACTATATGGGGAGTGGTGGACAAGTATATTGGCTATTTAGTCTCTTGGGATAGATCACTATTGATGAGTTTTAGATAGATTGGTGGATTAGGATATCATATGGAGGCCCTATAGAGGATTCCCTAGGTGTCCTAAGGATGGAGTACAATTGTGGTATATGATGTTCAATTGTTGGTTACATGACCAATAGGTTGGAGTGTAGAGTGCTTTAAGTATAAGCATGTGACTAGATAGTTTGGGGTACCACAAGATGTGCCCCCTGTAGCATGGGTGTGGGTGAGAAGTGCATGAGCACCAGTGAGAGTAGAAGCTCATGGAAAGCCTACTAAGGCTTAGTTATCACCATTACCTTTGGATGCATGAGACATAGCTATAGATGTTCTTCATGTATATGATGTTGGATGCATAGAGGCATATACCACATGGTAGATGAGGCATTAATGGGCTCCATTGTATATTACTAATGGAGGGGATGACCTCGAGTATGAGGATATAATGTTGATATAGATGATGGGATGTAATAATTGATTATATGTGAATTATGTACAAGTTTGTGCTTGTTTTATCATGTTTGAAAAATTTATGGCTAAGAATAATATTTGTACTTTTGTGTGTAGGTGGAGTGGGAGGTGATCAGGATGAAGCACCTATAGGGGGAGGAGGTGGAGATGATGGGTTTTGAGAGACCATCATTAAGTCTACACTTTGATATCTCACATATCATGTACTTAATGATGATATGGAGGAGGGTTTGATACATTGAATGCTAGTTATAGCTGGCATTTATGTTCATTTATTTAATAGGGCTGTTATAGCTACAACTATGTATGTTAACGTAGTGAGAGAGAGATGAGTTGAGCACTGAGAAAGATAGACATAAGATGCCTCCACTGGATTATGGATTAGTGAGTATGTGCATTATGGATGAGTACACTTATTTTCAAAGTAGTATGTGGACTTGCATGAATATCATGGTTAGTTATTGGAGTGAGATAGTAATTGTAAGAGCCATTCAAGAGCTCAAGGAGGTGTGGGATCATCGAGTGCTAAGCTATACTATGGGACACTGAGAGTGAGGGCATGATTACCATTTATGATTGATTGTATTTAATACAGTGTATATGTCTTTAAAAACTTTGTTATATATATATGGATACTGAGTTGACTTTGATTCATGCATATTGTGTTATGGATTTTGGACTAGATTGTTATATTTATTGCAAGTCATTGATTAGTAATAATAGTTGATTTGTATATATATATATATATGGATATTGAGTTGACTTTGATTCATGCATACTGTGTTATGGATTTTGGACTAGATTGTTATATTTATTACATGTGGTTGATTAGTAATAGTTGATTTGGAATTGATGTTGATGCTATTTATGTTTGGCAAAATGGTGATTGAGATATGTGATTTGATTATGTTGTTGATAATTGTCATGATAGGTTTGTATTTCAATTTGTGTGTAGATAAAGAAGTTTATGTGGTTTGTAACTATATGTGAGTAAAAGTTATGGTGGTTTTTGAAATTGGGAAATTATTGGGATAAATTAAGATGGCTTAAGATTGTTAAACTATTTGGATGGGTTAAGTTGGCTTAATGTTGGTAAAATAGGATTATGTACTATCTAGATTTTTGATAAGTTAATTTCTAGCTATAGATAGTTATTGGAAGTTAGGAATGTTAGTTATTAGTATGTGGGGATGTAAGATATAACATTATGTGTATTACTTCCTTGAGAGTGGCTCAAGAATTCAAAGGCTAGCTAGACCCTTGGATCCATATTTTCTCTACTAAGTGAAGCTATAAACTAATGCTAGCTTGAATGTGTGTCATATCACTCTATGATGTATCACTATCTAAACCCTATTGAATAGCTGAACAAGTGTCCATACTACTTATGTTGTGTAGGAATATGCTCTATATTTGATACTATTATTATGTACTAAGTGTAGCTAAACATGGAGATTTTATAAAATGTAACTTTATTGGATTTGCCATAAAAACTATGTGTTGTGAATAAGGCTCATTTATCTATAATCATATACCCTATGGCCTCTACTAAGATGTGTATGACTAAGCCATAGATCAAGCTAAAATTGAAACCTATGATGTAGGCTCATGTAATCTTAACTGTAGTGGATTGTTTCATAAGATAGGACTTAGAAAATCTATCCATAGCAAATATTTCTCATGATAAATACTCTATGATGTGGGTTCATTTAATCTTAACTATAGTGGATTGGTACATGAGATAAGACCCAAAAAATTTGGTTGTAGTGAATATTTCTCATGAGTAGTACTCTGTTGTGGTGCCTATGAATCTATTGGATAAGTGTATGGAACTACACTATGTACTCCTCAAACTATAGTGTTATATGTAGGTTTTTCTCACTGTACTAGTTTCTAAACCTTTTAAATAGGTAGAATAGGAGATATCCTATGAGGCTCTATCCTAGAATTCACATTTCTCTCATGATGAGTGATTGAATATTCTTATGAATGAATGGCCTAAGATGACTCAGTCAAGGTTGAATTGGGTCTATGGTTCCATGGTGGAGGAGATCTCGATACCCCCTATTTGAATGTTAAGATGTCATTATCAACACATCTATCATTACAATCTCTGAGTCTATAACAATCATTATCCATGATAGTTATAAAAGGGCTAATGAGGCTATTTCTATAGGAGATGTGGATCTCATCTATGAGTAGAAGGCAATGTGATTAACCTCCTATCTAATAGTGATGATAAAATGATAGATGGGCTATCTTTCTTTAAATCAAACTATAATGGTGCCTTGATTTTATTCTCTATAGTGCATATTGTAGGTTATGCTCTAGAGACTAGCTCTCTAATCTTAATCAATTACTTTTCTAGTTTTGGTCTCCTATATTATTTAGGAAATGGTGGATGTTGATGCTAGGAGTTGTAGATGTAGATACTACTATGAAATCTAGAGTAATTTGACTAACTAAATCTACCTTAATGCATACCAATTTATTTTCCAAAGCTATAATTGTATAGCATAAGTGCCTAAAAGAAGACTTTGTCTGATATAGTAAATTCTCAAGGAGAGGTTGGTGAATCCCCTTAATAAATACATGTTGAATCTCTAAATCTATTGGTTTATATATCAATCTTAACATGTGATTCTTGAATCATAAGATAAAATCACTAACTAGATCTGAAGTATTATGATGTAAAGTTGTAAGTTTCTCATAAGTGACATGAGGGCCCATGTTTCCTATGTAATGTCTAATAAATGCCTCCTCTAATTCATCATATGTGTGTAAAGAGATAATAGGGAGTAGAAAAAAGAACAAATTTTGTGCTTCCCCCACTAATGTCTGCTAGAATAAATTGAGTAGAATCAAAAGACTCACATGAGATGGCAAAGCCTTCTAAAAGACCTGAAGGTGTATGAATAGATCACCAGTTCCATCAAAGTGAGGCAATGATGGTATCTATAAATGCTTAGGAATTGAATATTTTATGAATGTCTTCATAATTAGTTTACCATGCAGATCATTGGCTTCCATCCAAGACTTACAAGCCTTGTTTTCCAAGGTAAGATGTACTTGGTGTTGTAATTCACCAACTATATGCATCAAAGAGATAATCTCCTAGGATGGTACATTAGCATCTTTAAGTGGTTAATTTAATTATTGAATTTGATTATTAATTTTATCCATAAGAATGTTACATTTAGCAATTGGATCATAAAGAGGGGGTGTGCTCAGTGGAACCTTAGGAGGAATGGTAACTTAGACTTTACTAGAGGGATGTGGGCTACCATTCATTTTAGGTGGAGCGTGAGAGCTGGGTTCTATTATAATGAGGGGTGGCTTGGGGGATTTATTGGTATCTTTATGTTTTAGTGAATCACATTCTAATTGAGTAGGAGATGCCATATTAGCATTAACATTTACATTATTTGAAATAGAATCATTCATATAAGTAGAAACAACATTTGGTAGTGCATTATGTTTGAGATGAGGAGTGATAGAAGAGTTAGAAACATGAGATGCATATTCTTCTTCACTATGTGCATAATAATCATCATTGTTCCATGCATTGTCATCACTAGAATATTTTTCATAATCACTCTCATTTTCAAATTCATTTGCATGTTCACTATCGTAATCATTATCACTTCAATCATTGCTAGGGAGAGGGCTAAGAGAAAAATTTAATTCTTTTCTAGTATGAAATAAAGTATCATTTGAAATTAGAATATCATATGTATCTATATTATCCATGAATGAACTACATGCATTATTTTCATGAGAAGTAAGAACATGAGATGCATCATTTGAACTATGCATTGGCAATTTGATTCGATTATGTTTATATTGTTGTAATTTGAACATTGAAGTAGTAATAGAAAGAGAGAGATTAAGTTCACATGGAAGCAAATTGTCACCAAATAGAGGTTCGCTTGGAAATTCATGACTAATTTGTTCATTTGGTGAATTGTGTATAAGAGAATGAGCTAAAAAGTATCTTTCCCATTTATCAAAAAAAATTCTTTAGAAGAAGGAATAAAAGAGATAGGTTTGAGAGAAGAAGATGCATCTACTTTTTCTTCACTATCACTTTCATATGTATCATCATATTACTCATTACAACAATAGTAATTATCTTCATTGTAAATAAAATCATTTTCCACATTTTTAAATAGTGTGAAATTTTGCAAATTTGTCCATTCATTGTCATAATTATGAAAAAAAATAAAAAATTGATATATGGGATGAGAAGGAATAAGTGCCTTAGTGACCATTTTATTTATTTCACTAAAAATAATAATTAAAAGTACTATTAAGCAAATAAATGAAAAAATGACTATGAACATAGAGATTTTGAAAATACTTTTGACTATCCAAACAATTTATAAAAAATCTAAAGTCTTTTTCTAAAAATTGTAAGGGAGGAAAACTTGGGGTTCGAGGAACTAGTTTTGAAATCTAAGGTTGTGGGCTAGGGTTTTAGAATTTTAAAAATTATGCCAATAATTTAAATTCTAAAAATAAATTTGAATAGAATAAGTGCATTAAATTATTACAAAAAATCAAAAAATTTGAATTTGAATTTTTGCACAAGAAAACTAGTAATTTTGAAAAATTGAAATTATTTTTGACAAAGTAAACAAATGACAAAAATTGCAAAATATTGTTTTAAAATTTTCAAGGAAGGTAGGCTTAGGGTTTAAGGACCTAGTGTGGAAATCTAGGCTTTTGACTAGGGTTTTATAATTTTTAAAAATGATGCAATAATTTTAAAATCTAAAAATAATTTTAAATAGAATAGATGCACAGAAATTTATATAGAAATCATAATTTTGAAATTAAATTTTTGCATAAAATATGAATGAAAAAACCCTAATGGTACTTAGGGTTTTCAATTTTGTTTGAAGTAAGTCAGGGTCACCAAATGTTTTATTATTTTTGGGAAAACTACTGTTTAGTTTCTAAATAATAAGGCATCTAGAGTAAGGGAAAAATCTAATTTAATATGGAAAATATATATTTTCATCATGTAAATTAAATGAGGAAGATAAATAAACTTATCAAAAAATAGGTTGAGGTGGATGATTTAGGAATTGGAAATTGAGATACAAGACTAGGACATTGTCTATAATCTAAATTTGGACTTCAATTTGTGATTTGATAAGAGCACTAGAACTAGATAGGAGTGGCACTGGCACTATAGGCCACCTATGCCACTATTTTCTTAAGGATCTAAGTTTTTTGGGTTTTGTTTGCCAAGTCAGTGTGAGCCTATGTACCAAATTTTGAAGGATGTAATTCAATACAAGTTGTTATAGGTCCATTTTAATCTCTAAAACCTTGTATTAATCTACACACATGTAAAAAAAAAATACATCAAATGTAAAATGTGGAAAACTAGGGTAGGTGAATAATGATCACATGATCTAGAACCCCCACTATCCTAATCATTGCCTACATTAACCCTCAAGCTAGGGTCTAAAATCAATTATAGTTTTTCCTTAGGGAAAATGCATAATCAATGTCCATGATAGATGCAAGAATGACATTCACCTAGGCCCTTCTTTTATCAAGCATGCATGTCTATGTGTGATGCAGAAAGCTAAGCTATACTATTGACTATTTTTTTAATTAATTCTAATGTTGTAAAGTAGTAAGTGTTAGATATGAAATGCCTTGTGTAGTCTTATATATAAAATACTCTTTATTTCAAACTTTGGAGTTTTATTTGCATTTGGAAAATATTGATAAACTTAAAGATGAAGTTGAGAAAGGGTTTGTGACCTATTAAGTGAAGGAAACCGACCATTAGAGGTGAAAATGGCTTTGGATAAGGGCACTAGAAATGGACACTAATGGCATCGACATTGTTGTCCAACCCCAGCACTCTTATCTTATAGTCTTGGGACTTATGGGTATAGAAAGAGAATAGAAAACCTAACCCAGCTAAGGTGGAATAACTATTTAAAAGGCTTCAAATGATTGGGAATAGGCAAAAAGGTGTCTAGAGTATGTAACAAGACTGAGTTAACTAAAATGAAAGAGATGGATAAATGTGAACAAAGCTCATATTCTCCAGTTGGAGTCTCCTAAGAAAGGGCTATGAAAAGACATGATATGTGTGGTTTCTTGACCAATTTACGGTTTATACAATCTCAATAAATTTTGTTGGTTTCATGCTAGTTGGGGGTCATTCTCATGATACCTATAGGCAACTTTGTAATTTGGCTATGGATTTTCTTTTTGGTCTTAATTTTGATCATGATTTTATCATTCATAAATGTTAATAATCCTATGAAATTACTTTTAAACCCCATGAAACTAATATTAAATATCAAGATTTGAATAAAGCTAATGCTCATTTAGCCATATATAAAGACCCTCTTCCAAACCACCAAAATAATCAAGACAAGCCCACCCTTCCACCAATAATGTATAAATTATTATTAACCCAAATTCTAAGGAAAATGTCATTAATATGACTAATATGTGAAGGGTGGTTTCTTTCATTGATCCTCAACCTCTCTACACCCCTCTATTATCTCGTACATTTCATGTTATCCAAGATTCTTCTCCAACTCTCTTAAATGAGTCGGGGCAAGATGACATTATAACTTTTGATAAACCAATTCCCACTCGTCCCTTGGATAAAACTTCCCATTCTATTTCTACCATCCCTCCATCTTCCTTACCTAACACTAATAATCCTCTAGCCTCTATCAACACTTCTTTTAATGGTTCTCAAAATGAACCTACATGAATTGTTTTAGCTTCTCAACATATTTTACAAACATGTTATAAAACTTCTACCTCTTAAAGTTCCAATGTACTTTGGTTCCTCCTTCTAAATATCTCCTTGAATACTATGTGCCTATTTCTAATAATCTTCTTATGGGTTATGCTGACTAGGATCCTATCGTGGAACTCACTAATATCCCATCACAAATTCCATTTATTGAGCTTATTAGGACCTCTTTGCATCATAAAAACCATCTCATGCAACTTTTGTTTGAAATGAACTTCACTCATCCTCCCCTAGTAGGATGTGAAGTAACCTTATCTAGATTCAAAGATAGAATACTACAATGGTGTGAAGAGATGTCCATACATGTTGATGAAACAATGGATACTTTTCTTTCCCTCAAGTTTCCCATTGATTATATGATTCATGATGAGATTATACTTCATATGAATGGTCCCCGTCTATTCATTAGTGTCCAAATTGGTGATACCCATGTCAAGAGTGCCTTGATTGATGAGGGTTTTGACACCTATGTTTCCTCTCTTGATTTTATCAAAACATTTAGATATTTCAAATATAATCTCAAATCCACACATAACCCATGTCAAGGATATGATCAAAGGAAAATTTCTCCTTTAGGTTGTGTGTGACTTCCTATTACTATCCCACCTATCACCATTCACATGAAGGTGATGACAGTTAATTTTCCTCTATCTTAAAACATTCTACTTGGTTGGCCATGGCCTCATTATATAAAATTAATTGCTTCTTTTGCCTACCAATTCATTAAATTCCCTGATAATATAGTTGTATATAGGATTTAAGGTGACACTAACCCTTGAGATTTCAAAAAAATCCATGACCATGGTGTCTTTAAGATTCCTACTCTTGAACCTTTGCCCATTGTTCCATTTCATGAGTCTCAAGAATTTAACTTTCTCATCAATTCCACTCGAGGTTACAATGGTCATCCCAGACTCATTTGGAATATTCCTCCTAAAATCTTAGATTATGATGATGATGCACTTGATGAGATTAATCTAAATATTAAAACTTACAATCTCTCACCCCATCTCATCTCTCAACTTCCTAATTCTTCACAGCCTCATTCTTGTAAACCACCTTATGATGATATCCCCATTATTTGAACCAAGACTCAACATTCCATTCATCACACCTCATTATATGATAATGTCATCATTACCTATGTCATTAATCTCCATGCACCTTATTATGATAATTGGTTATACCTTAGATGATCCATTCTTAGGTGGTCTTGTTTAGGACTATGATGCTGAGATTATTCATTATTGTTCCTTTTTGCTTTAGTATTTTAGTACTTCTTCCCATCTTCAATCATATATAGTTCCTAATTTTATCATTTTTCATCTTTATCATATGATAGAGATGGTGCAGACAACTTTAGTTTCTAAAGAACCATGTAGGAGTATGCTTATGGATCATGTTATGATTGGGCCCTAACAGTTTGCTAGATACTAGGACCCTTATATCTTACTTATATTCGATATGCATGTAAATCTCCTTTAGCCTTGTATAGACCCTATACCTCCCTTAGTAAAGCCCACTTCAGAGCCCATTCTTACTCCTAATTTAGCTAATTTTATCCCTACTTCTGATCCCATCACTCCTTTTGATGATCCTTCACAATATCTTTATGATTCTATTAAACCTCTTCTTATGATTACTTCTACTAAGATTACTCATAGGCATATCTATTTGTTCCATGACACATATAATCATTCATTGCATTGTCATAAGGTGTGATAATATATTAACACTTTGTATGCTTATACCCCTAAGTCTTCAGATAAGGCCATACCTCCCCTAAAGGTACTAATTGAGTATATTTCTAAGTATGGAGAGGTGTATTGTCTTTGTCACTAATGTGACACCCATCACACCGATCATTACCACATCCTTCAACAACACCTTAAAGATCATATCTTAACTATTCTCACACCTTATACCATTCCTCCTATAAGTCATTCTCACAAAAAGGATCCCCCTTCTTCTCCCATGGTTCCATCTCCTCTTATGGCCCCTTCTTCACCTCCTATTCCTCCACCCATGAATCCTTCACTTGTGGACCTTATTTTACCTATGGATCTTTCTCCACCTATAAGTTCCTCACATTTGAATCCTTCTCCCTTGGTGATTCCTTCATCTCTTATAGATTCTAATCCCATGAATTATTATGATCATCCCTTACCTAATATCCCTCATTAGCATGATCCATAAAACATTCCTACCTTTCTTATTGAGGATATTAGACGTGAAGTATTTTCCCATTTTTCATTGAAGATAGATGAGACATTGGGTGTAGTTTGCATCCAAATTCATAAAGACTTATTCAATGTTTTGGATAATGTGTGTGAGCAGATATATTAGTACTTATGAGCACATGCATCATGATAAATGTGTATAAATTTTGAATCTTTGGATCTTAAACACCTTCAAAACCTATTAATTTTAGTATTACATATCATTCAATTTTAAAATTATGATGCATAATGAGAAATATGCATAAAGTTTAAATCATTGGATGTCAAAAATATTCAAAATTGCTTAAACTTTGGTATTACATATCATTAAAATTTAAAAATTATGATGCATCATAAGAAATGTGCATAATTTTTGAATTTTTGAATTTTAAACATATTCAAAAATACTTAAGCTTCAGTATTATATAACATTCAAATTTTAAATTTGTGATGCATCATGAAGAATGTCCATAAATTTTGAATATTTATATCTTAAGCACATTAAAACCACTTAAGGTTTGGTATTACATATCATTGAAATTTAAAAGTTTATGATTCATCATGAAAAATGGGCATAAATTTCAAATCATTGGATTTTAAACGTGTTTAAAATTACTTAATATTTGGTAATACATATCATTTAAATTTAAAAGTTTCAATGCACCATGGTAATTGTGCATAAAAATTGAATCTTTAGATCTTAAACACATTCAAAACCACTTAAGATTTGGTATTAAATATCATTTAAATTTAAAATTTGTGATGCATCATGTGAAATGTGCATAAAATTACAATCTTTGGATCTTAAACACCTTCAAAACCACTTAATGGTGTTACATATGATTCAAATTTTAGAGTTGCAATGCATAATGAGAAATATTTGTAAAGCTCAAATCTATAAATTTTAAACATGTTTAAAACCACTTAAGCTTCTGTATTACATATCATTTAAATTTCAAAGTTGTGATGCATCATGAGAAACAAGAATAAAACACAAATTTTTTTATATTAAACACATTCAAAACAACATAAGATTCGGTATTAGATATCATTCAACTATCAAAGTTGTGATACATCATGATAAATACACATAAATATAAAATCTTTGGATCTTAAACATGTATATCCTCAGTATTATATATCATTTAAATTTTAAAATTGTTATGCATCATGAAAAATGTGTATAAGTTTGAATCTTTGTATCTTATACACCTTATAAACCCCTTAATCTTCATTATTACATATAATTCAAGTTTTGAAGCTATGATGTATCATAGTAAACATGCATATTTTTTGAATATTTACATCATGAAAACTTTAAAAATTGATTGAGCTTCAGTATTACATTTCATCCAAATTTCAAAGTTGTGATACATCATGAGAAATACACATAAAAATTTAAGTATTTGGATTTTAAACACACTCAAAACTATTTAAGTTTTGGTGTTACGTATCATTCAAATTTCAAAGTTGTGATGCATCATGAAAAAAATGCATAAAGTTTAAATCTTAGTATCTTAAACATGCTCAAAACTACTTACTCTTTGGTATTACATATCAGTCAAATTTAAACGTTGTGATGAATCATGAAAATTATGCATAAAGTTGGAATCTTGAGATCTTAAACACACTCAAAACCACTTAAAATTTTATATTACGTAAAATTAAAATTTGAAAGTTATAATACATCATGAGAAATTCACTTGAAGTTCAAATCTTTAGATCTTAAATAGTTTAAAATTGCATAATTTCTAGTATTACATATCATTCAAATTTCAAATTTGTGATGCTTCATGAAAAACATGCATAAAATTAAAATCTTTGGATATTATACATGTTCAAAATAACTTTAGATTTTATCATTACATATCATTCAAATTTCAAAGTTGTGATGTATCATGAGAAATGTGCATAAGGTTTGAATCCTTGGATCTTAAACATATTTAAAACTGTTTAAGCTTTAGTATTACATACCATTAAAATTTCAAGTTTAGATGCATCATGAAAAATATGAATAAATTTCAAATATTTAGATTTTAAACACCTTTAAAACCAATTAAGCTTTGGTATTACATGTCATTCAAATTTCAAAGTTATGATGCATCATGAAAAATGGGCATAAATTTTAAATATTTGGATATTAAACATGTTCAAAATTGCTAAAGCTTCGATATTACATGTCACTCAAATTTCAAAGTTATAATGGATCATGAGAAATACATATAAATTTCAAATTCTTTTATCTTAAACACATTCAAAACCACTTCAATTTTGGTATTAAATATCATTGAAATTTTTAAGTTGTTATGCATCATGAGAAATATAGATAAAGATCAAATCTTTAAATTTTAAAAATATTTAAAACCACTTAAACTTCAATATTACATATCATTAAAATTTAAAAGTTGTGATTCATTATGATAAAAACACATAAAATTCAAATATTTAGATATTAAACATTATCAAAACCATGTAAGCTTTGGTATAACATATCATTCAAATTTCAAAGTTACGATGTATCATGAAAAATATGCATAAAGTTATGAATATTTGGATCTCAAAAACATTCAAAATTAATTAAGCTTTGATATTACATATCATTCAAATTTTAAAGTTGCAATGCATCATGAGAAATGTGCATAAAATTTGAATCTTTGAATCTTAAACATGTTCAAAACTACTTCAGATCTAGTATTACATATCATTCAAATTTTAATGTTGTGATGGATCATGATAAATGTGTAAAAAGTTCAAATATTTGGATATCAAATATATTTAAAACCACTTAAGCTTTAGTATTACAAATAATTTAAATTTTAAATTTATGATGCATCATTATAAATGTTCATAAAGTTGAAGTCTTGAGATCTTAAACATGTTCAAAATTGCTTAAGCTTTGGTATTACATATAATTCAAATTTTAAAGTTATGATGCATCATGATAAATGTTAATAAATTCTAAATCTTTGAATATTAAACACATTCAAAACTCATTAATCTTAAATACTACATATCATTCAAATTTAAAAGTTGTGATGCATCTTGAAAAATATGCATAAAGTTTTAATCTTTAGATCATAAACATGTTCTAAACCACTTAATCTTTAGTATTACATATCATAAAAATTTTAAATTTATGATGCATTATAAAAAATGTGCATAAAATTTGAATATATGAATCTTAAATATGTTTAAAATATTTTAATTTTCAGTACTACATATCATTCAAATTTTAAAGTTATGATGGATCATGAAAAATGGGCATAAAATTTAAATATTTGAATCTTAAACACATTCAGAATTGCTTAACTTTGATATTACATATCATTCAAATTTTAATGTTGTGATTCACCATCAGAAACATGCATAAAGTTTCAATATTTAGATTTTAAACATGTTCAAAATTGTTTAAACTTCATTATTACATATCCTTCAATTTTCAAAGTTGTGATGCATCATGAAAAATGGACATAAAGTTTGAATCTTTGGATTTTAAACATGTTAAAAACCACTTAAGATTTGGTATTTTAGATAATTCAAAGTTAAAAATTGTGATGGATCATGAAAAATGCACACAAAGTTCAAATTTATAAATCTTAAACATGTTCAAAACTACATAACCTTCATTATTACATATCATTCAAATTTAAAATATATGATGCATCATCATAAACATGCATAAAAATCAAATCTTTGGATCTTAAACACATTCAAAAATTGCTTAAGCTTTGGTATTACATATCATTCAAATTTTAAAGTTGGGATGCATCATGATAAATGCACAAAAAATTTGAATATTTGAATCTTAAATACCTTACAAACCACTTAAGATTTGATATTATATTTCATTCATATTTCAAAGTTGTGATACATTAGAAAAAATGTGCATAAAGTTCAAATTTTTAGATCTCAAACACGTCTAAAACTACTTAAGCTTCGATATTACATGTCATTCAAAGTTCAAAGTTGTGATGCATCAATAAAAATGTGCATGAATTTAGAATATTTAAATATTAAATATATTTAAAATTTCTTAAGCTTTAGTATTACATATCATTTAAATTTTAAATTTGTGTTGCATCATGAGAAATATGTAAATTTTTTGAATCTTTGGATATTAAACATGGTCAAAACCACTTAATATTCGATATTACATATCATTCAAATTTAAAAGTTACTATGCATTATGAGAAATATGCATAATATTTGAATCTTGAGATCTTAAACATGTTCAAAACCGCTTAAGTTTTGGTATTACATATCAGTCAAATTTTAAAGTTGCAATACATCATGTAAATGTGCATAATGTTCAAATCTATGGATCTTAAACATGTCTAGAACTATTTTAGCTTCAGTATTACATATCATTCAAATTTAAAAGTTACAATGGATCATTAGAAACACAAATTTCAAATCTTTAGATCTCAAACACATTCAAAACTACTTAAGCTTTAGTATTACATATAATTCAATGTTTTGAATTGGGATTCATCATGATATATGTGTATAAAGTCTAAATCTTTGGATCTTAAATAGGTTTAAGACCACTTAAGCTTTGGTATTATATATCATTCAAATTTCAAAATTTGAATCTTTATATCTTAAAAATGTTCAAAACCACTTAAGCTTCTGTATTAAATATCATTTAAATTTTAAATTTTCCATGCATCATGAAAAATGTGTATAAAGTTAGAATCTTTGGATCTTCAACACGTTCAAAATAATGCACATAAGCTTTAGTATTTCAAATCATTTATATTTTAAAATTCCACTACATAAAAAATACACATAAAGTTTGAATTTTTGGATCTAAAACAACTTCAAAACTATTTAATCTTTAGTATTATATATCATTTAAATTTCAAAGATATGATGCATCATTTGAAATACACATAAAATTTGAATCTTTGAATCTTAAACAACTCAAAACTATTTAAGCTTCAGTATTACATATCATTCAAATTTCAAAGTTACAATATATCATGACAAATAGGCATAAAGTTAGAATACTTAGATCTTAAACATATTGAAAACTACTTGATATTCGATAGTACATATCATCAAAATTTAAAAGATGTAATGCATCATGATAAATATGCATAAAATTAGAATCTTTTTATTTTAAAAACCTTGAAAACTAGTTAAGTTTCAGTATTATATATCATTCAAATTTTAAAATTGAGATGCATCATGAGAAACACACTTAAAATTTAAATTCTTAGATCTTAAACATCTTTAAAACCGCTTAAGATTAAGTATTACATATCATTAAAATTTCAAAGTTGCAATGCATAATGATAAACATGCATAAAGTTCAAATCTTTGAATATTAAACACATTCAAAACATCTTAAGATTTAGTATTACATATCATTCAAATTTTAAAGTTATGATGCATCATGAGAAATATGCATGAAGATCAAATCCTTGGATCTTAAACATGTTTAAAATATCTTAATCTTTAGTTTTATATATCAATCAAATTTTAAAGTTGTTATACATCATGACAAACATGAATAAAGTTTGAATTTTTGAATATTAAACACGTTTAAAACTAATGAAACTTCGGTATTACATATCATTCAAATTTCAAATTTGTGATGCATCATGACAAATGCACATAAAGTTTGAAGCTTTAGATATTAAACACATTCAAAATTTCTTAAGCTTCTATATTACATATCATTCAAATTTTAAAGTTATGATGCATCATGAAAAATATTCATAAAGTTTCAATCTTTAAATCTTAAACATGCTCAAAATTGATTAAATTTTAATATCACATATCATTGAAATTTTAAAATTGTTATACATCATAAAAAATGTGGATAAAAGTTGAATATTTTTATATTAAAAACCTTTAAAATAACTTAAGCTTTGATATTATATAGCATTCAAATTTGAAAGTTGTGATGCATCGTAAGACAAACATAAAATTTGAATCTTTGAGTCTTAACATGTTCAAAACCACTTAAGTTTCAGTATTATATATCATTCAAATTTCAAAGTTGTAATACATCATGAGAAATATTTATAAAGTTCAAATATTTAGATTGTAAACTCATTCAAAATTTTTTAAGCTTCTGTATTATATATCATTAAAATTTTCATAGTTGTGATGCATCATGAGAAACATGTATAAAGTTTAAATATTTGAATTTTAAACATGTTCAAAATCACTTTAGATTTAATATTACATATCATTCAAATTTTAAAGTGTGATGCATCAAAAGAAGCATGCATAAAGTTTAAATATTTAGTTCTTAAACATGTTCAAAATTATTTAAGCTTCGGTATTACATATCATTCAAATTTTAAAGTTATAATACATCATGAGAAACATGAATAAAGTTAGAATATTTTGATCTTAAACACATTCAAAACCACTTAAGCTTGGTATTACATACCATTCTAATTTAATACTTTCGATGCATTGTCAATAATGCACATAAAGTTCAAATCATTGAATCTTAAACAAGATCAAAATTGTTTAAGCTTCAGTATTACATATCATTGAACTATTAAAGTTGTGATGCTATGTAAGAAATATGCATAAAGGTCAAAATTTTTTATCTTAAACAAGTCCAAAACTTTTTAAGCTTCAGTATCACATATCATTCAAATTTTAAAGTTGTGATGCATTGTGAGATTGGGCATAAAATTTGAATATTTGGATCTCAAGCATGCTTAAAACTATTTAACCTTCAGTATTGCATATCATTCAAACTTTAGAGTTGCAATGCATTATGAGAAATGTGCATAAAATTTAAATCTTTAGATCTTAAATATATTTAAAACAACTGAAGCTTTGGTATTTTATATCATTCAAATTTTAAATTATTGATAGATCATGAGGAATATGCATAAAATTCAATTCTTTGGATCTTAAACACTTTTAAAATTACTTAAAATCTAGTATTACATATCATTTAAATTTTAAATCTATAATGCATCATGAAAAACATGCATAAAGTTTGAATCTTTAACTATTAAAAATAATCAAAATTACTTAAGCTTTGGTATTGCATATCAATCAAATTTGAAAATTGAATCATTAGCTTTATGCATATTTATTATTATGCATCATAACTTTGAAATTTAAATGATATGTATTTTTGAATATTAAAAAAAATCTAATGTGTTTAGGATCCAAAGATTGGAACTCTATGCATATTTCTCATGATATATCATAAATTTTAAATTTTAATGATACATAATACCAAAGTTTAAGTGGTTTTGAGCATGTTTAAAGTCTAAAAATTTAAAATTTATACATATTTTTCATGATACATCACAACTCTAAAATTTGAATGATATGTAATACCAAATCCTAAGAAATTTTCAGCATGTTTAAGATTCAAAGATTAGAACTTTATACAAGTTTTTTATGATCCATCACAAATATGTAATTTGATTGATATGCAATAACAAAACTTAAACAGATTTGATCATGTTTAAAAATTAAAGATTTAAGTTTTATACATATTTTTGATGATGTAACACAACTTTGAAATTTGAATGTTATGTAATACCAAATCTTAACTAGTATTGAACATGTTTAAAATCCAAATATTAAAATTTTATGCATGTTCCTCATGAACCATTGTAAACTTTAAATTTGAATGATATGTAATACCAAATACTAAGTAGTTTTGAATGTGTTTAACATCTAAAGATTTAAACTTTATGTACATTTATCATGATGCATCACAACTTTAAAATTTTAATGACATGTAATACTAAATCTTAAGTGGGTTTGAACATGTTTAAGATCTAAAGATTCAAACTTTAGCACATTTCTAGTGATGCATTGCAATCTTAAAATTTGAATATGTAATACTGAAGCTTAAGTAATTTTTTAAGTGTTAAATATCCAAATATTCAAAATTTATCCATGTTTTTCATGATGCATCACACATTTAAAATTTGAATGATATATAATACCTAACCTTAATTAATTTTGAAGATGTTTAATATCTAAACACTTGAATACTATGCAAATTTCTTATGATGCATCACAAATTTGAAATATGAATAATATGTAATACATAATTTTAAGGGGTTTTGATGTTTTTAAAGATCTAATGTTTCAAACTTTATGCATGTTTCTTATGATGCATCATAACTTTCAAATTTGAATGATGTGTAATAATGAATCTTAAGCAATTTTAAATTTATTTAAGATATAAAGATTTGAACTTTATAAATGTTTCTCATAATGCATCATAACTTTTAAATTTAAATGATAAATAATATTGAAGTTTAAGTGGTTTTCAATTTGTTTAAAATTTAAAAATTTCATATTTATGCATGTTTCTCATAATGCATTGCAACTTTGAAATTTGAATGACATGCAATATCAAATCTTAAGCTATTTTTAATGTGTATAATATCTAAAATTTTGATGTTTATGTTTATTTCTCATTATGCATACCAAAATTGAAAATTGAATGGTATGTAATACATAAGCTTAAGTAGATTTGAATGTGTTTAAGATTGAAAGTTTTAAACTTTATGCAAGTTTATCATAATACATCACAACTTTGATACTAAAAGATATGTAATACTAAATTTTAAGTAATTTTAAACATGTTTAATATCTAAAGATTTATACTTTATATGTGTTTCTTTTGATATATCACAAATTTGAAATTTAAATGATATGTAATATCAAATCTTACGTGGTTTTGAATGTGATTAACTCCAAAAATTTAAATTTTATGTGTATTTCTCAAGATGCATAAAAAATTTGAAACTTGAATGATATGTAACACCAAAGATTAAGTAGTTTTGAGCATGTTTAAGATCAAAAGATTTTAAATTTATGTATGTTTTTTATGATGCATCTTAATTTTGAAATTTTAATGATATGTAATACTAAAGATTAAATTTTTTTGAAGGTGTTTAATATCTAGACAATCAAAATCTATGTGTGTTTCTCACAATGCATCACAACTTTAAAATTTGAATGATATGAAATACCAAAGTTTAAGCATATAGTTTTGAATAAGTTTAATATCCAAATATTTAAATTTTATGCACATTTCTCATGATGCATCTCAACTTTGAAATTTGAATGATATTTAATACAAAAAATTAAGTTATTTTCAATGTGTTTGAGATCTAAATATTTAAACTTTATGCATATTTATTGTAATGCATTACAACATTAAAATTTGAAAGATATGTAGCACTGTAGCTTAAGCAATTTTAAACATATTTGAGATCTAAAGATTTAAACTTTATGCATGTTTTTCATGATATATCTCAAATTTCAAATTTGAATGATATGTGGTACTAAAGCTTAAGCATTTTTGAATGTATTTAAGATCTAAAGATTAAAACTTTATTTACACTTTTTATGATGCATCACAACATTGAAATTTTAATGATATCTAATACCAACATTGGCATATTTTTCAACATATTTAATATTTAAATATTTAATGTTTATGCATATTTTTTATGATGAATCTCAATAATAAAATTTGAATGATATGTAATACCAAAGCTTAATTAGTTTTAAATGTGTTTAAGTCAAATTTTATGGATATTTTTCATAATGTATCATAAGTTTGAGATTTGAATGATATGTAATACTAAACTTTAAGTGGTTTTGAATGTGTTTAAAATTTAAAGATTTAAAATTTATGCATGTTTATCATGATGCATACTAACATTGAAATTTGAATGATATGTAATACTAAAGCTTACGCAGTTTTAAATAGGTTTAATGTATAAAGATTCAAAGTTTATACCTATTTTTCATGATGCATCGCAACCTTAAAATTTGAATTATATGTAATAGTAAAGATTAAGTTGTTTTGAATATTTTTAAGATCTAAAAATTCAAACTTTATACATATTTTTCATGATGCATCACTACCTTAAAATTTAAATGATATGTAATATTAAAGCTTAAGTGGTTTTAAACATGTTTAAGATCTAAATATTTGAATTTTATGTGTGTTTATCATGATGCATCACACTTTTGAAATTTTAATGATATGTAATATAAAAGTTTAAGCCATTTTAAACATGTTTAAATTTTAAATATTCAAAATTTATGCGAGCTTCTCATGATGCATCACAAATTTAAAATTTGAAAGATATGTAATACTGAAGCTCAAGTAGTTATAAATGTGTTTATGCACATTTTTCTTGATGCATCAAAAATTTGAAATTTGACTAATATGTAATACTAAAGCTTAAGTAGTTTTGAATGTGTTTAAGCCCAAATATTTGAAATTTATGTGCATTTTTCATGATGCATCATAAATTTAAAATTTAAATGATATGTTATAACAAAGCTTAAGTGGTTTTGAGTGTGTTTAAGATTAAAAAATTAAAACTTTATTCTCCTTTCTCATGATGCATTACAAATTTAAAATTTGAATGATATGTAATACCAAAGTTTAAACAATTATGAAGTTGTTTAAAATTCAAATATTTAAAATTTATGCATTTTTCTCATGATTCATCTAAACTTTAGAATATAAATGATATATAATACTGAAGCTTAAACATGTGATTTTAAACATGTTTAAGATCAAAAGATTTAAATTTTTTGAGCATTTCTCATGATACATCATAACTTTAAAATTTGATTGATATGTAATATTGAAGCTTAATCAATTTTGAACATGTTTAAGATCCAAAGATTTGAACTTTATGCATGTTTCATATGATGCATTGTAACATTAAAATTTTATGTTATTTAATACTAAAATTTAAGTTATTTTGAATGTGTTTAATATCCAAAGATTCAATTTTTATGTGCATTTTTTATGATGCATTACAACTTTAAAATTTGAATGATATATAATAATGAAGCTTAAGCCCATTATTTTGAACATGTTTAGGATCCAAAAATTTGAACTCTATGCATACCTCTAATGATGCATCACAACATTAAAATTTGAATGATATGTAATATCAAAGCTTAAGTAATTTTGAACATGTTTAGGATCCAAAGATTCAAGCATTATGCATGTTTCTCATGATACATTTTAACTTTAAAATTTGAATGATATATAATAATGAAGGTTAAGTGGTTTTGAACATGTTTTACATCTAAAGTTTTAAATTTTATACACATTTATAATGATGCATCATAATTTTGAAATTTAAATGATATAAAATATGAAAGATTAAGTTGTTTTGAATGATATGTAATACCAAATACTTAGTAGTTTTGAATGTGTTTAACATCTAAAGATTTAAACTTTATGTACATTTATCATGATGCATCATAACTTTGAAATTTTGAATGATATGTAATATCGAAGCTTAAGTAGTTTTGATCATGTTTAAGATCTAAAAATTTAAACTTTATGTGTGTTTCTCATAATACATCTCAGATTTACAATTTAAATGATATGTAATACCAAATCTTAAGTGATTTTAAACGTGTTTAATATCAAAAAATTTGAACTTTATGTGTATTTTTTGTGATGGATCATAACTTTAAAATTTGAATGATATGTAATACAAAAGTTTAAATAATTTTTAATGTGTTTAAGATCTATAAATTTGAATTTTATGTATATTTTTCTTAATGCATCATAACTTTGAAATTTTAATGATATGTAATACCAAACTTTAAGTGATTTTGAATATGTTTAAAATCCAAAGATTTAAATGTTAAGCATATTTTTGATGATGCATCACAACATTAAAATTCGAATGACTATGTAATATCAAATCTAAAGTAGTTTTGATCATATTTAAGATCTACAGATTTGAACTTTATCCATATTATCATGATGCATCATAACATTGAAATTAAAATAATATGTAATACTAAATCTTAAGTAATTTTGAACATGTTTAAAATTTAAAGATTTAAAATTTATGTGCATTTATTATGATGCATCACAACTTCGAAATTTGAATGATATGCAATATAAAAGTTTAAGTAGTTTTAAACATTTTAAAGATCTAAAGATTCAAATATTATGAGAATTGTTTGAGATGCATCACAACTTTAAAATTTAAATGATATGTAATACCAAAGCTTAAGTGGTTTTGAACATGTTTAAGATTTAAAGATTAAAAATTTATATGTTTTTTTCATGATTTATTACAACTCTAAAATTTGAATGATATGTAATACTGAAACTTAACTAGTTTTAAATGTATTTAAGATCAAAAGATTCAAACTTTATGTTTATTTTACATGATGAATCACAACTTTGATGTTTAAATTATATGTAATACATAGGCTTAAGAAGTTTTAAATATGTTTAAGATTTAAATATTTAAAAATTATGTGTATTTTTCATTATGCATAATAACTTTAAAATTTGAATGATATAAAATACCAAAGCTTAAATAATTTTTAATTTTTTTAAAATTTGAATATTCTATTTTTATGCACATTTCTCATAATGCATCTTACACTTAAAATTTGAATGACATGTAATACTAAGATTAAGAGCTTTTGAATATGTTTAAGATCCAAAGATTCAAATTTTTTGAGTATTTATCATGATACATCGTAACTATAAAGTTTGAATGATATGTAGTACCAAAGCTTAAATAATTTTGAACATGCTTAAGATTCAAAGATTTAAACTTTATGCGAATTTCTCATAATGCATCATAAATTTTAAAGATATGTAATTTTGAATCTTAATCAATTTTGAACTTGTTTAAGATCTAAAGATTTATACTTTATATGATTTTGTCTTGATGCATCATAACTTTGAAATTTGAATGATATTTAATACCAAATCTTAAGTAGTTTTGAACGAGTTTAAGTCCAAAAATTTAAATTTTATGTGCATTTCTCATGATTTATCACAACTTTTAAATTTTAATGATATGTTACATCAAAGCTTAGACAATTTTGAGTGTGTTTACGATCTAAAAATTTGAACATTGAAATTTGAGTGATATGTAATACTAAAGCTTAAACATGTTGTTTTAAATCTATTTAAGATCCAAAAACTCAAACTTTATGCACAATTTTTATGTTGCATTACAACTTTAAAATTTGAATGATAGGTAATACAGAAGTTTCAGTGGTTTTGAACATGTTTAAGATCCAAAGATTCAAATTTTATACATATTTTTTATGATGTATCACAACATTGAAATTTGAATGATATATAATACTGAAGCTTAAGTAGTTTTGAAAGTGTTTAAAATTTAAATAATTCAACTTTATGTATATTTTTCTATATGTATCACAACTTTAAAATTTGAATGATATGTAATATTGAATCTTAATCAGTTTTAAATATGTTTAAAATAAAAAGATTTGACCTGTAAATATGTTTCTCTTGATGCATCACAACTTTGAAATTTAGATGATAAGTAATACTAAAATTTAATAAATTTTGAAGATGTTTAACATCTAAAGAATGAATTTTATCTACATTTTTAATGATGCATCACAACTTTGAAATTTGAATGATATGTAATACTAAAGTTTAAGTGATTTTGAAAATGTTTAAGATGCAAAGCTTCAAACTTTATATCTATTTTTCATGATACATCACAACTTTGAATTTTAAATAATATGCAATAATGTAGCTTAATTGATTTTTAACATGTTTAAGAACTAAATATTTGAATTTTATGATCATTTCTCATTATGCATCACAACTTTGAAATTTGAATGATATCTAATAATGAAGCTTAAGTAGCTTTGAACATATTTAAGTTATAGTGATTCAAAATTTATGTGCATTTATTATGATGAATCACAACTTTGAGATTTGAATGATATGTAATACAAAATCTTAAGTATTTTTGAAGGTTTTTAAGATCGAAACATTCAAATTTTATGTGTTTGTCTCATGATGCATCAAAACTTTAAAATTTAAATAATATGTAATACTGAAGTTGAAGTGGTTTTAAATGTGTTTGATATCTAAAAATTCAAACTTTAAGCATATTTTTCATAATGAATTGCAACTTTAAAATTTGAATGATACGTAATATTGAAGATTTAAAAGTTTTAAATGTGTTTAACATTCAAATATTTAAAATTTATCACGATGCATCATATCTTTGAAATTTAATTGATATGTAATACCAAAGCTTAAGGGAACTATTTTGAAGGTGACTAAGATCCAAAGATTCAAACTTTATAAATGTTTCTAGTGATAAATCATAACCTTGAAACTAGAATGATATGTAATAGTGAAGCTTAAGTAGTATTGAACATGTTTAAAATTCCAATATTTAAACATTATGCATATTTATTATTATGCATCTCAATTTTGAAAGCTGAATGATATGTAATACTGAATCTTAAGCCATTTTAAATGTGTTTAAGATTCAAATATTTGAGATTTATACATATTTCTCATGATCCATCACAACTTTGAAATTTAAATGATATGTAATCTTAAAGTTTAAGAGGTTTTGAATGTGTTTAAGATTTAAATATTTAAAGTTTATGTATATTTTTCTATGATGCATTACAACTTTGAAATTTTAATGATATGTAATACTGAAGCTTAAGTGATTTTGAACATGTTTAAGATCAAATATTCAAACTTTATTCACATTTATGATGATACATCATAACTTTAAAATTTGAATGCTATATAATACTAAAGCTTAAGTGGTTTTGGAAGTGTTTAAGATCTAAAGATTTAAACTTTATGCATGTTTATTATGATGCATCTCAACTTTAAAATTTGAATGATATCTAATATTGAAGCTTAAGTAGTTTTAAAAATGTTTTAAATCTAAAGATTTGAACTTCATGTGTATTTCTCATGAATATAACTCTATGCATGTTTCATAGTGATGTATCATAACTTTAATATTTCAATAATATGTAATACCGAAGCTTAATAAATTTTGAACATATTTAAGATTCAAAGATTCTAAGTTTATGCACATTTTTCATGATACATTACAACTTTGAAATTTGAATGATATGTAATACTTAAACTTAAGATCATTGTTTTGAATGTGTTTAAGATCAAACGATTGAAAATTTATGCATATTTATGATGATGCATCACAACTTTAAAATTTAAATGATATGTAATATAAAAAATTAATTGATTTTAAACATGTTTAAGATCTAAAGATTAGAAATTTATGTGCATTTCTCATGATGCATTACAATTTTAAAATTTGAAAGATATTTAATACCAAAGCTTAAGTACTTTTAGAAGTGCTAAAGATAAAAAAAAAAAAACTTTATGCATGTTTCTCATTATGCATCACTAATTTAAAATTTAAATGATATGTAATGTTGAAGATTAAATAGTTTTGAATGGGTTTAAAATCTAAAGATTCAAAATTTATACATGTTTCTCATAATGCATTACAAATTTAAAATTATAACTATATGTAATACCAAAATTTAATAGATTTTCAACATGTTTAAGATATAAAGACTTAAATTATGTGTATTTATCATGATGCATAAAAATTATGAAATTTGAATGATATGTAATACTGAAGCTTAAAAAGTTTTGAATGTGTTCAAGATCTAAAAATTTAAACTTTATACACATTTTTCATGATACATCATAGTTTTAAAATTTTAATGATATGTAATATCAGTGCTTAATAGGTTTTTAATGTGTTTAATATCTAAAGATTCAATCTTTGTGCATGTTTCTCATGATGCATCACAACATTGAAATATGAATGATATATAATATTAAAGTAATTTTAAACATGTTTAAGATCCAAAGATTTAAACTTTATGCTCATTTCTCATTATGCATCACAACTTTGAAATTTGAATGATATGTAATACCAAAGGTTAAGCAATTTTGTATGTATTTATGATTCAAAGATATGAACTTTATGCATATTTCTCATGATGCATCACAACTTTAAAATTTGAATGATAAGTAACAGAAAAGCTTGAATAGTTTTAAACATATTTAAGATACAAAGATTCAAACTTTATACATGTTTTTCATAATGCATCTCAATTTTAAAATTTTAATGATATATAATATCAAAGCTTAAGTGGTTTTAAAAGTGTTTAAGAGCAAAATATTCAAACTTTACGCACATTTCTCATAATGCATCGCAATATTAAAATTTGAGTGATATATATTACCAGATCTTAGGTTGTTTTAAATATATTTAATATCTAAATATTCAAACTTTTTACATGTTTCTCATGATACAATGCAACTTTAAAATATTAATGATATCTTATACAAAAAATTAAATGATTTTTAATGTGTTTAAGATTCAAAGATTTAAACATTATACATATTTTTCATGATACATTACAACTTTGAAATTTGAATGATATGTAATATCAAAGCTTAAGTGATTTTAAACAAGTTTAATATCTAAAGATTCAAATTTTGTGCTTATTTCTTATGATACATCATAAATTTAAAATTTAAAAGATATGTAATACCAAAGCTAAATAAAATTTCAATGTCTTTAAGATCTAAAGATTCAAATTTTATGCACATTTTTTATGATGCATTTTAACTTTAAAATTTGAATGATATGTAAAACCAATGATTCATAAGTTTTAAACATGTTTAAGACCCAAAAATTAAAAATTTATGCACATTTCTCATGATGCATCATAACTTTGACATTTAAATGATATGTAATATCAAAGATTAAGTAATTTGTAATGTTTTTGAGATTCAAAGATTTAAAATTTATGTGCATTTATCATAATGCATCGTAAATTTAAAATTTGAATGTTATGGAATACTAAATCTTAATCATTGTTAAATGTGTTTAAGATTTAAATATTTAAATTTATGCATATTTCTCATAATGCATCACAACTTTAGAATTTGAATGATATGTAATACCAAAGTTTAAGTAGTTTTGAGCATGTTTAAAATTAAAATATTTGAAATTTAAGTACATTTTTTTATAATACATATCAACTCTAAAATTTGAATTATATGTAATACCAAAGCTAAAAAAGTTTTGAGCATGTTTAAGATTCAAAGAATCAAACTTTATGCAAGATTTTCATGATGTATCAAAGCTATGAAATTTGAATGATATGCAATACTAAAACTTAAGCAATTTTAAACATATTTAAGAATTAAAGATATAACTTTATGCACATTTCTCATGATTCATCGGTCACTTTGAAATTTTAATGATATGTAATACTAAAGATTAAGTGATTTTAAATGTGTTTAATATCCAAAGATTTAAACTTTATGCATGTTTATCATGATGCATCATAATTTTTAAATTTGAATGATATGTAATACCAAAACTTAAGTGGATTTGAATATTTTTAAGATCTAAAGATTCAAATTTTATGTGCATTTATCATGATGTCTTACAACTTTTAAATTTGAATTATATCTAATACTAAATTTTAAGTAGTTTTGAACGTGTTTAAGATCTAAAGAGTTAAATTTTATGTACATTTCTCATTATACATTGTAACTCTAAAATTTGAATGATATGTAATATTAAATCTTAAGTGATATTGAAGGTGTTTAAGATCTAAAGATTCAAACTTTATGTGTTTTTCATGATGTCTCACAATTTTGAAATTTGAAAGATATGCAATAGCCAAAATTAAGTGGTTTTGAAAGTGTTTAAGATCCAAGTATTAAAACTTTATGCATTTTTTCAAGATGCATCACAACTTTAAAATTTGAATAATATTTAATATGAAATCTTAATGGGTTTTGAAGGTACTTAAGCTCAAAATATTCAAACTTTATATAAAATTTTTATGATGCATCAAAACTTTAAAATTTAAATGATATGTAATACTAAAGTTTAAGTAGTTTTGAATGGTTTTAAGATCCAAAGATTTGAGATTTATGCATGTTTCTTATGACGCATCATAACATTAAACTTTGAATGATATGTAATACCGAATCTTAATTAGTTTTGAATTTGTTTAAGATATAAATATTCTAACTTTATGCACATTTCTTATGATGCATAACAACATTAAAATTTGAATGATATGCAATACTGAAGCATAAATAGTTATGAATGTGTTTAAGATCAAAAGATTAAAATTTTATGTGAGCTTTTTGTAATGCATCACAATTTTAAAATTTAAAAAAATATGTAATACCAAAGATTAAGACATTTTTAATGTGTTTAAGATATAAAGATTATAATTTTGTGAGTATTTTTCCTTATGCATCACAATTTCAAATTTTGAATGATATATAATATCAAAGATTAAAAGGTTTTGATTGTGTTTAAGATCCAAAGATTTGAACTTTATGTGTATTTTTATGATGCATTTCAATAGTGAAATTTGAATGATATATAATACTAAAGTTTAAGACATTTTGAATATGTTTAAGATCCAAATATTTAAATCTTATGCATATTGTTCATGATACATTGTAACTTTGAAATTTAAATGATATGTAATACTGAAGCTTAAGTGGTTTTAAAATTATTTCATATTAAAAGATTTGAATTTTATGTGCATTCCTCATGATACATCATAGCTTTGAAATTTGAAAGATATGTAATATCGAAGCTTAAGTGGTTTTGAATGTGTTTAAGATTTAAATATTTAAAATTTATGTGCATTTCTCATGATACATTACAACTTTGAAATTTAAATGATATGTAATATTGAAGTTTAAGTGGTATTGAAGGTGTCTAAGATTTAAATATTTGAAATTTATAGGCATTTCTTATGATGCATTACAAATTTAGAATTTGAATGATATGTAATACCAAATCTTAAGAGATTTCCAAGGTGTTTAAGATCTAAAGATTTAAATTTTATGCATATTTTTCATGATGCATTGCAACTATAAATATTTAATGATATGTAATACTTAAGTTTAAGTTGTTTTGAACATATTTAAGATCTAAAAATTCAAATTTTATGCACTTTTTTTTTGATACATCAAAACTTTAAAATTTAAATGATATATAATACCAAAACTTAAGTGGTTTTGAATGTGTTTAAAATCCAAATATTTAAACTTTATGCATGTTTCTCATGATGCATTGTAACTTCAAAATTTGAATGATATGTAATACCAAAGTTTAAGAGATTTTAAAGGTGTTTAAGATCTACAAAACTAAAATTTATATACATTTATCCTGTTCTATCACAAATTTAAAATTTAAATCATATGTAATACCAAAGCTTAAACAGTTTTAAATGTGTTTAATATCTAAAGATTCAAAATTTAGTTGAATTTTTCATGATGCATCACACCTTTAAAATTTGAATGCTATGTAATACCAAAACATAAGTGGGTTTAAAAGTGTTTACTTTATATACATTTATTGTGATATATCATAATTTTAAAATTTGAATGATATATAATACTTAAGCTTAAGAATTTTTTAAAGAGTTTAATATACAAAGATTTTAAACTTTATATGCATTTTCATGATACATCACAACATTAAAGTTTGAATGATATGTAATACTAATGTTGAATTGGTTTTGAATGTGTTTAAATCTAAAATTTGAATTTTATGTGAATTTTTTTATTATGCATCGTAACTTTGAAATTTGAATGATATGTAATGCTGAAGATTAACTAGTTTTGAACATGTTTAAGATCCAATGATTCAAACACTATACATATTTCTCATTATACATCGATAATTTGAAATTTTAATGATATGTAATATCAAAGCTTAAGTGGTTTTGATTGTGTGTGAGATCTAAATATTCAAAACGTATGTATATTTTTCATAATCAATTATAACTTTGAAATTTGAATGATATATAAAATCAAAGTTTAGATTGTTTTGAAGGTGTTTAAGATTCAAATATTCAAAATTTATGTTAATTTTTCATGATGCATTGCCACTTTAAAATTTGAATTACATGTAATACTAAAGTTTAAGTGATTTTGAATGTGTTTAAGATACAAAGATTCAAACTTTAAACATGTCTCTAACGATGCATTGCAATTTTAAAATTTGAATTTTAAACATGATTTGAAGGTGTTTAACCTAATGATTTAAAATTTACACTTATTTATTATAATACATCACAACTTTGAAATTTAAATGGTGTGTAATACTAAAACTATATCATTTTAGAACTAGTTTAAGATCTAAAGATTCAAACATGAATATCGAGATTGAAGAAGTTTTAAATATTTTTCATGATGCATCACAACTTCTAAATTTCAATGATATATAATACCAAATCTTAAGTACTTTTTAATTTGTTTAAGATATAAAGAATCAAACTTTATATGCATTTTTTGTGATGTGTTCCAATTTTAAAATTTGAATGATTTGTAATAATAAAGCTTAAGTTGTTTATAAACATGTTGAAGATCCAATGATTCAAATTTTATGCATATTTTTATGATGTATTAAAAATTTGAAATTTTAATGATATGTAATACCGAAGCTTAAGTACACTATTTTAAACATGTTTAAGATCTAAAATTTAAACTTTATGCATGTTTTTCATAATGCATCAAAATATGAAATTTGAATGATTATAATAATGAAGCCTAAGTAGATTTGAATGTATTTAAGATCAAAGGATTTGAAATTTATGCACATTCATTATGATGAATCATAACTTTGAAATTTGAATGATATATAATATCAAATCTGAAACAATTTTGAAAATGTTTAAGATCTAAAGAATGAAACTTTACGTGTGTTTCTCATGATGCATCATAAATTTAAACTTTATGAGAATTTTTTATGATGTATTAAGACTTTAGAATTTGAATGATATGTAATATCAAAGTGTAAGAAGTTTTAAACATGTTTAAGATCCAAATATTATAATGCATCATAATTTTGAAATTTGAATGATATGCAATACTAAAGCTTAAAAGTATTTAATGTGTTTAGGATCCAAAGATTTAAACTTTATACACATTTATCATGATGAATCACAAATTTTAAGTTTGAATGATACGTAATATTGAAGCTTAAGCATATTTGAATGTGTTTAAGATCTAAATATTCAAACTTATACATATTTTTCATATGCATCATATCTTTGAAATTTAAATGATATGTAATACTAAAGCTGAAGAAGTTTTTAACATGTTTAATATCTAAAGTTTTATGATTAATGTAGATTTATTATGATGCATCACAACTTTGAAATTTGAATGATATGCAATACCGAAGATTAAGTAGTTTTAAATATGTTTCAAATCCAAAGATTTAAATTTTAATCATGTTTCTCCTAATGCATCACAACTTTGAAATTTAAATTATGTAATACTGATATTTAAGTGGTTTTTAATGTGTTTAAGATTTAAAGATTCAAACTTTATGCATTTTTATCATGATGCATAATAACTTTAAATTTTGAATGATATTTAATATGAAAGCTTAAGCTAATTATTTTGAACATGTTTAAGATATAAATATTTGAACGTTGTGAGTGTTTTTCATGATGCATCACAACTTTTATATTTAAATGATTTAGAATATCAAAGATTAATCAATATTGAATGTGTTTAAGATCTAAATATTTAAACTTTATGCATATTTTTTATGATGCATTTCAATTTTAAAATTTGATTGATATATAATACCAAATCTTAAGCCATTTTCAACATGTTTAAGATCCAAATATTTGAATCTCATAGACATTTCTTATGATTCATTACAACTTTAAAATTTGAATGATATATAATACAGAAGCTTAAGTAATTTTGAACATGTTTAAAATTCAAAGATTTGAAATTTATGCACATTTCTCATGATGCATTGCAACTTTGAAATTTGAATGATATGTAATATCAAAGCTTAAGTGGTTATGAACATGTTTAAGATCCAAAGATTCAAACTTTACAAATGTTTCTTATGATGCATAACAATGTTGAAATTTGAATGATATATAATACCGAAGATTAAGAGATTTTGAAGGAGTGTAAGATTTAAAGATTCAAACTTTATGCATATTTATTATAATGTATCACAACTTTGAAATTTAAATTATATGTAATTTCAAAGCTTGAATGATTTTAAATCTGTTTAAGATCTAGATATTAACAATTTATGTACATTTTTTATGATGCATCATAAGTTTAAAAAATAAATGATATGTAATATTGAAGCTTAACTGGTTTTGAAAGTTTTTAAGATCTAAAAATTTAAACTTTATACATGTTTCTCATTATGCATCCCAACTCTAAAATCTGAATGATATGTAATACCAAAGCTTATGCAATTTTTTGTGTTTTAAATCCAAAGATTCAAAATTTATGTGTGTTTTTCATGGTGCATCACAACATTGAAATTTGAATAATATGTAATACTAAATCTTAAGTAGTTTTAAATGTTTTTAAGATTTAAAAATTTAAACCTTATGCACATTCCTCATGATGCATCATAATTTTAAAACTTGAATGATATGTAATACTAAAACTTAAGTGGTTTTGAATATGTTTAAGAACCAAGTATTTGAACTTTATGCACATTCTTCATGATGTATCATAACTTCTAAATTTGAATGATATGTAATACCAAATCTTAAGCACTTTTGACTATGTTTAAGATTGAAATATTCAAAATTTATGTGCATTTATCATGATGTATCACAACTTTGAAATTTTAATGGTATGTAATATTGAAGCTTAAGTAGTTTTGATGGTGTTTAAGATCTAAATATTTGAATTTTATGAGCATTTATCATGATGTATTATGATTTTGAAATTTGGATGATATTTAATATTGATTTTGAAGATGTTTAAGATCTAAAATTTTAAACTTTATATATGTTTTTGATGATGCATCACAACTTTTAAATTTGAATGATATGCAATATCAATGCTAAAGAGATTTTGAATATGTTAAATATATAAAGATTTGAATTTTATTCATGTTTCTGATGATGGATTGTAATTTTAAAATTTGAATGATATATAATACTAAAGCTTAAGTGGTATTGGATGTGTTTAAGATCTAAAAATTTAAATTTTATGCATATTTTTCATGATGCATCATAAATTTTCAATTTAAATGATATGTAACACCAAGTTTAAATAGTTTTAAACATGTTTAAGATCCAAATATTTAAATTTTATATGTATTTCTCCTATTACATCATAACTTTAAAATTTGAATGATATGTTTTTAAACATATTTTATATCCAAAGAGTAAAAATTTAGGTATGTTTCTCATGATGAATTGTAACTTTAAAATTTGAATGATATGTAATACCAATATATGAGTGGTTTTGAACATGTTTACTTTATGCATGTTTCTCTTGATGCATCATAACTTTTAAATTTTAATGATATGTAATATTGAAGCTTAAATAGTTTTTAAAGAGTTTAATATCTAAAGATTCAAACTTGATGCTTATTTCTCATGATGCATAAAAAATTTAAAATTTGGATGACATGTAATACCTAAACTAAAGTTGTTTTGAATGTGTTTAAGATTCAAACATTAGAAATTTATGCCTATTTCTCATGATGCATCGTAACTTAGAAATATGAATGATATGTAATATTGAAGCTTAACTAGTTTTAAACATGTTTAAGATCCAAAGATTTTAACTTTATTTTCATTTATCATAATGAATCACAACATTTAAATTTGAATGATATGTAGAACTGAAGCTTAAGCAATTATGAATGTTTTTAAGATCCAAAGATAAGAACTTTATGTGCATTTCTCACGATTCATTGTAACTTTTAAATTTGAATGATATGTAACATTGAATCTTAAAAGGTTTAAAACATGTTTAAGATACAAATATTTGAACTTTATGCACATTTTTTATGATATATCATCACATTGAAATTTTAAGGATATGTAACACTAAAGCTTAAGCGGTTTTGAAATTGTTTAAGATCTAAAGTTTTGAGATTTATGCACATTTTTAAGAATGCATTACAACTTTGAAATTTAAATTATATGTAATATCAAAATTTAAGTGGTTTTGAAGGTGTTTAAAATTCAAATATTTAGAATTTATGTGAATTTCTCATGATGCATAACAATTTTGATATTTGAATTATATGTAATATTGAAGCTTAAGTAAGTTTAAATATGTTTAAGATATAAATATTCAAACTTCAAACATGTTTCTCATAATGTGTTGCAACTTTGAAATATTAATTATATGTAATACCAAAGCTATAGAAGTTTTGAGGGAGTTTAAGATCCAAAGATTTAAACTTTATGTGTTTCCCATGATTCATAGAAACTTTGAAATTTTAATGATATGTATTATCAAAAGCAAAGTAATTTTTAACATGTTTAACATTTAATATTTGAACATGTAATATTGAAGTTGAAGCAATTTTAAGCATGTTAAAATTTAAAAATTTAAAGTTTATGCATGTTTCTCATAATGAATCACAACTTTTAAATTTGAATGATACGTAATACCGAAGCTTAAGTGGTTTTAAATGTGTTTAATATCCAAAGATTAAAAATTTATACATATTTATTGAGATGCATCACAACTTTTAAATTTTAATTATTTGTAATAACAAAAGTTAAATAGATTTGAATGCGTTTAAGATCCAAAGATTTAAACTTTATATATATTTTTTATGATGCATCACAACTTTGAAATTTAAATGATATGTAATATCAAATATTAAGTTGTTTTAAACATGTTTAAGATCAATAACTTCAAACCTTACGTGCATTTCTCATAATACATCACAAATTTTAAATTTAAATGATATGGAATACTAAAGCTTAAGTGGTTTTTAACATATTAAAAATTTAGATATTTTTTATGCATATTTATCATGTTGAATTATAGCTTTGAAATTTTAATGAAATGTAATATCAAATCTTAAGCATGTTGTTTTGAACATGTTTAACATCCAAATATTTGAACTTTATACACATTTCTCGTAATGCATCATAATTTGAAATTTGAATATTATGTAATAACTAAGCCTAAGTGATTTTAAATGTGTCTAAGATCCAAAGATTCAAAATTTATGCACATTTTTCATGATGCATCAAAACTTTGAAATTTTAACGATATATATTAATAAAATTAAGTAGTTTTGATTATATTTAATATTTGAAGATTCAAACTTTATCAGAGTTTCTCATGATCCATCACAACTATGAAATTTGAATGATATTTAATACCAAAGCTCTAGTAGTTTTGATCCAAATATTGGTACTTTATGTGTGTTTTTCATGATACATCACAATTTTAATATTTGAATGATATGTGAGATCAATGATTAAGAGGATTTTTACATGTTTAAGATCTAAATATTTGAACTTTATACTTATTTTCTATGATGCATCACAAATTTGAAAATTGAATTATATGTAATACTAAAGCTTAAATTGTCTTGAACGTGTATAAGATCTAAAGATTTAAAATTTATGATTGTTTCTCATGATGTGTCATAACATTAAAATTTTAATGATATGTAATAAATATCAAATCTTAAGTGGTTTTAAACATGTTGAAGATCTAATGATTCTAAAATTATGCACATTTTATATGATACATAACAACTTTGAAGTTTGAATGATATAGAATAAGAAGTTTAAGTGGTTTTAAATGTGTTTAAAATTCAAACATTCAAATTTTGTGTGTTTCTCATGATGAATCACAATTTTGAATTTTGAATATGTAATACCAAATCTTAAATCATTAAATATATTTAAAATCTAATGTTTTGAGATTTATTACCATTTTTCATGATGCATCACAACTTTAAAATTTGAATGATATGTAATACCAAAGCTTAGGTAGTTTGAATGTATTTATGATGCATCACAATTTTAAAATTTTAATGATATGTAATACCAAAGCTTCCACAATTTTGAGCATGTTTAAGATCTAAAGATTTAAATTTCAAACATATTTTTCATGATGAATAATAACTTTGAAATTTGAATGATATGTAATACCAAAGCTTAAGTGTTTTTAAACATGCTTAAGATCTAAATATTTAAATATTATATGTATTTCTCATAATGAATCACAATTTTAAAATTTAAATGATATGTAATACTAAAGCTTAAATGGTTTTAAATATTTTTAAGAATCAAAGATTAAAAAATTATGTGCATTTCTCATGATGGATCTCAACTTTTAAATTTGAATGCTATGTAATATCAAAGATTATGTGGTTTTAAATGTGTTTAAGATCTAAATATTCAAACTTTAAAATTTAAATGATATGAAAATTAAAAGATTCGAGATTTGAAATTTATGCACATTCCTCATAATGCATCACAAATGTGTAATTTGAATGATGTGTAATATCAAAAATTAAGTGGTTTTAAGATTTAAGGACTAAAACTTTAGGTGTGTTTCTCACAATGAATAAAAACTTTGAAATATGAATGATATGTAATAGTGAAGTTTAAGTGACTTTGAATGTGCATAATATCTAGAGATTTTAACTTTATGTGCATTTTTCACAATTTATGACAACTCTGAAATTTGAATGATATATAATATAAAAATTTATGTGGTTTTGAATGTGTTTATGATCCACATATTTTAACTATATGTGACTTTATCACATAGCATCATAACTTTAAAATTTTAATGATATGTAATGCCAAAGCTTAATCCATTTTGACCTTATTTAAGATCTAAATATTTGAGCTTTATGTACATTCTTCACAATACATTAAAAGTTTTTAATTTGAATGATATGTAATACAAAAACTTAAGTAGTTTTAAATGTATTTAAGATCCATAGATTCAAATATTATACATGTTTTTCATAATAAATCATAACTTCAAAATTTGAATGGTATATAATGTGAAAGATTAAATTGTTTTAAAAGTGTATAAAATCTAAAGATTCAAATTTTATGAGAATTTCTCATAATGCATCACAACTTTAAAATTTGAATGATATGTAATACCAAAACTTAAAAGATTTTGAACATGTTTAAGATCCAAAGACTAGAACATTATGCATGTTTCTCATTATGTATTTCAACATTAAAATTTGAATATTATGTAATACCAAAGCTTAAGTAGTTTTGAACATCTTTAATATATAAATATTCAAATTTTATGCATGTTTCTCATAAATGCATCACAAATTTGAAATTTGAATGATATGTAATAGCAAAGCTTAAGTAGTTTTGAACATGTTTAAAATTTAAAGATTCAAACATTATGTGTATGTGTTATAATGTGTTGTAACTTTAAAACTTGAATGTTATGTAATATTGAAGCTTAGGTGGTTTGTATCATGTTTAAGATCCAAATATTTGAACTTTATGTATGTTTCTCATAATGTATCACAATTTTGAAATTTGAATGATATGTAATACCAAAACATAAATAGTTTTGAGTATGTTTAATATCAAAAGATTCAATTTTTATGCACATTTCTCATAATACATCAAAAATTTAAAATTTGAATGATATGTAATATCGAAGCTAAGAAGGTTTTGAGTGTGTTTAAGATATAAAGATTTAAAATGTATTTACATTTATGATATTACATCACAACATTAAAATTTAAATAATATATAATATAGAATGCTAATCAATTATAAGTGTGTTTAATAGCCCATTCAAACTTTATGTGCATTTTCCATCATGCATCACAACTTTAAAATTTGAGTGATATATAATACCGAAGCTTAACTAATTTTGAGTGTGTTTAAGATCGAAAGATTCAAAATTTATGCATGTTTCTCATATTTCATCACAAATTATAAATATTTATGATATGTAATACTGAAACTTAAGTATTTTTGAATGTGTTTAAGATACAAAAATTCTAACTTTATGCATATTTTTAATGATGCATCACAACTTTGAACTTTTAATGATATGTAATACCAAAGGTTTAATGATTTTGAAAGTGTTAAAGATTCAAAGTTTAATTAAATTACTTAGATGTTTACATATAGTGATTTTATATCACATAGAATAAGTAAATATGAGAGATTGCACAATAATAATTGACAATAGAATAGAATATTAGATAATACATCAAAGCCACTTCGAGGGGGAAACCTCCTAAATAATGCACACATAGAATAATACTTAACATGATGATCAAAGGCAAACCAACACCTCCTATATATAGTCTACTTAGCTATGGTTATTCCATAGTCCAACCTAACTAAAAACATAAAGAAATATAATAAGAATATAAAAGAGGTATGTAAGACAGAAGTCAGTCACACATATCCCAAGACATGCCAAAGGTTATGGGTGTAGCGTTCTCTTCCTATTCAAATAAATGTTGTCCTTAATGTTGAGTCAACTCTAGATGTTATTTCACAAATGATTCAGCCTCTCAAGTAGCATCTTTACAAGGTAGATTCTTCCATTTAATTAGGTACTCCTTAATCACTTGAGACCACAACTACTTGATGCAAATTTGAAGGATCACCTCAAGATCAAGAATAAGTCTTCCTTCCTCATCCCATTTTTATAAATCATTTTGGGTAGTAACTTTATGTCCAATGATTTTCTTCAAGCATGATACATGAAACACTAGATGTATGTTAGTGGAGGAAGGAAACTATAACTTGTAGGCTATACTACCAATTTTTTATAAGATTTGATAAGGTCCATAATAATTAGGGGACAACTTGGTTTCCTTTTTCTATTACTTTAAGGAAATATTTTATATGGCTGTAAGTGAACAAAAACATGGACCTCTTCCCAAAGTTGGCTACGGATGAATAAAGGTTTCAAAAGACCTAGGGTTTTGATGGTTTCTCCTTTATTTAGCTGATAGATATATATTCATCCACATATTTATGGATATTCTCCTTGAGTCCTTCCCAAAAAAAATCTTGCTTGATTCTATGATAGGTTTTCAAAATCTTGAGTGACCCCCAATTGGAGTTGCATGAAGTTCCTGAAGGATTTTTTGTTAATGAAGAGAATTCTTACATAGGTATAATCCATCTTTATACCATAATGCATCATCATTTCATGTGAATTTTTCAAATCCACCCAAACATTGCTACATATTATGAATCAAATTATGGGTAGCACTATCCTTGTCCCATTTTGATCATGCTTGCTTTAGCCAATCTGCTTGTAGAATGGTTATAACATATAACAATGCCTCAATTGATTCATCCTTCCTAGATAGTGCATATGCCACTACATTGTCCTTGTCTTTCTTGTAAACTATTTAAAAATCATAGCCTAACATCTTAGTTACCCGTTTATATTATTCTTTAGATGATAACTTTTGTTTCAAAAAATATTTGAAACTATCATGATCAGTCTTTACATAAAAGTAGTGACCCATCAAATAAGGCCTCCATTGTTTGACTACATGAAAAATGGCCATCATTTCCTTCTTATAAATTGGATTATGTTGATTTTTACCCTTCCATTTACAACTTTTAAATGTAAGTGGTCTACCTTCTTGCATGAGTAAAACACCCATACCATACCTAGATGCATAACATTCAACCAAAAAAGTCTTGGAAAAATAAGATTTGCCAACACTAGAGTGGTGTGCATTGCCAATTTTAATTGTTTAATTGCCCTTGTAGTTGTATCAATTCATTGAAAGGAGTCTTTATTCAACATATATGTGAGTGGGGATGCAATGCTACTATAATTTTTGACAAACCTATGATTGTAACCAATTAGCCTCAAAAATCCCTTTAGTTGTTTGAGTGTCTTAGGAATCCACCAGTCCACTATTGCTTGGATTTTTTTAAGATCTTCTTTTACTCTTGTATGTGAAACCTAATGACCCAAATACTCAACCTCATAAACTCCAAAAGTACATTTGGAAGGTTTGGCATATAATTGATGTTGTTCCAAAATTGAGAGTATCTATTTATGGTGAAAATGTTCTTCCCAATTTTAACTATAAATGAAGATATCATCAAAAAATAATAAAATAAATTTACTCAAAAATGGCATAAAAATAATATTCATCAAACACTAAAAGGTAGATGCTACATTTGTTAGCCAAAAAATCATAACTAAAAACTCATAATGGCCCTCATGAGTCTTGAAAGTAGTTTTAGGTATGTCTTCATCACAGATCTAGATTTGATGATATCCAAAATGTATATCTAACTTCGTAAAATAAATAACACCATTTAATTCATATAGAAAATTATCAATGGCAAGAATATGAAACTTATCTTTAATAGTGTACTTGTTGAGTTCCCTATAGTTAGGGCACATCCTCTAAATGTCATATTTATTTCACACCATGATAACTAGTGAAGAATATTTTCTTTGGCTATGGTGAATGATTCCTACATCCAACATATCCTATGCCATCTTTTCAATTTCACTTTTATAGGCATAGGGATACTTGTATGTCTTGATGTTGGAAGGTTTACTACTAGGAATATGTTTGATAGCATAACCATATGTGTAACTAGGTGGAAGTCCTTTTGACATGTCACCAAACACAACTGAATGGGCATCAATCACTTGTTGCATATTAGGAAGTATAAATGGTTGAGTTGGATGAACTTCCATGGAAAACAAGTGAGTTACAAATCCTTCAACACCCTTTCAAAAAATCTTTGTCATTTTCTAGGAGCTAACAAGTTGTGGAGATTTATCCCTTAATCCTCCTATCTCAAACGTCCTTTGTTTATAATGAAAACACATGAATAATTCTTGGATATTCATCTCAATAGTGCCCAAAGTAGTGAGTCACTATACCTACAAAACAATGTCAACCACCCCCACCCCCATGTGAACAACAAACATAGGAGAATCCAACAAGTAGTCTCCTATGGCCAACTTAATAATATGGCATTTTATTAACAACTAATAGTACCACCATATGTAATCATGAATTGAAATTCTAGAGTAGGATAAATGAAATAGTTCAAGTGAGAAACTCAATTATTATTGATCAATTTGTGTGTGATCCTAGGATTAACCAAAATAGTGATCTTTTGTTTCTTTAGGAAACCCACCACCTTAAGAGTTTGGGGAGTAATAATACCTAAAACGTTATGATAGGAAATAGTAGGCTAAGAGTCTTTCAATTTTTCCTCAGAACCTTCTTCATCCTCACCAAGTTCCTCCTCATCATCATCATCCTCATTGGCACCTTTGATGTAAAATACTTCTTTTTGACACAATGATGATATTTTCTCCATTTATTATTATAACCACAACATAACCCTTTGGCTCACTTCTCCTAAATTTATTAAGGTGTTAGTTTGGTGGGTTGAGTATATGATAGTGCTAGAAAGGTGAGATCATGACCATTAGTGAAGGTTTTTTATTTGACCATCTCTTTTTCATTTGCTATGCATGCTCATGGGATAGCTTTTGATATAGATGCTAGGTTTAACATCCTAACCTCTAATTTGATGTTATCTTTAAGAACATAAAAAATTAGACCAGTCAAATTTTCCTTAGTGATGTATTCCACTTAAAGGATAGATTCTAAAATTGATGAATATAAATCCTTCATAGTTCCTATTTGTTGTAGTTTGGCTAATTTGTTGAAGTAGTTCTTAGAGACATTATTATGATAATTATACAACTTATCAATGAAAATAAACCATGTAATAGGAGCACCATTATTTTTCTTTTGATTACACAACCAATAATACCAAATGAACTACTCAAGTTCCGTATACAGAGATTCCAATATCACCTTCTAAAAACTAGGAGTTTAATGCAGATCATATAAATTATCAATTTGGGTAATCCAAAATAGAGGATCCTTACCATCAAACTTACACATGTCCACTTTGGGAAACATAAGTTTCACACCAAAAATTTGAGTTTTTAGTGTTGAGAGGAGGACCCAAATGATGAAGTAGAGAATTATTTGACTATAACTAAGATGAATGAGTAGCAAATGAAGCAGTGGTCTGATTTATTGATTATGAACCCCATTAATCTCTTAGTGCATCCTTGAAACATCCATTTGAACTATAACAAATTCATCATGCTACACCAAGCCCTTTATGTTAGCTTGATGTTGAGAAATCAATAGATTTGAAGTTTCAAATTCCATGTCACTGGTAGGAGTCTTAAGATTTTCTTGCCCCCCTTTTCATCCTTGTGTAAAAGGACCAGCCATATACAAACCCTAGGAGGGTTTTTGCTTTAAAAAAATTAGACCAAAAGATGGTACCATTGTGATCACCTTACCAAGACAAATCTAATGATTGCCTTTATGCACTAGGGTAAAACAATTTGGGACAAAAAAGTGTACTAATGAATCTAATGACTACAATTATACAAAGGTAAAAAAATTTATAGACTTTTTTTATTTTTTTTTTATTTTTTAATTTTTTTTATAAAGCATTTTAAACAACACTGTGCTGAAATTTTTTTATTTTTTCCTAGATTGCAAGTTATGTTTTTTCATTCCTTCCCCTCACAAAAGTCATGCCTCACTAGATCTAAAAAAAAATCCATAGAAAACTTGCCTAAATCAAAGTTTTGATACCACTTGTAATGGAATTACTTAGATGTTCACATAAAATGAGTTTATATCGCATAGAATAAGAAAATTAGCGATGTCACATAATATTAATTGATAGTATAATATAATACTAGATAATATAGAAAAGCCACTTTGAGTGGGAGACCTCCAAAATAATGCACTGAGAATAGAATACTTAATATGATGATTAAAGACTAAGCCCTACCTCCTATATATAGTCTACATAGCCATGGTTATTACATAGGTTGAACTAACTAATAACATAGATAAATTTAATAATAATATAAAAGTGGTATGTAAGTCACAAGTCAGCCACACATATCCCAAGACATGCCAAAGGTTAAGGGTGTAGCACAAATATTCTAACATTATGCGCATTTCTCACGATGCATCACAACTTTGAGATTTAAATGAAATGTAGTATCAAAGCTTCAATAATTTTGAACATGTTTGATATATAAATATTCTAACTTTATATGCATTTGTCATGATGATGCCAAGCATACACCAAGTTATCACACTAGGCCTTATTCCTTAATCCCACTACCTTTGTCAATGGTTCACTAGATCAATTCTTCATGCAAGTTTACAAATATCAATTGATTCTTAAGTGGATTCAAATATGTTTATTAGATTTTTTAGGGTCTCATTAACTTTTTAATCACATTTCAACACCTCTTCTAACACTTTCCAAGTCTCATTTCATCCCTTTTACAACTCTACATACACTACACATTAGTCCTTGTACCCCTTTTATAGTCAACAATGCTTAATACTAAAGGTATAATAAAATTATGAGTTTCCAATGATAATTTATTACTCTCCTTATAAAAAAACACTAGTGAACAAATTTTTTAGGTCTAAATCCCTTCCTAGACCCTCTTTTTACCTACTAACCCTCACTAATTAGGCCTCTTCAAGCTTAAATATAACCCAATCCCCTTCAAGTCATACTAGGCATTATATACCAAATTAAAACTATGATATTTAGTTAGAGAACATGAAATATGGTTAGACTACAAATTTTTGGCATTTTTTGATGGTACAATCTTTAGATATAAAAGGAACCCTAATCTAGGATTTTTTAGGGGACTATCTCAATTGAGACTACAAAATTCACTTGCTAATGTTTTACAGAGTTTCAAAGATCCAAAATTGATTTGTAGGGTCTGTTTAGACCTAGATAAACTTATACAAACATTTTTTTCTCACTTTATAACCCTCTGTCATATGTTTCTATGTCATAAAATGTTTAACTATATCAAGGGAATGATAACACATAGTCTGCATTCTTTTTAAAATGAACAACACATTTTTCTATGTAATATAGAGTTTCCTAGAAGCTTCATACACATCCAAAAAATTGAATCAACATTTCTTGTTATTTAAAAATGATTCAAATCTCATTTCTTAACTTGTAGCAAACACTTAGTCTCAATAAATTAAATCTGATACAAACAATAGGGGATCTGTGTATAAAGATATATAATCACTAAATGGTTAATCATTATGACTTGATTTTATGAATTCAAACCAGATTCAATGATCATACTTGAAACATGCAAAATTATTATCAATTCCATTCGATTTTCAACTTTTAAGACATAATTTACATCCATGTTAAAATATACTCAATTAGGGGTCTATTTACTCTTATGTCTGAACACCAATTATTCTCCTCACTATTTCATGAAACTTGTTATCACCAAAAGAAATAAATACCTAACCATTATCTTCCAAACATATTAATATACATTTACCATAATCATCTTTATCAATGAGACACATATAGTTAGCAATCACAACTGTAATCCCTAAATAAGGTATGTACCTTACCACCATCAATAGGGGTTTCTTATTTTATCTTTATTCCCTTCAAGTATTGTCACATATAAAACATACAGTAACTCTTCAATCATGTTTTAAAACCATTTTCAATATCATTCTTTCATTCATCAACATATGCATTCATCAACTAAACAATGCAGACATCAAGATTAACATTGACCTTTAATAGAGGTTTGTATTCATATTCCTAAAAATAAGGGTTACAAAACATTCCACAATCCTTTTCCTACAAAGATTTGTCTATTCATATCCATTCATCTATATCATATGGAACCTCTATCTACTCTATAAAAAAATACTCTTTTATCCCAATCAAGATGCATAACTGAATCTTGTTTTCTTTTCCCACGTAGAGGTCTTGTAGTTACATTACATTTTCTTGATTTTTCACCATGAAATAAAAGGTCTAGAACCATGACATTTTTAGAGACCAATTGAAATTCCAAGAACTTAGACATTTTTTACAAATATTTCCACCTTCAATAATGCATAAAATTTATTAAACAAGGTTTGACTTCATTAAAATATATAAATTATGATTTTGGCGGGAAAACTAATAATTTAAATTTTATGTACCTTTAGATACTCTAGACTCCAACTAATGATAATTGATGACATCTAGAACTTATGAAACAACTATTAGACCGTCTAAATGTAAAAATAGATCAATTATGGGGTCCTTATAAGGTTCCCCTACATCACATGACGCATCTCAAATATAAAATTTGAATGATATTTAATATCGAAGCTTAAGTGATTTTGAAAGTGCTTAATATCAAAAGATTTAAAATTTATGTGTATTTCTCATGATGCATCACAAATTTGAAATTTAAATGATATGTAATACCAATGCTTACATAGTATTGAATGTGTTTAAGATCCAAAGATTCAAACTTTATGTGCATTTTACATAGTGCATCACAATTTATAAATTTGAATGATATGTAATACCGAAGTTTAATTGGTTTTGAACATGTTGAAGTTCTAAAGATTCAAACTTTATGCACATTTCTCATGATGAATCACAATTTTAAAATTCTAATGATATGTAATACTGAAATTTAAGAAGTTTTTAATATGTTTAATATTTGAATATTTTAACTTTATGCATGTTTCTCTTAATACAACCCAAATTTAAAATTTAAATTATATGTAATACCGAATCATATGTATTTTTCAAAGTGTTTAAGATCCAAAGATTTGAAATTTATGCACATTTTTTGTGATGGATTGTAACTTGAAATTTTGATAATGTTTAATACCAAAGATTAAATAGTTTTGAATGTGTTTAAGATCCAAAGATTTGAAATTCATGCACATTTATCATGATGCATTATAGCTCTAAAATTTGAATGATATGTAATACTGAATCTTAAGTTATTTTGAATGTGTTTAAAATACAAATATTCAAACTCTATGCATGTTTATTATGAAACATCATAACTTCAAAATTTGAATGATATGTAATTACAAAGCTTAAGTGATTTTAAACATTTTTAAGATCCAAAGATTTGAACTTTATTTGTGTTTCTCATGATGCATAACAACATTTAAATTTTAATGATATGTAATCCTGAAGCTTAAACGATTTTAAAGGTGTTTAAGATCTAAACATTTAAACTTTATGCATGTTTCTCATGATACATCACAAATTTGATATTTAAATTATATGTAATACTAAATCTTAAGTGATTTTGAAAATTGAATGGTACGAAATACCAAAGCTTAAGCAATTTTTAGCATGTTTAAGATCGAAAGATTTTAATTTTATGCATGTTTCTCATGATGCATCATAACTTTAAAATTTGAATGATATGTAATACCAAATCTTATGCAGTTTTGAACATGTTTAAGATCCAATGATTCGATCTTTATGCACATTTTTCATGATCCATTACAACTTTGAAATTTGAATGATATGTAATATTGAATCTTAGGTGGTTTTGAACTTATTTAAGATATAAAAATTTAAAATTTATGTGGATTTATAATTATACATCAAAACATTGAAATTTTAATGATTTATAATACCAAAGCTTAAGTGGTTCTTAAGATGTTTAAGATCCAAAGATTCAAACTTTATATGCACATTTCTCATGATGCATCACAACCTTTAAATTTTAATGATATATAATACTAAATCTTATGTGGTTTTGAACATATTGAAGATCTAAATATTCAAGCCTTATACACATTTCACATGATGCATTGCAACTTCAAAATTTTAATGATAGGTAATTCTGAAGCTTAAGTGGTTTTGAATATGTTCAAGATCCAAAGATTCAAACTTTATACTTGTTTTTCACAATGCATCTAAACTTTTAAATTTAAATGGTATGTAATACCAACTCTTTATCCATTTTTAACATGTTTAAGATCCAAATATTTGAACTTTAGATGTATTTCTCATAATGCATCACAACTTTGAAATCTGAATGATATTTAATAATGAAGTTTAAATAGTTTTAAATGTGTTTAAGATCTAAATATTCAAACTTTATGCATGTTTTTATAATGCATTGCAACTTTAAAATTTGAATGATATGTATGTTTAATCTTAATTAGTTTTGAAAATGTTTAAGATTCAAAGATTTGAACTTTATACATATTTCTCATGATGCATCATAACTTTGAAATTTGAATGATATGTAAGTAATTTTTAACATGTTTAAGATCTAAAGATTCAATCTTTGTGCATTTTTCTCATGATGCATTGTAAGTTTGAAATTTGAATGATATATAATACTAAATCTTAAATAGTTTTATAAGTGTTTAAGATCCAAAAATTCAAACTTTATGCACATTTATCATGATTCATTGTAAATTTTAAATTTGAATATGTACTAATAAGGGTTAAATATTTTTAATGTGTATAAGATCCAAATATTTGAACTTTATTTATGTTTCTCATGATGCATCATAACTTTAAAATTTGAATAAAACCTTAGTAGTTTTGAATGTGTTTAAAATCCAAAGATTTGAATTTTATGCACATTTATCATGATGCATCACAACTTTAAAGTTTTAATGATATGTAATAGAAAATCTTAAGTGGTTTTGATTTGTTTAAGATCCAAAAATTTAAACTTTATGTTCTCATGATGCATTGCAACTTTGAAATTTGAACAATATATAATATTGAAGCATAAGTGGTTTTAAAGGTGTTTAAGATTTAAAGATTCAAACTTAATGCTTATTTCTCGTGATCAACCACAACTTTTAAATTTGAATGATATGTAAGACTGAAGATTAAGTGGTTTTAATCATATTTAAGATCTAAATATTCAAACTTTATGTGAGTTTCTTATGATGCATCATAACTTCAAAATTTGAATAATATGTAATATTAAAGCTTAACATATTTTGAAGGTGTTTAAGATCTAAATATTTAAAATTTATGCACGTTTCTCATGATGCATCATAACTTTAAAATTTTAATTATATGTAATACCAAAAATTAAGTGGTTTTGAAGGTGTTTAAGATCTAAAGATTCAAACTTTATGCACATTTCTCATGATGCATCATGACATTAAAATTTGAATATGTAATATCAAATCTTAAGTAATTTTGAATATGTTTAAGATCTAAATATTCAAATTTTATGAATGTTTCTCATCATGCACCACAACATTGAAATTTGAATGATATGTAATATGAATCATAAACAATTTCCCATGATGCATCGTAACTTTGAAATTTGAATGATTTGAATTACGAAAGCTTAAGCGGTTTTGAACTTGTTTAAGATCTAAAGATTTTAACTTTATGTACTTTTGTAATTATAATTCACAACATTGAAATTTTAATGATATGTAATACTAAAGCTTAAGTAGTTTTGAATGTGTTTAATATCTAAGGATTCAATTTTTTTTTTATTTCTCAAGATGGATAACAAATTTGATATTTGAATGATATGTAATACCTAATTTTAAGTGATTCTAAATGTTGTTAACATCTAAAGATTCAAACTTTATGTGTATTTATAATGTTGTATTGAAACATTAAAATTTGAATGATATGTAATAATGAAGCTTAAATGGTTTTAAAGGTATTTCAGATCCAAAGATTTGAATTTTATATGTATTTTTTATTATGTATTAGAACTTTAAAATTTGAATCATATGTAATACCGAAACTTAAGTAGACTATCTTGAATGTGTTTAATATCCAAGAATTGAACTTTATGTACATTTTTTATGAAGCATCACAACTTTGAAATTTGAATGATATGTAATATCAAATATTAAATAATTTTTAAAGTATTTAAGATCTAAAGATTTAAACTTTATATAATTTCTTATGATGCATCACAACTTTGAAATTTAAATGATATGTAATATATAAATTTAAATAGTTTTGAATGTGTTTAAGATACAAATATTCAAACTTTATGTGAATTTTTTTATAATACATTTCAAATTTTAAATTTTATTGACATGTAATATCAAATCTTAAATGATTTTGAAAGTGTTTAAGATCTAAAGATTATAACCTTATGTAAGTTTATTATGATGCATCTGTACTTTGAAATTTGAATGATAGTAGTACCAAAGTTTAAGTCATTTTGAATATGTTTAAGATCCAAAGAATCAAACTATATGCATGTTTCTTGTAATGCATCCCAACATTGAAATTTGAATGATATATAATACCAAAGTTTAAGTAGTTTTAAAAATGTTTAATATCCAAAGATTTAAAATTTGTACATATTTCTCATTATGTATTACAACTTTAAAATTTGAAAGATATGTAATAGTAAAGCTTAAGTGCTTTTAAACATGTTTGATATCTAAAGAGTCAAATTGTATACAAGTTTCTAAAGATGCATCAAAATTTTGAATTTGAATGATATGTAATACCAATGGTTAAACAATTTTGAAAGTTTTTAAGATTCAAATATTTAAATTTAATGCACGTTTCTCATAATGTATCATAATTTCAAAATTTGAATGATATGCAATACCAATGATTAAATGATTTTGTTCTTTTTAAAGATCTATTAATTCAAAATTTATACATATTTCTCATGATACATCGCATCTTTGAAATTTCAATGACATTTAACACCAAAGCTTAAGTGGTTTTGAGTGTGTCTAAGATTCAAATTTTATGCATGTTTTCCATGATGCATCACAACTTCTAAATTTGAATGATATGTAATACCAAAGATTAAAAAGTTTTAAGAGAGTTTAAGATCTAAATATTTAAACTTTATACATGTTTTTCATGATAAATTATAACTTTGAAATTTAAATTATATGTAATACCAAAGCTTAAGCAGTTTTTAGCATGTTCAAGTTATAAACATTCAAACTTTATGTGTGTTTCTCATTATGCATCACAAATTTAAAATTTGAATGATATGTAATATTGAAATTTAAATGGATTTGAAAGTGTTTAAGATCTAAATATTCAAAATTTATGCACATTTCTTATAATACATCAAAACTTTAAAAATTAAATGATATGTAATACCAAAATATAAGTATTTTTGAAGGTGTTTAAGCTCCAAAGATTCAAATTTTATACATGTTTTTCATGATGCATAACATCTTTGAAATTTAAAAGATATATAATACTGAAGATTAAGTAGTTTTAAAAATGTTTAACATCTAAATATTTGATCTCTATGCCCAGTTCTCATGATCCATCACAATATTAAAATTTTAATGATATGTAATACACTAAAGCTTAAGCTATTTTGAACATGTTTAAAATCCAAAGATTTGAAATTTAAGCATATTTTTCATAATGCATCATAACTTTGAAGTTTGAATGATATGTAATACCAAAGCTTAAGCATGTTACTTTTAATATATTTAAGTTACAAACATTTTAACTTTATGCATGTTTTTCATGATGCATTGTATCTTTGAAATTTGAATGATATGTAATATCAAAACTTATGCAATTTTAAGTGTGTTTAAGATCTAAATATTCAAACTTTATGTGCATTTATTATGATACATCATAAATTTGAAATTCAAATGTTATGTAATAAAAAATCTTAAGTGGTTTCAAATGTGTTTAAAATCTAAATATTTAAACTTTATGTGTATTTCTCATAATGCATCAAAACTTTAAAATTTGAATGACATAAAATACCAAGGCTTAAACTTACCATTTTGGATGTGTTTAAGATATAGAGATTCTAGATTTATACATATTTCTCATGATGCATGGCAATTTTGTAATTTGAATGATATTTAATACTAAAAATTAAATAGTTTTGAACATGTTTACGATCCAAAGATTCATATTTTATACATATTTCTCATGATGCATCACAACATTAAAATTTAAATGATATGTAATATGGAAACTTAAGTGGTTTTGAACATGTTTAAAATCCAAAGATTTAAACTTTATATGCATTTTTCATGATGCATCATAATTTAAATATTTGAATTATATGTAACACTAAAGCTTAAGTAGTTTTGAATATGTTTAAGATTTAAATATTCTAACTTTATGAACATTTCTCATGATCCATCATAATTTTTAAATTTGAATGATATGTAATACTAAACCTTAAATAATTGTGAACATGTTTAAGATCCAAAGATTTAAACTTTATATGAATTTTTCATAATGCATCTCAACTTTGAAATTTGAATGATATTTAAAATTAAAGTATAAATAGTTTTGAATATGTTTAAAATCTAAATATTTTATTTTTATGCATATTTATAATGATGCATCACTAATTTGAACTTTGAATGATATGTAATATCGAAGATTAATTTGTTTTGAATGTGTTTGAGATCTAAAGATTAAAATTTTATGTCCATTTCTCATGATACATCACAACTTTGAAATTTAAAATATATGTAATACCAATGTTTAAGTAGTTTTGATAGTGTTTAAGATCTAAAGATTAGAATTTTATATGTGTTTCTCATGATGTATTACAACTTTAAAATTTGAAAGTTATGTAATACCAAAGTTTAATTGGTTTTGAACGTCTTTAAGATGAAAAGATTTGAACTTTATGCATGTTTATCATGATGCATCACAAGTTTAAAATTTTATTTATATGTATTATTGAATCTTAAGTGGTTTTGAATGTGTTTGAAATCCAAAGATTTAAACTTTATGTGCATTTCTCATGATGCATCACAACTTTGAAATTTGAATTATATGTAGTACCAAAGCTTAAATAGTTTTGATACTATTTAAGATCCAAAGATTCAAACTTTATGCACACTTCTCATGATGCATCACAACTTATAAATTTGAATGATATTTAACACTAAATATTAATTGCTTTTGAATGTTTTCAAGATCGAAAGATTCAAACTTTATGTGCATTTCTCATCATGCATCATATCTTTGAAATTTGAATGATATGCAGTACCAAATATTTAATAGTTTTTAAAGTGTTTAAGATCTAAAGATTCAAATTTTATATGCATTTATCATGATGGATCACAACTTTAAAATTTTAATTATATGTAATACCAAAAATTAAATGGATTTAAATGTGTTTAAAATAAAAATATTTGAATTTTATGTAAATTTTTCATGATGCATCACAACCTTAAATTTGAATGATATGTAATATAAAAGCTTAGGTAGTTTTGAATGTATTTAAGATAAAAATATTTGAACATTATGCATGTTTCTCATAATACATCACAACTTTCAAATTTAAATAATATTTAATACTCAAGCTTAAAATTTTTTGAAGGTGTTTAATATCCAATTATTCTAAACTTATGTACATTTTTCATGATGAATCGCAACTTTGAAATTTGAATGATATATAAAACCAAAGTTTAAGAAGTTTTGAAAATATTTAAGATTGAAAGAATGGAACTTTATGCACATTTATCATGATGCATTGTAACTTTAAAATTTGAATGATATATAATACCAAACATTAAGTAGTTTTTACCATGTTTAAGATCTAAATATTTGAACTTTATGAATGCTTCTCATGATGTGTCATAACCTTGGAATTTGAAGGATATGTAATAATGAAGCTTAAATAGTTTTAAGAATGTTTACGATCAAAAGATTCAAACTTTATGTGAATTTATAGTGATGCATCGTAATTTTAATATTTAAATGATATTAATACCAAAGCTTAAGTGGTTTTGAAGGTGTTTAAGATCCAAAGATTCAATTTATATTTTTTTTAAAATATAAAATTTAAATGATATGTAATACCAAAGCTTATGTAGATTTAAACATGTTTACGATCTAAAGATTTGAAATTTATGCACATTTTACATGATGCATTACAACGTTGAAATTTGAATGATATGTAACACTAAAGCTTAAGCAGTTTTAAATGTGTTTAAGATCCAAAGATTCAAAATTTATATGTATTTTTTACAATACATCTCAACTTTGACATTTGAATGATATGTAATATCAAAGATTAATTAGATTTGAACATGTTTAAAATCAAAAGATTCAATGTTTATGCATATTTGTCATAGTGTATCACAACTTTAAAATTTAAATGATATGTAATACCGAAGCTTAAGTAATTTTGAATATTTTTAATATCCAAAGATTCAAATTTTATGCACATTTCTCATAATGCATAGCATCTTTAAAATTTGAATGATATGTAATACCAAGTCTTAAGTGGTTTTGAAGTGTTTAGGATCTAAAGATTTGAATGCTATACACATTTCTCATGATGCATCATAACTTTGAAATTTGTATGATATATAATACCGAAGCTTATATTGTTTTGAACATGTTTAAGATCTAAAGATTCAAACTTTATGCACATTTCTCATAATGCATCATAATTTTTAAATTTGAATGATATGTAAAACCAAAATTGAAGTGGTTTTGAACGTGTTAAGTATCCAAAGATTTAAAATTCAAGCATGTTTCTCTTGATAGATCACAAATTTGAAATTTTAGTGATAAGTAATACCATAAATTAAATAGTTTTAAACTATATAGGATCCAAAGTTTCAATTTTATATGCGTTTCTCATGATGCATCTCAACTTTGAAATTTCAATTTTATATTTGTTTTTCATAAAGCCTAATTAGTTTTAATGGTCTTTAAGATCCAAATATTTAAACTTTATAGGCATTTTTCATGTTGAATCAAAACTTTAAAATTTGAATGATATGTATTAATGAAACTTACACATATTTAAATGTATTTAACTTCCAAAGATTCAAACTTTTTGCACATTTCTTATGATGCATTAAAACTTTAAAATTTGAATGATAAATAATTCTAAAACTTAAGTGGTTTTGAACAAGTTTAATATCTAAAGATTAGAGCTTTGTGGACATTTCTCCTGATGCATCATAATTTTGATATTTCAGGGATATGTAACACCAAAAATTAAGCAATTTAAAAAAAATTAAGATCTAAAGATTTAAAATTTATGTGTGTTACTTATGAAGCATCTCAACTTTGAAATTTGAATGATATGTAATACCTAAGCTTAATTGGTTTTAAAGGTGTTTAAGATTCAAATATTCAAATTTTATGTACATTTTTCATGATACATTACAAATTTGAAATTTGAATGATATGCAATACCAAAGTTTAAGTGGTTTTGAATGTGTTTAAAATCTAAAAATTTAAACATTATGCACATTTCTCATGATGCATCGTAACTTTGAAATTTGAATGCTATGTAATAATAGAGCTTAGGTAGTTTTGAAGGTCTTTAAGATCTAAACATTGAAAATTTATGCACATTTCTCATGGTGCATCATAATTTTAAAATTTGAATGATATATAATATTGAAGATTAAATAGATTTAAAAATGTTTAAAATCCAAAGATTTAAACATTATACAAATTTGTCATGATTCATAACAACTTTAAAATTTAAATGATATGTAATATTGAAGCTTATGTAGTTTTGAAGGTGTTTAAGATCTAGATATTCAAATTTTGTTCACATTTTCCATGATGAATCGTAACTTTAAAATTTTGAATGATATCTATTATAAAAGTTTAAGCATTTTTAACGTGTTTAAGATTTAGAGATTCAAACTTTATGCACAATTATCATGATGCATCTTGGATTTGAAATGATATATAATGACAAAGCGTAAGAAGTTTTGAAAGTGTTTAAGATATAAAGATTCTAAATTTACGTGTATTTCTCATGATGCATCACAAATTTTAAATTTGAATGATATGTAATATCAAAGCTAAAGTGGTTTTGAATGCATTTAAAATCCAAAGATTCAAATTTTATGCATGTTTTTCATAATGCATCAAAAATTTAAAATTTGAATCATATTTAATATCAAATATTAAGTAGTTTTAAACATGTTTAATACCCAAAAATTTAAACTTTATACAGATTTTTAATGATCCATCACAACATAAAAATTTGAATGCTATGTAAAACTGAAGCTTAAGTAGTTTTCAATGTGTTTAAGATCTAAATTTGAAACTTTATGTGTTTTTTTATGATGCATCACAACCTTTAAATTTGAATTATATGTAATATTAAAGCTTAAGTGGTTTTGAGGGCATTTAAGATCTAAAGATTCAAACTTTATGTACATTTACTCTGATGCATCGTATCTTTGAAATTTGATTGATATGTAATACCAAAATTTAAATGATTTTGAATACATTTAATATTCAAATATTTTAATTTTATGTGCATTTCTTATGATGCATCGTAACTTTGAAATTTGAATGATATATAATACCAAATCTTAAGTGGTTTTGAATATCATTAAGATCCAAAGATTCAAACTTTATTTATGTTTCTCATGATGTATTACAACTTTGAATTTTTAATGATATGTAATATAGAATCTTAAATAATTTTAAACATGTCTAAGATTCAAAGATTTTAACTTTATGCACATTTCTTATATTACATTAAAATTTTGAATTTTGAATGATATGTAATCTAAAGCTTAAGTGGTTTTGAATGTGTTTAAAATCTAAATATTTGAACTTTATGCATATTTTTCATGATGCATCATAGCTTTTAAATTTGAATGATATGTAATACCAAAGAATAAGAACTTTGAAACTTTTTTAAGATCTAAAGATTCAAAAATTTAATGTGTTTTTTTAATACATTACAACTTTAAAATTTGAATGATATATAATACTAGCATTTAAGCACACTATTTTGAAATTGTTTAAGATATAAAGATTTAAACTTTATGCATGTTTCTCATGATGCATCGTGACCTTGAAATGTGAATGATATGTAATATTGATGTGTAAATGGTTTTGCCCCTATTTAAGAGTAAAAGATTCAAAATTTATGCACTTTTTTCATGATGAATCACAACTTTGAAATCTTAATGATATGTAATATAATAGCTTAAATGGTTTTTAATGTGTTTAAGATCTAAATATTCAAAATTTAAGCATATTTTTCACTATGCATCACAACTTTAAAATTTTAATGATATATAATACCAAAGCTTAAGCAGTTTTGAATGTGTTTAAGATCCAATGATTTTAAATTTTTGTATCTTTCTTATCATGCATCACAACTTTAAAATTTTAATGATATGTAATACCAAAGATTAAAGAATTTTTAAAGTTTTCAAGATCCTAAAATTCAAACTTTATGTGTATTTATCATGATGTATCACAACTCTAAAATTTAAATGATATGTAATATTGAATATTAAGTGGATATGAACATGTTTATAATCCAAAATTTAACTTTATGTATGTTTCTCATGATGCATCACAACTATGTAATTTCAATGATATGTAATACTGAAGCATAAGTAGTTTTTAATGTTTTTAAGATACAAAGATCTGAACTTTATGTGTGTTTCTCATGATGCATCACAATTTTCAACTTTGAATGATATGTAATATCAAATTTTAGTCAGTTTTGAGCATGTTTAAGATCCAAATATTTGAAATTTATGTGAATTTTTTATGATGAATTACAATTTTAAAATGTTTCTCATGATGCATCACAACTTTACAATTTGAATAATATGTAATAATAAAGCTTATGTAATTTTGAACATTTTTAAGATCCAAAGATTTAATTTTTTTTTCACATTTCACATGATGCATCATAACTTTGAAATTTAAATGATATGTAATGCTAAAGCTTAAGCAATTTTGATGGTGTTTAAAATCAAAATATTCAAATTTTATGTGCATTTCTCATCATGCATCCTAACTTTGAAATTTTAATGATATGTAATATCAAAGATTAATTGGATTTTAATGTGTTTAAAATCTAAATATTCAAACTTTATGCATATTTCTCATGATGCATCGTAGCTTTGAAATTTGAAAGATATGTAAATACCAAAGTTTAACCAATTTTGAACATGTTTAAGATCTAAAGATTTGAAATTTATGCACATTTTTCATTATGCATCATAACTTTGAAATTTGAATAAAATGTAATACCAAAGCTTGAGTGGTTTTAAAAGTGTTTATGATCAAAACATTCAATCTTTATGTGCATTTCTCATGATGCATTAAAATTTTAAATTTTAATGATATGTAATACCAAAGCTTAAGTAGTTTTGAAGGCGTCTAAAATTTAAAGATTCAAAATATATGCATATTTTTCATGATGCATCACAACCATGAAATTTTATTGATATGTAATACCAAAAATTAATTGTATCTGATGTTTTTAAAATTAAAATATTTGAATTTTATGTGCATTTCTCATAATGCATTGCAACTTTGAAATTTTAATGATATGTAATACTAAGTATAAGAAATTTTAAACATGGTTAGGATCCAAATATTTGAACTTTATGCACATTTCTAATGATGCATCATAACTTTGAAATTTGAATAATATGCTATATTAAAGATTAAAGAGTTTTTAAGGTGTTTAAGATCCAATGATTTAAACTTTATGCATATTTCTCATGATGCATCACATCTTTCAAATTTGAATGATATATAATACCAAAGTTTAATTAATTTTTAAGGTGTTTAAGATCTAAAGATTTTAACTTTATACATGTTTCTCATAATGCATCACAAATTTAAAATAGGTACCCACTCTCTTTTAACTATCTCTAATGCATCTCTCACTTAAAAAATTAAATGAAAAGGAATATCTTGACCATGTCCCCTTAGTGTGTCAAGATCCAACATGTACTTCACATAACCCAAGAGTGTTTTATTGAAGTTTGAAGTAGACTAAGTTGAGAAGTGACTAAGTTGACTAGGAGAAGCAAGACATTGAGAAGGTTGAATTTAGGGCTAGTAAAACTCATAACAAGGCTGATAAGGATCATGTTGAAGTTGATTAGGAACATGAAAAGGCTAGTAAGGATCATACAAAGCCTGATAGGGAATTTCATAAGCTTGATAAATCTCACCAACTTGTGTAAAATAATACTCAACACCAAAACTAGACATGAAACTTCATTAGGAAGTAAGAACATAAGGAATGAATATCGACAATCTTCAAAAGGAATACCTTGGCTACTTGACTAGTTGATGTAACTTTGGAGTTTCCATTTATGCTTAGATAGATGCCTACAAAGGATGATGTGTTGAAAGATAATACTAAAAATCTTTCAACTTCTTGGACAAAGAGTCCCACCAAGTGTGCCAAAAATTGTTGTCACTTGGATTTGCACCTTTTTAGGATATGTCTCAGCTCTCCTCATCTAAGTGGAACAATTGAAACACCTCTAGGCTATGGATAGATTAATAATGAGGTGATTCTCTAGATAGGGATAACTCGCTTGATGTAACACTTGTAGATCAATACGAAATCTATGCTTATGAAGGAAAAAGGAGAGATAAAAATTGAAATTAAACTACCCTAAATGAGGTGATACACTAAATTATTTGATGAATACCAACCAATTTCATGTTACACATGAGAACAAGGGAATAACCAAATATACACTTCTCCAATCTATATCTTCTCACATAAATATTCCATTATGTGGTTATGGATGAATGTTTAGGCTAAGAGGACTAAGTAAGAGGTCTAGAATGACACTATTAAATATGATAACTAGCTCAAACATTAAACTTCCTAAAACACTTCACATGATTTGTAAGAAGTTATCCAACTACAAATAGGTGAGAGAATGAGACAACATGATAAGGAAATAAGATTTATCACTGAGCAAGATCAATCATGCAAGTTTAAAACACTATGACTAGCCATGGAAGAGGTAAAAATTAGTAGTATTTATTGATCCATGGTATTTAAATGAGAATGGATTTACCATACTTAGGTGGAGCATAAGTTACAAAGGCCCAAATGACTAATTCTTATATAACTAGAGAGAGAGAGAGAGAGAGAGAGAGAGAGAGAGAGAGAGAGAGAGAGAGAGAGAGGTCACAAGGACACTTTTAAAGCTGATAAAATGAGTTACTTGTGCATGTGAAATGAATTTTAAATTCATCATGAAAAGTGAGGAAGCACAAGTATCACCCTAATTTTTGAAACTCTTGTAATGTGGCATGACATTTTTTTTGTTGACTTAAAATATTACCTTCCTCAATTGGGATTCTTATATCCCTCATAAATTAATATGGATAGGTAAAATTATTGTAATTAGAGGGAAGTATTTTAGACATGCCTCTTTATGCATTGATTTTAGTCTTGGTCATCTAGAATCTTCCCAAACTGAGCTATCACCATTTGGAGTCAAAATAACTCTTATTTCATACACCTTGAACACTTGGCCTATAAAAAGTCATAAATTTTACTTGAAAATTTTCAAAATTTAATTTATGATACTTTTCAAGACCCTCTATGGCCTTAGAGGAATTAGGCGCACCTTAAAAAGACATCCACTTTAAGATTTCACACTTCTCACCATCATATTCATGATGCCAGTTTTGACTAGCTAAGATGAGAGATATTGTTATAAAACTTAATATATATTAAAAGGAATGAAATGGAAATGGAGATTTATATTTATTCCTAATATTTCTTCCAAAGTTGATTTAATCTCTTGAAACCTCCTAGAACCTGCACAATTTAAAAAATAGTCATGAAAAGTAGTTTTTGTACTCCATCCATATAATTTAATATAACTAATCTTGATGGGAAGGAGCCTTAATAAGTATTATACAACCTAAAATCATCATTATAGAAAAAATATTCCATTAGATCAGCTTTCCATCTTCATTTCCTTCATCAGGTCCTTACAAGGGTTTAGGTTTGTTTTACCCTCTTAGCCATTGTTCATAGACATATTAGATCTAACTTTCAATATAATGCTAAAAATTTGTATTTTTAGGACCCTATTTAACATCTATAAATTTATTTTATATCCATGAAAATATTTAGAGGATATTTGAACACTCAAAAATGTTCGCTCAAGCCCTTTCTTCCATTCACATAAGCCTAATGTTCGTCTTGAGCCCAAAAATAGCTTTTTGTGCCTTCTCTAAAATTTTTAGGATTTTAATCATCTTAAGTGACCTTATAAATATGATTAAATATATTTTAGATAAAATATAATTCTATAAGTTTGAATGACTCTCCATTTGGACATTAGGCCTAAACCTTGCCTAACAGGCATGAGTTGTCTTAAAGCCCAAAATGACCTTTTGATGGCTTTCCTTGCATCCCAATATCTAAAATAAATATAAATTAATCCCATAAACATGTTTAAATATGGTATAAATCTCACCTCATTATAAAATTGTATTTGACATTTCATTTAAGCCTTAGGCCAAAACCCTTCCTAGTAAGCATGTTTGCACCTTTAAGGGTTTAGACCTCTCTATAAGGATTCTACCCTTTTTGAGATGTTTTTAATGTTTCAATATATGTTTTTAAACTCAAAAAACCTTAATAAAATGTTAAAACATATCCTATTTTATTCCTTTGTCACTCTTTCTCAAACTTACCAGTTTATACATAAGGGGAAGTACCCTCTGTCTGAGATAAAATAAAGGGTACTTACCCTATTTACTCAGATAATTTGAATGTTTGAGAGGATTATATAAGTTTTAAATAAAATATATAAAAATTTTCATCCCTATTTTAAATAATTTGACCATCTAAAAGGTTAAGAAACTAAGACATACTTGCTAGGCAAAGACTGTGTGCAGGATTTTCACTTTAGACTATGTATTGCATCATTAGATCCCATTTTTTGCATAATTTACCATTTTAAAGAGATTATATAAAAAATAATGGTTATTATGAGAGTATTAAATGTTTATATAATACTTTAAATCCATACATACTTCTTCCCATACCCTAACCAATCAAGACTGTGTGTTATTCCTTGATTGTGTTCTGCTCTTTGGCACCATACCTATAGGTGATGTTTGATTAGTTAGACTTGAGAAAATGTATAATATATTTATTAAAGATTATATGAACATTTAAAAATTATTATACTTATTTATTCACATTTATCTTAACCTAAAAAATCCTTAGATACATTATCTCAGGTAACTATCTACGTACAGTTAGTTGTAGGTGAGTACTTTACATAATGGAGTACCTGTAGGTGCATGTTGGACCTTAGAACATCATCACATAATTATTATTTATGATATTTTATGTCATAAATATCACTTTTTCCATTATCCCAAGATGATTTATCCATTTCTTAGGTCCACTCCATGAATGATGCAAGAGTTGAAGTCTATTGTAGGTGAATGTCCATAAAGGTAGTGACACCTGTAGGTGTGTATTGGAGGAAAACACACTATATCATTCTCCTTGTGTGTATTTTTGATAAAAATTACTCATTTAAACTATTTTTAATCATGAAATCATAGTGTATTAGTTTATTTTTTCAACTTGGGTGGACAAGATCTCTTTTGGATCAAAATCCTGTAGATATCAATGCTTGAAATTGGTGCATAAAAATGCGACTTTGAGCTTCTCAATAACCAACCTCCATTGATCATCTGCCCAAAAAATATTGTTTAGATCTTGTTATATATGGGTACCTAAATAAAAACACATGAGGATTCATCAAAACAATTTTCAACACTATTACAAAATACTAACAAAACATCAAGGAAATTTGTTTTCATGTTTTAGGGATAAAATCCCTGAATTCCATAGTCATCATCTTTTGAAGTGACCCTCAACCTTGTCTATCAATATATAAATTAAAATAAGTCTAAAATCATTTTTTAAGCCTAATATTACCTAAATAAGGGTTCAAACATGTATTTAAACACTTCAAAATAGATTTTTAACTCTCTGTGGTACCACCTATAGTCAGTTATTCTACAGTTCAAGTAGACTGAATTTAGGTAGTGAACATGGGTGGACAATTTGCATGTTTTTACCTCATGAATTAACCTATAATATTTAAAAACACTCCAAATTTGTTTTTATGCTCATGAATATCTTGAAACTAGTATTCAAAACCTCTACTAAACATGGTATTCCTCTTTCAAACAACTGTAGATGCATTTTGAGCTACATATGGACAATGAACATGAAATAGTCCATGTATTGAAATAATATACCTTTAAAATCAATTTATCTCCCATAAATGGTGTTGAAATTAAAAATTAAGATGTTTTAAAACCTAAAACAAGATATCAACAACCTTTAAATGTTGAACCCTTCATGAGAGCACCTGTAGGTGCATATTAATGACAACAAACTATGTTAAGTGTTAAAAAGGTTGCTTCCTATTATACACACATTATTTGAAGAACTTAACTTGATCACCCATAAGATAAATATGTGTATAACAACATGTAAATCTATTTCACTCTTTTATTAATGTGTTCAAGATTTAAAACACATTAATATGACAGTCTTATAGTAGGCTAATTGTATGACACTTTAAAACTGCCTCCTCATAAAAAAATTTCTTGGAGAATGAGATTTAAAGGTGAGATAAATAATATGTAATTTAAAACATGTTAAAAAACATATAATCACCCTTAGGATTCATTATCAAATCATGTAGATCTTAACATGGTGAAAATAGACCAGTAACATAAAATGGTACCTTCTCCTACAACATGAGATGATTTTCATATCCAGACAGCTTAAAACACTAAAACAAACATGGGAATCATTTGAATATGAATTAAATATCATATATAAACAACATAAATAAGTGAATTGTATGGAATTCTCCAAAATAGATAAGAACCTATAGGGTGTAGGAAATATTGAGTACAAAAACACAGTCAGCATGTAAAAAATGGTTCATAAAGCATGGTTGACAAATCTTGGAAATATTATTATTTAAATTTATCTCACTAATTTTGATTTCACCTCTCAAAATAATTTGAATTTAAACTCCTTCAACTATCTATACCAAGCATATACCTACTGACCACTTCTGTGTGTCTAAAAAGGCAAAAAAGGAGTAAATTAGTTGTACCTCAAAAATGGTACTTATAGAGTATGTCAATCATGGAAATTAATTTAAGGAATATGAAAATATGTTACATGGCATTATCCCACATTTCACTTTCCCTCATGGGTCGCACAGGTTCCAAACTCCCTCTTTTGCATTTGGTTTCTTGATTTTCAATTAGATAGCCTTAAGATTTAGATGAACTAACATTCCTAATACGTAATATAACCTATTGGACATTTTTAAGGATATTATGACACTTGGACACCTTGGGAACCATGCCACTTACATTTATGACCCCTAAAATGACTTTAATAGACAAGGATTTATATGACTAAGAACAAGGCTAATATAGCATCAAATTACATCAAATGGACTATAACATACCTAGTGATAATATATTAGACCCTTAAAACACCTAAAACTTAATATTTTACCTACAGGGGCCCCAATTTTATCTACAGGGTCAAGTTTGGTCAACAAATTGGTGACTCATAGGGGTAGTATGCCTGCTATACTAATTATACCAATAACCTTATCAGTCCATTGGGATTAGGGATTCATCTAAAGTCTCAGAAAAACAAGAAGACTTGACACTTGATAGTAAGTATTTAATCAAGATAATACAACTAATTACCTCAACCATGCAAAAAAAAGACACACACAAAGCAAAATTAAACACACATGTGCTCAAAGCACTTAGGGAAATCAGTAAAATAAGCTACTATGCACAATTAACAATTTATCATACCTCCCTTTCCAGGATCAAAAGTAAAGTTCCTTGTATCTCCTTCTTCATGAGATGAAACATACTACCAAATATGTTGCTCTTTGAATTAATACTTGATGGATCAAACCTATTCCTTGGCACTTCACTTGCTATTATCTCAAGTATACCATATTCAAATAGGTCTCCAATGTAAATGTATTCCTCTTGGGCTTGTACACATACCTCATATTGCTTCCCACTATTCATCTCATGATCAACTTGCATCTTCTTTCTAGGCATGATTCCAAGAGGATTAGTCTATTTTACTATGGAAGGTTTGGGTTAATAGAAGCTTGTTTTTACATAAAAAATATTATGTGGATTTTGCTCTTGCTCGTCTATGAAATTTTGAAAAATTTCATATTACTTAACATCACTTGTAATCAGCTCCTAAGAAGTTGTAGACCCCGTGAGAGATTAAAACTCATTGCAAAGGTTTCAAAATTTCTACCAAAAGTCCTCATAATATTTTTTATTAAAATTATGAAAGGGAACAAAAAGATAATCTCTTCCATTCTCTTCTTTATAATCCAAAAGGACTTCATCCAAGATTTCTTCTTTGACACAAGGAAGGCATTCTTCATTGTCAACAAAACAAGAAGACTCAACTCAAGTAATCACCTCTTCCTTATAATTTAGGATATATTGAGGTATATAAAGCTATATCTTAATGGTCATAACCTAAATTTTCTTCTAATGGGCTACAAGATCTTCCATCTCCTTTTCAATCTTGGTGATGCCAAGACTAGGCATCTTGAAATCATGTGACTTAGCCCAATGAGGTTGCTAAGGTGTTGTATTTTATTCAACCAAGAATTATAAATTTTCCTCAACCAAATTCTCCTCTTTATGTTCCCATACCATAGGTCCATCAAGGAAAAAGGTAATGGGGTGGGCACAAGATGAACTAGTTGGTAGAGGTGGAACATAGGATTCAAAATTAGATTGAGAATGAATTGTAGGGGATATGTTTAGAAGCTAAGGGGAGATATACCTTGGAGTAAAATATATTGGTTTTATTCCTTCCATTTTATAATCACTTTATTTACCTCTTATTTATATTTAACACTTTCCTAAGGGAGGTTAGATGGGGTGTGTTTAGGTATAGGATCTTCGTTTGGGTCTAAACCTTCCATTACACCTTGACTCAACAATTTCATTATCAACTCTAACTCTTCAGTTTGCTTGGCTAGGTTCTCTTGTAAAATTATCTCTTAAATTTTATAGGTATATTTATGAGGATAAGTAGTAGAAGAGGGCTGACATGGAAGATAAGAGGTCTCCAGAGGAAGGGTGGGAGTGACTTGCATAGGATCAATTTCTTTCTCAACTTCACACTCTTTATCAATAATTTTATCCTCTTGATTTCCCCATGATTCCATTATCTTATTATATATGAGGATGTTAGGATTATGATTATATTCTTAAGATGGTGATTCAATTTTAGGAGTGGATGAAGTTTTCAATAAAATTGTGATCTCCTTAGGATTGAACTCTCCACCTTGTCTCCAACTTAGAATCTCATATTGAGGTGGGGATGTAATTAGAGAGGGAAATGAGGGATTAAATTCCATTTATTTTTCTAATTATATGGACTATTTCATCTACATATTATGAAACTTAATATGCCTATCAATATTTTCTTCAAAAATAAGGTTTGTTTTCCCAACTCTCTCTTCTAGTTGATTGGGAAAAAGATGGCTTTGATAAGCTTTATTAAGCTCATGAATATGGGTCAAGTAGGACTGATAGAAATCTTGGGGAATTGGATATGAAGGATAATAGGTTTGGTGAGGCTACTTATCATTAATTTTTAGCATATCTTCTAAGGATGAAATTACGCCACTCACATCTAGCATCTCACTTGTGAGCCTTTGATAATTGGCTCTATCAATAGGTACCCACTCTCTTTTAAAAAAAATAGAATAAATTTCATACCTTATGAATGAGATTAATAGGAATATCTTTACCATTTCACCTTAGTGTGTCAGTATCCAATAGTACTTATCATAACCCAAGAGTGTTTTCTTGAAGGTTGAAATAGACTGAGTTGAGAAGTGACTAGGTTGACTAGGAAAAAAAAGACATTAAGAAGGCTGATTGTAGGGTGGGTACATTTCATAAAATAACTAATAAGGATCATGTTGGAGTTGATATGGATCATATAAATGTTGGGAAGGCTCATACAAAGGATGATAAGGAATTACATAAGCTTGATAAACCTCACCAACTTGTGTAAAATAAATACTCAACACCAAAGTCATCCATAGAAATTTAATAACAATAAAAAGAACACAAGGAATGATTATCAACAAATTCTAAAAGGAATACCTTAGATAATTATCCAATTGATGTAACTTTAGAGTCACCATTGATTCTTAGATAGATGCCTCCGAAGGCTAATATGTTAAAAGATAACACCAAAAATCTTTCAACTTCTTAGACTAAGAGTCCCATTAGGCATGCCAAAAACTATTTTCACTTAGATTTGTACCCTTTGAGGAGATGTCTGAGCTCTCCTCATTCAAGTTTAACAATTGAAAAACTTATAGGCTATGGGTAGCCTAAGAATGAGGTGAATCTTTAGATAGGGCTAGCTCCCTTGATATACCACTTGTAGACTAATAATAAACCAATGCTTATGAGGGAAAAGGGAGAGAGAAAAATAAAATTAAACTATCCTAAAGGAGGTGATACACAAAATTAGTTGATGAATACCAACTAACTTCATGTTACACATGAGAACAAGGGACTAACCAAACATACACTTCTCCAATCTTTATCTTCTCACATCAATATTTCATTATGACGTTATGGATGAATGTCTAGGCTAGGAGGACTAGACAAGAGGTATATAATGATGCTATTGAATAAGATAACTCACTAAACCTTGACATTTCTTAGAACACTTCTCATGACCTGCAATAAGAATCTTTCCAACTGAAAACAGGTGAGAGAATGAGACAACATGCTAAGGAAACAATATTTATCACTAAGAAAGATCAATCATCTAAGTAAAAAACACTATGAAAAGGCATGGAAGAGGTAAAAAATAGTATCGTTTATTGATATATGGTATGAAAATGAGAAGGGATTTGCCATACTCAGGTGGAGCATAAGTTACAAAGGCCAAATGGCTAGTTCTTATATAACTTAAGAGAGAGAGGATAAGGGAGAAGTATAAATGTCATAAGGAAACTTTTAAATTTAATAAAATGAGTTAATTATGCATGATAAAGGAATTTTAAAATTATAATTCAAATTTAGGAAGCAGAAGTGTCATTACAATGCAAATTCATGAAACTATTTCAATGTGGAATGACATTCCTTTTGTTGACTTAGAAATTTGCCTTCATCATTTGTACTTATTAAATGCCTCATAATGGACAAGGGATAGGTAAAATTATTTGAATGAGAGGGAAGAATTTTATACATGCCTTTCTATGCATTGGTTGTAGTCTTGGTCATCTAGAATCTTCCCAAAATGAGTTATCACCATCTAGAGTCAAAATAACTCTTCGTTCATACACCCTCCACACTTTGCCTTTAAAAAAGAATGATTTTTTCATTATTTTTTATAACATTGAGTGGATTAAAATTTTAAATACCCTCCATAGCCTTAGAGGCATTAGGTGCACCTTAAAAAAACATCCACTTGAAGCTTTCACACTTGTCACCATCATATTCATGATGACAGTTTTGACTGGTTGAGATAAGAGCTCTTGTTATAAGACTTAATCGTCTTAAGTCCTAATATTTCTTCCAAAGTTGATTTAATCTCTTAAAACCTCCTAGAACTTGCACAATACACAAAAATAGTCAAGAAAAGTAGTTTTTGTACTCCATCCATACAATTCCATATAAATAATCATAATGGTAAGGATATTTGATAAGTATTATACAACATCCAATCATCATTATAGACAAAATATAGCATTACAACATTTTTCCACCTTCATTTCCTTCATTGGGTCCTTACAAGGATTTAGGCTTGTTTTATCCTCTTAGCCATTGTTCATAGAGATCCTAGATCCAAATTTCAATACAATTGCATAAAACGGTTGTTCATTACCCTATCTAACATCTCAAAATTTCTTGGATCTCCATGAAAATATTTAGAGTTGATGTGAACACTCAAAATTGCTCTCTGAAGCCCTTTCTTCCATTCACACAAGCCTAATATTGGTCTTGAGCCCAAAAATGGCTTCCTTTGTGTCTTCTATAATTTTTTTAGGATTTTAATCATCTAAAATTACCTTTTAAATATTATCTAATCCATTTTAGTGATTATATAAGGTTATAAGTGTGAGTGACTCTCCATTTGGACACTAGGCCTAAACCTTGCCTAATAGGTATGAGTTGTCTTAAAACCCAAAATGACCTTTTGAAAGCTTTCCTTAAATTAAAATAGATTAAAAAACATATAAATTAATCCCATAAACATATTTCAATAAGTTAAATATCTCACCACATGATAAAATTGGATTTGATGTTTCATTTAGACCTTAGCCCTAAACCCTGCCTAGTAAGCCTATTTACACCTTTCAGGGTTTAGACCTCCGTATAAGGCTTATCCCATGTATGATATGTTTTTAATGTTTAAATATATGTGTTTAAACTTCACAGACATTCTTATAAATTCCAAATATCTATTGATTTATTCCTTTGTCACTCTTTCTCAAAATTGCTAGTTTATGGATAATGGGAAGTACCCTTTATTTGAGACAAAATAGAAGGTACTTGCCCTATTTTATCAGATATTTTAAATGTCAGGGAGTATTTTACAGGTTTTAAATACCCTCTCTACAATATTTAATCCATTTTTAAAACCATTTGACCCTCTAAAATCTTAAAAAACCATGACATAACTACTAGGCAAAGACTCTGTGCAAGATTTTATCTTTAGACTATGTATTGCATCATTAAAGTCACATGTTTACATCATTTAAAAATTTCAAGAGATTATAGATACCTTAATGGTAATTATTATTGTTTTATAGGTCTCTCTAACACTTCAAATCCATACATACTTCTTCCCATACCCTGACCCGCCAAGATTGTGTGTTATTCCTTGACTTTGTTCTGCTCTTTGGCACCATACATGTAGGTGATGTTTGCTTAGTTGAACTTGAGATAATGTATAAAAAATTTAATAAATATTATCTGACCATTTAAAATTTATTAGCCTCATTTATTCAGCTTTATCTTACCCTAAACCATCTTTTTGACACATTGTCTCCATTAACTGTCTACGTACAGTCAACTGTAATTGAGTACTTTGCATAATGAAATTCTTGTATGTGCATGTTGGACCTTAGGACATCACCAATAAATTATTATTGATGATATTTTATATTATAAATGTCACTTTAACCATTATCCCAAGTTGATGTCTCCAATTCTTAGGTCCACTCCATGAATGATGCAAAAGCTAAAGTTTGATGTAGGTGAATGTCCAAAAAAGCAGACACCTGCAGGTGTGTGTGAGAGGCAAAACACACTATATCATTCTCCTTGAGTGTATTTTAGATCAAAATTAATCATTTAAAATATTTATAATAATCCAATCATAGTTTCATGGTTTAGTTTAAACCTTGGGTGGAGAAGATCTCTTCTAGATCAAAATCCTATAGATATCAATGCTTGAAATTAGTGCATAAAATGCAACTTTGGGATTCTCAATAACCAACCTCGATTGATCATCTTCCCCTCAAACCTTATGGATTTATTTTACTATATGGGTAATTAAGTACAAAAACATGAGGATGCTTCAAAAAAATTGGCAACCCTATTACAAAATACCAACAAAACATCAAGGAACACTATTTTCATGTTTTAGGGACAAAGGGCATGAATTCCACAATCATCATCTTTTGAAGTGACCTTGAACCTTATCTATCAATGTATCAATTTAAATATATATGAAATGATGTTTTAAAACTAATATGACCTCAATAAGGTTTCAATCACTTATTTCAACACTTGAGAATGGATCTTTAACTCTCTATGGTACCACTTGTAACTGGTTATTCTAGAGTGCAAGCAGACTGAGTTTAGGTAGTGAACATGGGTGGACAATTTGCATGTGTTAATCTCATAGGCAGACCTTGAGTCCTTATAAATCCTCAAAACTAGTTTTTATTTTAATGAACATCTTAAAACCAATCTTAAAAACCTCTATTCAATGTGGTATTCCCTTTTTAAACACATAGAGATGAATTTTGACCTGCTTATGGACATTGACCATGAAATAGTCCATGTATTGGAAGAATATATATTCACAATCAATTTGTATCCTATAAATGGTGTTGAAATAAAAACTTAAGATGTTTAAAAACCTAAAAACAAGATCTCACATGCCCTTTCAACATTGAACCCATTAGGAGAGCACATGTAGGTCATATTATTGGCAGAAAATTATGTCAAGTGCTAAAAAGGTTGCCTCCTATTATCCACACATTATTTGATGAACTTCACTTGATCACCCATGTGATAAATATGTGTTCACAATCATGTAACTTTTAATGATATGTAATACCTAAGATTAAAATATTTTTAAGGTGTTCAAGATCAAAATATTTGAGCTTTATGTGCATTTTTCATAGTGCATCACAAATTTAGAATTTGAATGATATGTAATACTGAAGCTTAAGTAGTTTTGAAGATATTTAAGATCCAAATATTTGAATTTTATGCATTTTTCTCATGATTAATTAGAAATTAAAAATTTTAATGATATGTAATAGTGAATCTAAAATGCTTTTGTACTTGTTTAAGATCCAAAGATTCAAAACTAATACATGTTTCTCTTGATGCATCACAATTTTGAATTTTGAATAATATGTAATACCAAATGAAGTGGTTTTGAACATGTTTAAGATACAAGCATTCAAACTTTATGCATGTTTCTCATGATGCTTCAAAACTTTGAAATTTGAATGATATTTAATACTGAATCTTAAGAGATTTTGAACATGTTTATGATCTAAAGATTAAAATTTTATGCATGTTTTTTATGATGAATCATAACTTTGAAATTTGAATGATATGTAATACTAAAACTTAAGTAGTTTTTAACATTTTTAATATCCAAGGATTAAAACTTTGTGCATGTTTCTCATGATATATAGCAAATTTGAATGTTTTGTAACACCAAAACTTTTAAATTTTAATGATATGAAATACTAAATATTATGACATTTTGAGTGTGTTTAAGATCTAAATATTTGATTTTTATGGGCATTTCTCATGATGCATTGTAAATTTTTAATTTGATTGATATATAATATCGATGCTTAAGTGGTTTTAAACTTGTTTAAGATCTAAATGTTCAAACATTATGTACTTATCTCATGATGAACAAAAAATTTGTAATTTGAGTGATATGTAATATCGAATCTTAAGTAGTTTTGAACATGTTTAAATATCTAAATATTCAAAGTTTAAGCATGTTTCTCATGATGCATCACAACTTTGAAATTTGAAGGATATGTAATACCAAAGCTTAGGTAGGTTTTAATGTGTTGAAGATCCAAGGATTTGAACTTCATGTGCATTTATCATGATGCATTAAAACATTGAAATTTGAATGATATGAAATACCAAAATTTAAGTAGTTTTGAATGTGTTTAAGATCTAAATATTTGAACTTTATACGTGTTTTTCATGATGTATCCCAACTTTGAAATTTAAATGACATGTAATATTGAAGCTTAATCATTTTTTAAAGTGTTTAAGATCTAAAGATTCAAATTTTATACTTATTTCTCATGATGCATTGAAAATTTGAAATGTGAATATGTAATACTCAAGATTAAGCAATTTTGAACATGTCTATGATCTAAATATTTAAACTTTAAGTGAATTTCTTGTGATGCATCTCAACTTAAAAAATTTAGTGATATGCAATATTGAATCTTAAGCGGTTTTTATGTGTTTAAGAACCAAAAATTTTAAAATCTTATGAATTTATTGTGATGCATTGCAATGCTAAAATTTGGATAATTTGTAATATTGAATCTTAAATTGTTTTGAATGTGTTTAAGATTTGAACTCTATTCACATTTCATATGATGCATCACAACATTGAAGTTTTAATGATATGTAAATCTTAATCTTAAGCCGTTTTGAACATGTTTAATATACAAAGATTCAAAATTTGTGCACATATTTTACGATGCATTGTAACTTTGAAATTTGAATGATATGTAATACTGAAGGTTAAGCTAATTTAAAGTTGTTTAAGATCTAAATATTTGAACTTTATGGATTACTCTCATGATACATCATCACTTTAAAATTTGAATTATATGTAATACCAAAGCTTAAGTGGTTTTGATCACATTTAAGATCCAAAGATTCAAATATTATGTATGTTTCTCATGATGCATCACAATTTTAAAATTTAAATGGTATGTAATACTACAGCTTAAGTGGTTTTGAATGTGTTTAAGATCCAAAGGTTCTATTTTTATGCACATTTCTCATGATGCATCAAAACACTAAAATTTGAATGATATGTAATACCAAAGCTTAAGAGGTTTTTAATGTGTTTAAGATCCAAAGATTTGATTTTTATAGGCATTTTTCATGATGCATTACAACTTTGAAATTTTAATTATATGTATTACTAATGATTAAGTGATTTTGAATGTGTTTAAGATGTAAAGATTAAATATTTATTTTTATTTCACATGATGAATCATAACTTTTTAAATTTCAATGATATGTAATATTGAAGCTTAAGTGGTTTTAAATATGTTTAAGATCTAAATATTTGAACTTCATGCACATTTATCATTATGAATTACACCTTTAAATTTTGAATTATATGTAATACCAAAGATTCAATGGTTTTGAAAGTGTTTAAGATCCAAATATTTGAAATTTATACACATTTTTGTTTATGCATCACAACTTTGAAATTTGAATGATATTTAATACCAAAGCTTAAGCAATTTTGAACATGTTTAAGATCTAAAGATTAAAACTTTATACATGTTTCTCATGATGCATCACAAATTTAAAATTTTAATGATATATAATACCAATGATTAAGTGGTTTTGAAGGTGTTTAAGATCCAAATATTTGAACTTTATTCATGTTTTTTGTGATGCATCACAACTTTCAAATTTGAATGATATGTAATATCAAAGTTTAAGTATTTTTGAACATGTTTAAGATCAAAATATTCAAAATTTATTTATATTTCTTATGATGCATCACAACTTTAAAATTTTAATGATATGTATTACCAAAGCTTAAGCAATTTTCAGTGTGTTTAAGATCCAAATATTATAAATTCATGCGTGTTTCTCATGATGCATCACAAATTTGTATGATATGTAATACCAATACTTCTATAGTTTTGGGCATGTTCAAGATCAAAAGATTTGAGATATTTCTCATGATGCATCATATCTTTTTAATTTGAATGATATGTAATATCTAAGCTTAAGTGATTGTAAACATGTTTAAGATCTAAAGACTTGAACTTTATGTGTATTTCTTGTAATGCATCCTGTAGTCTTATAAAATACAAAAATTGGTAATTTGAGCATGGTTAATGACACCCAACCCTTAGGTCCTTAATTAATATCATAACCCTCTTTAAATTATTTTCACTAATTCCTAGTCATTCATAGCCTTCTATACTTGGTCCTAACTCACCCAAATTATTCTTTCCAAGACAACTTAATCTACCTAGGTCTCATCTACTTAGGATAGTAGTACCACACTTGGACTATAACATAAGTGCCACTCCTATCTACTTTCAATGCTCCTATTCAAGTGATTTTTTGACCCAATAGTTAGTTTATTATGATTCTCCATCCTTCTTCTTATTGTCCTAACGTGACCACTTTCAACCCATGACTAATAGATCCCTAAAAAAACACATTCAAATATCATTTGGAAAGGGTCAGCAATTATCACTAAGCAAGCAAGATTATAAGTAAGACTACTCAAGAAATCTTCTCTATTATCTACATATAGCTAGCCAATACACTTAAAAGCTTATTCAAATCCTTGCACTAGTCCCTACACACTTCAAGCATATCTAGTTTAGCATTTTTCATCTTCATACACATAATTTTACAAAGAAAATCAAGAGTGAGAACTACATATGGCTTGATCCTTCTTCAGAGTATTGGTATATAGGCAATGTGTCCACATAAGGGGTGTGGATCCATGTTTAGTAAAACTTACACACACTAACCTAGCCCCTCTTTCTTGAAATTGATCGAAGCATAATGGAACATAGGGTTTGAAGATAAAATATTCTCTACAAGGAGCTCTATAGAATTTCAACTACCAAACCTTCACAAATAGGATCACATAGATATAGCAAACAAAACCCTAAAAACTTAGATCCTTAGGAGAATAGTGATAGAGGTAGACTACAGTGTTGGTACCACTCTTATCTAGTTTTGGTAATCCTATCCAACTAAAAAATGAAGGATAGATCTTATTTTTTGATAGTGTCCCAGTCTTGTATATCTAATTTTAGCCTCTGTCTTAGTCAAATCAGTCAGGTTTTAGGTAAGTCTTCTTTTCTATCTCTTATTGCTTTTTTTAGAAAGGAAAAAAATGTAATATAATTTACACAAATTAGTAGCTTAATTATTGCATATTTATTTACTAATTTTACTATTCATACCCTTTAACTAAATTATGAATAATACATCAATATTCCAAAAATTGTTAAATCATTTGGTGAACTCAACTTACTTCATTTGTGCACAAAAACCTTAAAAACCCTAGTTAAATTTCCTACCTATTTTTCTTATTTTTTATCTACATAATAAAATGAAAAATTAGCACTTAATTTTAAAATCTCATAGTAATTTTAAAATAATTTTATTTCAAACCCTAGTTGTCCGTACTAGGTGCTAGTATTTTCCCAATAATTTTCTAATAATTTCCTAATTTTTTAATAGCATATTAAAATTAGAAAATCCATTCAAATTTCAAAACTCAATAGTAATTTTTTAAAAATATTTATTTTTCAAAACCCTTGTTACACATATTAGGTCCTATTAAATCAAGTATTTTCCAATAATTTTCTAAATTTTTAATTGCATATTTCACTTAGAAATTTACTTTAAATTTCAAAATTTCATAGTAATTTTCAAAATTATCTTTCAAACCATAGCTCCATATATTAGGTCCCATTGCTTCTTGAGGTATCACCTTACATGTTTGTAAGCTTTGTATATTTTTGATGCATATTCCATTTCTTTATTTAGATTATATCTATTTAATCTTTTCTACTATTATCCAAGTTATTTTCCTTAGGCCACCTAAGTCCCTTGAATCTCTTCTTTTGAGATGATGTGTAAGACTTAGTGGCTACCCTCTTGAATTCACCTAGATTCCTTGAACTCAACCATATACCATGGATAAATAACCAACTCAAGTTCCTCTTATAGATTCTACACATCTGAGCTATACCAATTTTAATGAGGATAATTTTGATGATGAGTAGTATGAGAATAATAGTGGTGATACAAACACAAGTATTTATGATCCACCACATCAAACACTTGACCAACTTCCACCAATTATTAATAATGAAGTTGCCTTCAACAAATATTTAATCTTACAAAGTTTTTGAGAAAAAATATAGGATCATCCCTCAGATATTACTCCTATTTTGTAATCTATCATGGAAATCAAAAAGGCTAAACAAGTTGAGTCTTCCATTCTTTGAAAACAACTAGTTATAAATAACACTATAGGAACAACTATGTCTCAACACCCCCTATAGAAACCCAACCTACCTCTATGCCATCATCTATAACTAGTAAAACTTTGTTTCTTGATGTGGTAGCCCTTATGTAAGAGATAAAATATCTTCAATCCAAGTTTCTACATCTTGAGCAAGGTGCATTTAGACTTGCACAAGATTTGGAATCTTTTGCTCTAATTCATACACCATTGGCATAGCACATTGCTTCTACACCCTTATCATAAGGATTTTATCAATCCAAGCTTACTCCATATGATGGTAATGGTGATCTAGAGACACATTTTAGATCTTTTCACATAGCATGCTTGGACTATGTACCAAATCACTGGTTACTTACCAAACTATTTCCATGAATCCTAAAACACTATGCTTTATAATGGTTCTATAGTCTATCAAATCAATTGGTCAATGCATTCAATCTTTTAGCCGACATGTTCCTAGCTCATTTGAGGTAATTTCATATGCCCAAGTTACATAATAGAAAAAAATATCAAATAAGCATCTCATAGATTATGTTCTTTGAAATAACACTTTTGGATAAGATGACTAGCCTCATGGCTGATCAAGAGTTAAAAGATATATTCAAATAGAGTCTTCTACCAGATTTATATGAATCAATTATGTTCAAAATATTGTCTTCATTCATTAAATTATGTCACACACTAAAGGAAAGAGAAGTCAACCTAATATCAATGCATAAACTCAAGTACACAAGTATCTCAAAAACAACAAACAAGAGTAATAAAAAAGTTCCATATAAAGTGAAGGTCAATGATAGCAAGAGTCATAATCAGCAAAAAATTAATGTGGAGTCTGAGCTCCCTCAACATGTGGTTTTATCATCACCTCCTTAGTGAATCTTTACCAATCTACCAATTTCTCTAGCTAGAGTTTTATAGTAGCTATTAGAATGTAACATCATATCTATCCCTCTTATTCAGGAAGTTAACCCATTAAAGCCTCTTCCATGGGGATATGATCAACATGAATTTTGTGATTTTCATAGAGCACCATGTCATACAAAAAATAGATGCATCAATTTGAGACATAAGATATATGATTTGATAGATGGAAATCATATTGATCTTAACACTTCAATTTAGCCTCCTCAAGAAAAGCCAACATAGGATAAAACATTGAAAATATTCTTAGATCCCTTTTTGAAACATTTTAAATAAGAGACAAGGAATACATTAGGGGTTCACCATGTCACATCCCCCACCTGATACATACAAGGCACCTTTAGTTGAGACATCCTTTGAGTAACATGATTATTGTATATAATTATAGAGTTTTAGCTAGACCTTCCATCTCTTTCTTAGAGCACGAGATTGTTGAGGATGATTCATATTATCATGCACTCTTTATAAGAGATTACATTCATAATCATCTTTTTTATAGTGTTTTCATAGATAATGGATCTAGTGTGAACATGTGCACTATGACATTATTGCAATGTTTAAGATATTCAGTGTAGGATATTAGCCCAACAAACATAGTTATCAATGAATTTAATGAGAACATATAGAGTTCATTGGGTAAGATCATACTTCCTCTACAAGTTGGTCTAATACACATGGACACACCATTCATTATTATTCGTATTATATCAGTTTTTGATATGTTACTTGGTCGACCATAGACTTAGAATTTTTTTGCAATACCTTATATAGTTCATAGATGCATGAAATTCATTCATGCTAATCAGGTTGTTACTATTGGTGGAGTTTCATATGAGTTACCACTCGCCACTTCAGATCTATCTTCTATTTTATAGCCATCAGTTTTATGTTAGCCTCCAATTCTAGTTTTTGACACCAGTTATAGTTCCTCTTCCACCTCTGATTTTAACAAGTTGAGGCATCCATCACTAGTAAAAATATTTCATACACCTCCATATATTTAGGATTTTAGATAGCTTCTAGTTACATTATTCACACCCAAGGTAGTATCATTGAGATCTCATGTATCTACTCATAGAGCAAATGTTTAGAGAGCTTATCCTACTACTAGATGAGTCTCTAAGATCCCTTTAGTTACATCCACTTCTTAGAGTTATAGGGGGACCCCGTAGTTGTTTTTTACTTTAGATATTTTAGAGCATTTATAGAATATACATCTTTCAAATCCATAGTCTTATCCCTTCCATCATTCTTCACAGTCATACAAGATTCCTTTATTTCATACAGGACACCATGATAACGAGTTTCCCATGAGACTCATCGATTAGTATCATCCCTTCCTACCTTACTTGTACATAGTCTTCTTCAATTACCTATACATAGTCTCTTATGCTTGATTATACATAACATATCAAAAACACCGAAAAAAATACAAAATACCAAAATCATTCAAATATCTCAAAATAGAAACACATGGAAATAATTCAAAAATACCAAAAATATTTCAATTTTATGCATCATCCATGATTTACATTTCTACTATCATGTTAGACTTACATTTTTATTTTATACTATTATTTGTCAATTTATCTACATTACCATGCTTCACTTGATCTTATTTGAGTGTGTGTAGTGGCATCTAAATCCTTGATTCCTTCACTTTACCCACTGAGGGGGCATCCTACTTCTACATCAAGATATACATCAATATGCATTCCTATTGGGGGCATCTTCTATACAACTACACAATCTAGGTTATGACATTCTTACACCACACACTCTACTTATCATGATTAATATATATTACTTACTAGCTTACACAAAATACACAATCAACACTCATTAGTATATAACACTTTTATAATTTTTAGAATATACCTATTTTTGTACTACATGTCTTCCATACTTTCAGTTCTTGCTTTGATTAGTTAGATGCAATTGTATTTCTAGTATTTACATGCTTTCCTTTATTGATTTACATAGATGCGATTTCATTTTATTAGTTCATATTTGTCTCCTATGTGTGCCCTAGGATATTTTATAATGTTATTTTCTTATATTCATGTGTGTGTCTTAAGACATTTACCAATGTCCTTTGCCTGTACTCTTCCATGTGATTGTGGCTTTCATGCCAACCTTACGTGTTTAAATAGTATTTATATGTGGAATTTGAACATGCCTTATACTCTTCTTTATAGTTTGAGTGACATGTGCCCATGTCCCTTGTTTGCTTGGCCCATTGGCCACTCTTGTATTATCCTTGCTTCTTACCTTGTGTGCTTGTTTCTTGTTTACTGTTTTACTATTTACAATGCCATGATCTGTATTATGAGTTATCTTACTTTCTTAGATACCATGATAGACATCATGCTCCATCCCTCCATAAAAACTACTAACTAATAACTAGCCAAACTTCTAGTTTCAATTTTGTACATTACACATGTTATTTCATTGTTATATCTATCTAGGCATACCCTTATTGATCTAACAATCTCTCATTACAAACCATGCTATATCTCGAGATATCTTGTCTATTATCATTGCTATATCATGTATATTTATAATATAACACACTTATAAGGATATTTCCTCTAAGGGAAGTCATTGCAGGGTCTTCATTCTTACCCTCACAAGAGGGGGCAATAAAAAGCAATTTTTTCATAGAGATCAGAACTCTTAATGATCAAAAAAGTAACATTTAGAACACCTAAAACAACAACCAAACATCAAAATAGTTAGAATAAGATAGGTAGATAGTAAAAATCCTAGAATAGTTATCAAATTTGGCCCAAGATAATAGTGTCCAACTTGGACTATAGTGTTAGTGTCGCTACTATCTATTTTTGTTATTCCTATCGAAATAAAAAAAACTAGACTTCTAGAAGCAGGTAGAAAAGTAGGTTTCATTATAGTTTTACACAGTCAGGTCAGTTCAAAATTAGTATTGTTTAGTACACTTTTGCTTAGAGAATATAGATATAGGGGGCATCATGCACGATAAGATGGATCTCACTTCTAGTTTTAAGTACAAGATTTAATATAACCTCTAAATCAAAATCCATATTTTAGACACCAGTGATTGGAGACAATTTGCATGGCACATTTTTTTTCTTTCTGAGTTTAGTATTACTCAGACATTCTTAACAATTGCATGTCTTATTCCATCTATAGGTGGTTGGCATCATTTTGGAGTTGGATTTCATACAAGCCCAAATTCTTCATTTCAGAGTGGCTTTCATATAAGCATAACACACCAATTTTGGAGTGGCTTTTATACAAGCCTAATCTCCATATTTTGGAGTAGCCAAGAGTGGCCTAGTTTTTATCATACATTTGGCTATCCATATTAACATTGTCATATTATAGATAATTCACGGGCTTCAAGAGCCATCTCATTCAACACACATTTTATACTAGTATTAGTGATGGAGCCAAAGGACTAGCTAGCCTTTATATTCTTGAGCCACTTATTCAGAGGGATTGGACACATAGTTCAAACATTGATTAACACACACATTATCACATATCTTTACATAGTGGGTGTTGATAGATCTAAATGGATAGCCTTTGCATTCTTGAGCTAATCTCAAGGAACTGAGCACTCAACTTCATTTGTGATGTTATGTAATAAAATTAATTAGATGTTTACACATAATGATTTTATATCACATAGAATAACAAAATATGAGAGACCACACAAAAACAATTGATAGTAAAATATAATACTAGATAATATAGCAAATCCACTTCAAGGGGGAAACCTCCACAACAATGCACAAAGAGAAGAATACTTAACATGATTATAAAATACTAACCACTACCTCTTATGTATAGTCTACTTAGCCATGGTTATTCCACTAGGCTGACCTAACTAAGAACATAGAGAAATTTAATAAGAATATAAAAAAGGTATGTAAGCCACAAGTTGGCCACATATATTCCAAGACATGCCAAAGGTTAAGGGTGTAGAATTCCATTCCCTTTCAAAACAACATTGTCCTCAATGTTGTGTCAACTCTAGATGTTGTTGGACAAATGATTCATCCTCATAAGTAGGATCCTCACAAGGAAGATTCTTCCATTTAATCAGGTACTCCTTAATCATTTGAGACTACAACTACTTAGTGAAAATTTAAAGGATTAACTTAAGATCAAGAATAACTCTTCCTTCCTCATCCAATTTTGGTAACTCATTTTGGGTAGAAACTTTATGTCCAATGACTTTCTTCAAGCATGATGCATGAAATACTAGATGTATGTGAGTGGAGGAAGGAAACTCTAACTTGTAAGCCACACTACTAATTTTTTGCAAGATCTGATAAGGCCTATAATACTTAGGGGATAAATTTTTATCTTTTTTATATTTCTTCAAGGACATCTACTTATATGGATGTAAGTGAACAAAAAATTGGACCTCTTCCTAACATTGGCTAGGGATGGATAAAAGGCTACAAAAGACCTCAGATTTTGATGGTTTCTCCTTTATTTAGTTGATAGATTGTACATTTAGCCACATATCTTTGGGCATTCCCCTTGATTCCTTCCCAAGAAAATCCTACTTTATTTTATGATAGGTTTTCATAAATCTTGAATGACCCCCGAATGGAGTTGCATGAAGTTCCTGAAGGAGTTTTTATTTAACAAGAGAATTCTTACATAGGTATAATCTATCCTTATACCATAATTCATCACCCTTCCATGTGAATTTTTCAAATCCACCCAAACCTTGTTGAAGATTATGAATTAAATTATGGTTATCACTATCCTTGTCCCATTTTGATCATACTTTCTCTAGCCAATCTTCCTATAGAATGGTCATATCATTTAACAATGCCTCAATTGATTCATCCTTCCTAGATAGTGCATCTACCACTACATTGTCCTTACCTTTCCTATAAACTATTTCAAAATCATAGCCTAACATCTTAGTTACCCATTTCTATTATTCTTTAGATGATAACCTTTGTTCCAAAAAATATTTGAGACTATTGTGATCTGTCTTTACTTAAAAGTGGTGACCCATCAAATAAAGCCTCCATTGTCTGATTACATGAAAAATGGCCATTTCCTTTTCATAAATTAGATTGTGTTGATTTTTACCCTTCAATTGAAAATTTTCAAATACAAGTGGTCTACCTTCTTGCATGAGTATATCACCCATACCATACCTAGATGCATCACATTCAACCACAAAAGTCTTGGAAAAATTAGGATTTGCCAACACTAGAGTGGTGCACATTGCCAACTTAAATTGTTCAAATGCGCTAATACTTGTATCAGTCTATTAAAAATAATCTTTTTTCAATAAAGATGTGAGTGGAGATGCAATACTATGATAATTTTTGATAAAATTGTGATAGTAACCAATTATCTCGATAAATACCTGTAGTTGCTTGAGTGTATTAGGAATTACCTAGTCCACTATTGCTTGGATTTTTTCATGATGCATTGCAACTTTGAAATTTGAATGATATGTAATATCAAAGCTTAAGTGGTTTTGAACAAGCTTAAGATCCAAAGATTCAAAATTTATGCATGTTTTTGATAATGCATTGTAACTTTGAAATTTGAAAGATATATAAATTTGAAAGCTAGATCAATTTTCATTGTCTTTAAGATCTAAAGATTTAAACTTTATGCATATTTCTCATAATGCATTAAAACTTTTAAATTTGTATGATATGTAAAATTGAAGATTCATAAGTTTTGAACATGTTTAAGACCCAACAATCATAGCTTTATGCATATTTCTCATGATGCATCATAGCTTTGAAATTTGAATGATATGTAATATCAAAGATTAAGTAATTTTAAATGTGTTTGAAATCCAAAGATTTAAATTTTATGCATATTTCTCATAATGCATTGTAAATTGTAAATTTAAATGTTATGTAATACTAAATCTTAATCGATGTTAAATGTATTTAAGATCTAAATATTTAACTTTATCCACATTTCTAATAATGCATCACAACTTTGAAATTTGAATGATATGTAATACCAAAGTTTTAGTGGCTTTGAAAATGTTTAAGATGCAAATATTTAAACTTTATATTTATTTTTCATGATGCATCACAACTTTAAAATTTGAATGATATGTAATACTAAAGCTTAAATGGGGTTTAGCATGTTTAAGGACTAAATATTTGAATTTTATATGCATTTCTTATTATGCATCATAAATTTGAAATTTAAATGATGTGTAATAATGAAGCTTAATTATTTTTAAACCTATTTAAATTCCAATCATTCAAACTTTATGTGTGTTTATCATGATGCATCCTAACTTTGAAATTGGAATGATATGGAATACCAAAGCTTAAGTAGTTTTGAAGGTGTTTAAGATCCAAACATTCAAACTTTATGTGTGTGTCTCATAATGAATCATAACTTTAAAATTTAAATAATATGTAATACTAAAGTTGAAGTAGTTTTGAATGTGTTTAATATCCAAAGATTCAAACATTAAAAATGTTTTTCATGATGAATTACAACTTTGAAATTTGAATGATATATAATATTGAAGCTTAAGAGGTTTTAAAAGCATTTAACATCTGAAGATTTGAAATTTATCATGATGCAACATGTCTTTAAAATTTGATTGATATGTAATACCAAAACTTAAGGAAACTATTTTGAACGTGATTAAGATCTAAAGATTCAAACTTTATGCATGTTTTCAGGGATACATCATAACTTTGAAATTTGAATGATATGTAATATCGCAACTTGATTAGTATTAAACGTGTTTAAGATCCAAAGATTTAAATATCATGCACATTTTTCATTATGCACCTCAACTTTAAAAGTTGAATGATATTTAATACTAAATCTTAAGCCATTTTCAGTGGATTTAAATATTTGAATTTTATGCACATTTCTCATGATTCATCACACATTTGAAGTTTGAATGATATGTAATACTAAATATTAAGAGGTTTTGAGCATGTTTAAGATTTAAAGATTTAAATTTTTTGCATATTTTTCATAATGCATTTCAACTTTGAAATTTAAATGATATGTAATACTGAATCTTAAGTAGTTTTGAACTTTTTTAAGATCCAAAGATTCAACCTTTATGCAAATTTATGATGATGCATCATAACTTTAAAGTTTGAATGATATATAATACTGAAGCTTAAGTGGTTTTGAAGGTGTTTAAGATACAAATATTTAAACTTCATGCATATTTAAAATGATGCATCCAAACATTAAAATTTAAATGATATGTAATATTGAAGCTTAAACAATTTTAAAAATATTTTAAACCTAAAGATTCAAACTTCATGTGCATTTCCCATAATGCATTGCAACTTTGAAATTTTAATAATAAGTAATACCAAAGCTTAAGAGATTTTGAACGTGTTTAAAATACAATGATTAAAAATTTAAGCATGTTTCATAATGATATATTATAGCTTTAAAATTTTAATGATATGTAATACCAAAGTTTAAGTAATTTTTAACATGTTTAAGATTCAAAAATTCTAACTTTATGCACGTATTTCATGATGCATCACAACTTTAAAATTTGAACGATATATAATACTTAAGCTTAACATCATTGTTTTGAATGTGTTTAAGATCCAAAGATTAAAACAATATATGAATTTATCATAATGAATCAAAATTTTGAAATTTGAATTATATGTAATATCAAAGCTTAAGTGATTTTAAACATGTTTAAGATCCAAAGATTAGAATTTTATGCATATTCCTCATGATGCATCACAACATTAAAATTTGAAGGATATGTAATACAAAATCTGAAGCAGTTTTAAAAGTGTTGAAGATTCAAAGAATCAAATTTTATGCATATTATCATTATACATCACAACTTTGAAATTTAAATGATATGTAATAATGAAGCTTACCTAGTTTTAAACGTGTTTAAAATCTAAAGATTAAAACTTTATGTATATTTATCGTAATGCATTACAACTTTAAAATTTGAGATATATGTAATAACAACATTTAATCAATTTTCAACATGTTTAAGATACAAAGATTATAACTTTATGTGTATTTTCTATTATGCATTATAAATGTGAAATTTGAATGATATGTAATACCAAAATTTAAGTAATTTTGAATGTGTTTAAGATATAAAAATTTAAATTTTATGCATGTTTCTCATGATGCATCAAAATTTTGAAATTTGAATGATTTGTAATACCAATGCTTAATAGGTTTTCAATGTGTTTAAGATAAAATGATTCAAACCTTTTGCTTATTTCTCATGATGCATCAGAACTTTGAAATTTCATTGATATATAATACTAAAGAAGTAGTTTTGAACATGTTTAAAATCCAAAGATTTAAAATTTATGCTCATTTTTTATTATGCATGATAATTTAAAATTTGAATGATATGTAATACCAAATATTAATTATTTTTGTATGCATTTAAGATCTAAAGATATGAACTTTATGTAAATTTATAATGATGCATCACAACATTGAAATATGAATGATAAATAATACTAAAGAATAAATGGTTTTGAATATATTTAAGATCTAAAAATTCAAATTTTGTACATATTTACCATGATGCATCGCAACTTTGAAATTTGAATAATATATAATACTGAAGCTTAAGTGGTTTTTAAAATGTTAAAGATCCAAAGATTTAAAATGTATACACATTTCTCACAATGCATTATAACTTTAAAAATTGAGTGATATGTAATACCTAAGCTTAAGTAGTTTTAAACATGTTTAATATTTAAATATTAAAACTTCATGCATGTTTCTCAAGATACAATGCAATTTTAAAATTTTAATTATATGTAATACCAAAGCTTAAATGATTTTTAACATGTTTAAGATCCAAATATTTGAACTTTATACATATTTTTCATGATGTATTGCAACTTTGAAATTTGAATGATATGCAATACTAAAGCTTAAGTGGTTTTGATCAAAATTAAGATCTAAAGATTCAAATTTTATACATATTTATTATGATGCATCGTAACTCTTAAATTTGAAAGATACGTAATACCAAAGCTAAATAAATTTTCAACATATTTAAGATTTAAAGATTTAAACTTTATACACATTTCTCATGATACATTTCAACTTTAAAATTTAAATGATATGTAAAAATGAATATTTATAAGTTTTGAATATGTTTAAGACCTAAAGATCAAAACTTTATACGTATTTCTCACAATGTATCACAACTTTGAAATTTGAAATATATGTAATATCAAAGCTTAAGAAATTGTTTTAGATTAAGGTTAAAACAGGTTTTCAAGGGACCCCAAAACCCTGAACAAAAGGAGAAAGATAAAATAGTAACATCTACAGGCAAGCCTAAAACCTACTTCACCAAAGTAACAAAACCAAGTTACAAAGACCTGAAGCTAACAAATGAAAAACCAAAGATAGACCCCAGGTTTTATAGAGACCTAGAAACTCCATAGTAATAAGAGTTCAAAAACTAGGTACCAAGACTAGATATCACAACCAACTAGCAGAACCAACTAAAAGAACCAGGAACTATTCTTCTAATTCCAATATCATCTTCACTGCTTCCTTACCTTTCACAACAGTGTCCTAGATGGCAATAGTTGCCTGCATAGATCCCTCTTGCATTGATTTCTTTCTTGAGCTTTGTCTAGTTCTCTTGCTAGGCCCCTCCAAAGTTTTGATTTTCTCATTTACTCTTTTTCCAATGTTTACAGCAGCAGCACAAATGCTAAAGGTTACCTCCTCCATCTTTGTTCTACTTTCCTTTATGAGTTACCTTAGGTTGTTCTCATAATCTTTGAGTTTTATGGGAATATCCCTCATCTACTTTTCCATGTTATTGATTTTGTTCCAAACTGCCTCTTGTTTACCCTCCATTATTTCCATTTTCCTATTGATTTTCATTATCTCCTTATACGTCCATAAATCGAATTGAAGAGTAGCATCAGCTTTGCAATTGGCCTATCTAATAGGTGGGTACCTTTTGTCATTTTGCCTTTTGTCACTCCAATCTTCTGTGTTCTTTTTAGGACTACTTCCAACTTCTTCAATATAGTCCTCCATTTCCATTCGTTTTTGTTCCTTTGTTTCAACAGGGCTTACATTTTGGTTACTTACTTTCTTTACTTGAGCTCTCATTTCCAAAATTTGGTTAGCGACCTGAACTAGATTTTCCTTTTCATTAATCAGATCAGGGTCCATAGTAGGATCATCTATATCTTTATCGATTTCCTCAAACACTTATTGGTTTTTCTTAGACTCAAGGTTGCTATTTTCAGACTTTTCCTCTATAGTGACTCCTTTCTCATTCTTATCTTGCACTTTTTTTTCCTCACTGGAACTTAAATGCCCACTTTCTGTTCCTCCCTCTTCCTTTAGACTCTCCTCCCCAGTGTTTTCAAAACTTTTCCACTCTTTTTCCTCATCAACATTCTAGTTTTTGAAGCTTGGGAGTTTGAATTTAGCTTTTTCATTCCCTTTTACTATTTTTTTCTTGTTACTCCGTAGGTCTTTATTTTTTCCCGAATAAGGATTCTTTACAATGGCCTTATTCTTACAATGCCCTTCAATTATAAGAATTAACCTCTCATGTAGGATGGGATGAGATTCCTTTTTCCTATGAGCAAACAGACTTTGGAGCAAAAAAAATGCAAATAAAAAGGAAAAGAGATTCTTATTTTGTGTCTGAAGTGATTGAGAAATACAAAGTGAAATTTGTGTACTCTTTTGCTTCTTCCATCAAGTATGAAGTACTCATGGATGCAGCATAAGACATCCCTCCAGATGCCTTTAATTTGCTTTAATTTAAAAAAATCTCCATTTTTTTCCAGCTGCTGCTCCTCAGCATCCATTTTAGAGAATTTATAAAAAGCCTCATTAGAAATGCTGATATGTTTTCAAAATTTTATTCCCTCCATTGGAAGCCCCGTCATCTCCACTATGAATTCCTCAATTAGATTCACTGTAATGCCATGCAAGGTAACCCTATCATCAATCCATTTTTAAAAAAAATCTGTTGTAATATGGGGTTTTGAGCCATGAAGCCATTCCATGTAACTCACAACCTTTCCTCTCTGAAGGATCTTCTAGACATCTTATTTTGCTTTCCACTCTTCTCAATATTTGGGTTCCTACTTCCTTGGTTCTCCTTTCCTATTATGAGCCATACGAATCTCTTTTAACGCCCAAACCCTATCAGCTAAACTTAAGCAATTGTTAATGTGCTTGAGATTAAAAAATTTAAACTTTATGCACATTTGTCATAATTTATCATAAATTTTAAATTTGAATGTTATGTAGTACTAAATATTAATTGATGTTAAATATGTTTAAGATCTATATATTTAACTTTATGCACATTTATCATAAAGCATCACAACTTTAAAATTTGAATGATATGTAATAATAAAGTTTAATCAATTTTGAGCATATTTAAAATCCAAATATTTAAAATTTATGCACATTTTTTATGATTCATAACAACTCTAAACTTCAAATTATATGTAATACCGAAGCTTTAAAAGTAATAAGCATCTTTAAGATTAAAAGAATCAAACTTTATGCATGTTTTTCATGATGCATAATACATATAAAATTTTAAGAATATGCAATACCAAAGCTTAAACAATTTTGAGCATATTTAAGAATTAAAGATTTAACTTCTTGCATATTTATCATGATTCATTGATACTTTGAAATTTGAATGATATGTAATACTGAAGATTAAGTAATTTTGAACATGTTTAATATACAAAAAATTGAAATTTATGCATGTTTATCATGGTGCCTCATAACTTTTAAACTTGAATGACATGTAATACCAAAGCTTAAGTGGATTTAAATATGTTTAAGATCTAAAGATTCATACTTTATGCATATTTTTTGTGATTCATTATAACTCTAAAATTTGAATGATATGTAATATCAAAGCTTAAGTGGTCCTTAAGGTGTTTAAGATTCAAAGAGTCAAACTTTATGTATGTTTCTCATGATATATCACAAAATTTAAATTTGAATCATATGTAATAACTAAGATTAAGTGGTTTTGAAAGTGTTTAAGATCTAAATATTCAAATTTTATGCATTTTTTTCATGATGCATCACAAGTTTGAAATTTGAATAATATGTAATACAAAATCTTAATCGATTTTGAAGGTATTTAAGCTCAAAATATTCAAATTTTATACAAATTTTTTATGATGCATCAAAACATTAAAATTTAAATGATATGTAATACTAAAGTTTAAGTAGTTTTGAAAAGTTTTAAGATCCAAAGATTCTAGATTTATTTAAGTTTCTTATTATGCATTGTTACATTGAAATTTGAATGATATGTAATACTAAAACTCAAAAACTTTTAAATTTGTTTAAGATCTAAATATTATATCTTTATGTGCATTTCTCATGATGCATAACAACATTAAAATTCTAATGATATGTAATACTAAAGCATAAATAGTTTTAAATGTTTTTAAAATCAAAATATAAAAATTTATGTGAGCTTTTTATAATGCATCACAACTTTGAAATTTGAAAGATATGTAATACCAAATATTAAGACATTTTCAATGTGTTTAAGAACTAAATATTATAATTTTATGAGTATTCATCGTGATGCATGACAATTTCAAATTTTGAAAAATATGTAATACCAATGATTAAGAAGTTTTGAATGTGTTTAAGATCTAAAGATTTGAATTTTATGTGTATTTATCATGATGCATCACAACTTTTAAATTTGAATGATATATAATACTGAAGCTTAAGTGATTTTGAATGTGTTTAAAATTTAAAGAATTAAATTTTATACATGTTTCTCATAATGCATTGTAATTTTGAAATTTGAATGATATGTAATATCGAAGCTTATGTGGTTTTGAACTTGTTTAATATTAAAATATTTAAACTTTATGTGCATTCCTCATGATGCATCATAACTTTGAAATTTTAAAGATATGTAATACCAAAGCTTAAGTGGTTTTAAATGTGTTTAAGATTCAAAGAATCAAAATTTTATGTGCATTTCTCATGATACATTACAAATTTGAAATTTGAATAATATGTAATATTGAAGTTTAAGCAGTTTTGAAGTTGTGTAAGATCTAAATATTTAAATTTTATGCGTATTTCTCATGATGCATTACAACTTTGAAATTTGAATGATATGTAATATCAAAGCTTAAATGGTTATGAACATGTTTATGATCCAAAGATTTAAAATTTATATTTATTTCTCATGATGCATTACAACTATAAAATTTGAATGATATGTAATACTTAAGTTTAAGTTGTTTTGAATGTATTTATGATCTAAATATACAAACTTTATGCATATTTTCTTTGATATATTAAAATTTAAAAATTTGAATGATATATAATACTAAAACTTAAGTGGTTTTCAATGTATTAAAAATCTAACAATTTGAATTTTATGTATGTTTCTCATGATGCATTTCAATTTAAAAATTTGAATGATATGTAATATCAAAGTTTAATCAGTTTTAAAAGTGTTTAAGATCCAAAAAATTGAAATTTATGTGTGTTTATTTTGTTGCATTGCCACTTTGAAATTTAAATCATATGCACTACCAAAGATTAAATGGCGTTAAATGTGTTTAATATCTAAAGATTCAAAATTTAGTTGCATTTCTCATGATGCATCACAACTTTGAAATTTTAATGTTATATAATACCAAAATTTAAGTGGTTTTAAAAGTGTTTATTTTATGTGCATTTCTCATGATGCATCGTAATTTTAAAATTTGAATGATATGTAATACCAAAGTTGAAGTCATTTTGAATGTGTTTAAGATCTAAAATTTTTATCTTTATATACATTTTTTATTATGTATCACAATTTTAAAATTTGAATGATATGTAATATTAAAGATTAACTAGTCTTGAACACATTTAAGATTCAAAGATATAAAATTTATGCACATTTCTCATGATACATTGATAATTTGAAATTTTAATGATATATAATATCAAAGCTTAAGTGGTTTTGAAGGTGTTTAAGATTTAAATATTAAAATTTTATGTGTGTTTCTCATGATAGATTGTAACTTTGAAATTTGAATGATATATAATATAAAAAGTTTAGGTTATTTTGAAGGTATTTCAAATTAAAAGATTCAAATTTTATGCGTATTTTTCATGATACATCACCACTTTGAAATAAGAATTATATGTAATACTAAATCTTATGTGATTTTGAATATATTTAAAATACAAAGACTCAAACTTTAAACATGTTTCTCATGATGCATTATAATTTTGAAATTTGATCTTTAAACATGGTTTGAAGGTGTTTAAGATCCAAAGATTCAAAATTTACACTCATTTCTCATAATAAATCACAAATTTAAAATTTTAATGATGTGTAATACTAAAACTATAGCATTTTTAAATAAGATTAAGATCTAAATATTTAAACATGTAATACCAAATTTAAAAAAGTTTTAAATATTTTTCATGATGCATCACAACATTTAAATTTGAATGATATGTAATACAAAATCTTAAATTTTTTTTAATGTGTTTAAAATCTAAATAATTGAAATTTATGTGTATTTTTCATGATGCATTGCAATTTTAAAATTTGAATGATATGTAATATGAAGCTTAAGTGGTTTAAAAATGTGTTAAAGATCTAGTGATTCAAATTTTATTCACATTTTCTGATTATGTATTACAACTTTGAAATTTTAATGATATGTAATACCAAAGCTTAAGTGCACTAATTTAAACATGTTTAAGATTCAAAATTTAAATTATATGCATAATTTTTATAATGCATCACAATATAAAATTTGAATGATATATAATAATGAAACTTAAGTAGATTTGAATATGTTTAGGATTCAAAGATTTAAAATTTATGCATATTTCTTATGATACATCGTAACTTTGAAATTTGAATGATATATAAAACGAAATCTTAATTAGTTTTGAAAATATTTAAAACTCAAAGATTAAAAATTTACGTATGTTTTTCATGATGCATCACAACTTTAAAATTTAAATGATATGTAATACTGAAGCTTAAATAGTTTTGATCATATTTAAGATTCTAATATTTGAATTTTATGTACATTTTTCATGATGCATCACAACACAAAAATTTTAATGATATGCAATACTAAAGCTTAAGCAGTTATAAATATATTTAAAATCTAAATATTTCAACTTTATGTGCATTTCATATGATGCATCGAAACATTAAAATTTGAATGATATGTGAGAGAAAAGATTAAATAGTTTTGAGCATATTTAAAATATAAGTATTTAAACTTTATACCTATTTTTCATGATGCATAAAAATATAAAAATTTGAATGATATGTAATATTAAATTTTAAATAGTTTTAAAACTATTTAATATCCAAAGATTCAAACTTTCATGAATATTTCTCATGATGTATTAAAACTTTAAAATTTGAATGATATGTAATATCAAAGTGTAAGTAGTTTTCAACATGATTAAGATCTAAATATTATAAATTTATGAATGTTTTGTATGATGCATCATAATTTTGAAGTTTGAATGATATGTAATAATGACACTTAAGTAGTAGTATTGAATGTGTTTAAGATCTAAAGATTCAAACTTTATGAATATTTCTCATGATAAATCATAAATTTTAAGTTTGAATGATATGTAATACTAAGCTTTAACATGTTTAAATGTGTTTAAGATCTAAATATTTAAATTTTATGCATGTTTCACATAATGCATCATAACTTTGAAATTTAAATGATATATGATACTAAAGCATAAATGGCTTTCTAAATTATTAACATCTAAAGTTTTGAGATTTATGCATATTTATTATGATGCATCACAAATTTGAAATTTAAATGATATGTAATACCAAAGATTAAGTAGTTTTAAATGTGTTTAAAATTTAAAAATTCAAATTTTTTTCATGTTTCTTGTAATACATCACAACTTTGAAATTTAAATGATGTAATACCAAAGTTTAAGTGGTTTTTAATGTATTTAAGATTTAAATATTTGAATTTTATGGAATTTTCTCATGATGCATCGTAACTTTAAATTTTGATTGATATGTAATGCCAAATCTCAAACTAACTATTTTGAATGTGTTTAAGATCTAAATATATGGATTATATGAGTGTTTCTCATGATGCATTACAATTTTTAAATTTAAATGATTTATAATACTAAAATTTAAGTAGTATTGAACATGTTTAAGATCCAAAGATTCAAACTTTATGTACATTTCTCATGATGCATCTTAACTTTGAATTTTAAATGATCTATAATACCAAAGCTTAATCAATTTTCAATGTGTTTAATATCTAAAGATTTGAACCTCATGCACATTTCTCATGATTCATCATAACTTTGAAATTTGAATGATATATAATACCAAAGCTTATGCAATTTTGAACATATCTAAGATCCAAAGATTTCAAATTTATGTATTTTTCTCATGATGCATTTCAACTTTGAGATTTAGATGATATGTAAAATCAAAGCTTAAATGGTTATGAACATGTTTAAGATCTAAATATTAAAATTTTATGCATGTTTTTCATGATGCATCACAATTTTAAAATTTGAATGATATATAATATCAAAGTTAGAGGTATTTTCAAAGAGTTTAAGATCTAAAGATTCAAACTTTATCCATATTTCTCATAATGCATCACAACTTTGAAATTTGAATGATATGTAATTCCAAAACTTAAATAGTTTTCAATATGTTTAAGAACCAGATATTGGAACTTTATGCACATTTTTTATAATGCATTGCTAGTTTAAAATTTAAATGATACGTAATACTGAAGCTTAGGTGGTTTTAAATTTTTTTAAGATTCAAATATTTAAATTTTATGCATGTTTTTCATCATACATCACAATTTTAAAATTTGAATGATATGTAATACTAAAGTATATGATGTTTTGAATGTATTTTAAATTCAAAGATTTAAAATTATGTGTCTTTCTCGTGATGCATCACAACATTGAAATTTGAATAATATTTAATATTAAAGCTTAAGTGGTTCTAAATGTGTTTAAAATTTAAATATTTAAACTTTATACACATTCTTCATGATGCATCGTAACTTTAAAACTTGCACGATATGTAATACTAAAGTTTAAGTGGATTTGAATATATTTATAATCTAAATATTCAAACATTATACACATTCTTGGTGATGTATCATAACATTTAAATTTGAATGATATTTAATACCAAATTTTAAGTAGTTTTGACTGTGTTTAAAATTGAAAGATTCAAAATTTACGTGCATTTATCATGATGCATCACAACTTTGAAATTTTAAGGGTATGTAATACTAATATTTAAATAGTTTTTATAGCATTTAAGATATAATATTTAAACTTTATGAGTATTTATCATGATGCATTACAATTTTGAAATTTGATTGATATGTAATATCGAAGATTAAGTAGTTTTGAATATATTGAAGATCTAAAAGTTTGATCTTTATGCACATTTATCATGATGCATCACAACTTTAAAACTTGAATGATATGTAATACCAATGCTTAAGTAATTTTGAATGTGTTAAAGATCTAAAGGTTTTAACTTTACATATGTTTTTTATGAAGCATTGTAAATTTGAAATTTGAATGATATGTAATACCAAAGCTTATGCAGTGTTGGACATATTTAAGATCTAAAGCTTTGAATTTTATGCACATTTTTCATGATACATGATAACTTTTAAATTTAAATGATATGTAACACCAAGATTAAATAGTTTTGATTATGTTTAAGATCTAGATATTCAAATTTTATATTTGTTTCTCCTGTTGCATCATAACTTTAAAATTTGAATGATATGTAATACAAAAACTTGAGTGGTTTTGAACTTGTTTACTTTATATGTGTTTCTCTTGATGCGTCAAAACTTTAAAATTTTAATGATATGTAATACTGAAGTTTAAACAATTTTTAAAGAGTTTAATATCCAATGATTAAAACTTGATACACATTTCTCATGATGCATCACAACTTTAAAATTTGAATTTTATGCAATACCAAAGTTGAAGTTGTTTTGAATGTGTTTAAGATCTAAATATTAGAACTTTATGTGTATTTATCATGATACATCGTAACTTAAAATTTTTAATGATATGTAAAATTGAAGCTTAACCAATTTTAAGCATGTTTAAGATCCAAAGATTTTAACTTTATGCACATTTATCATGATCCATCACTTTGAAAATTGAATGATATGTAGTATGAAAGCTTAGACAAATGTGAACGTTCTTAACATCCAAAGATTAAAAATTTATGGGCATTTTTCATGATGCATTGTAACTTTTAAATTATAATGATATGTAATATTGAAGATTAAAAGGTTTGAAATGTGTTTAAAATAGAAAGATTGAACTTTATACACATTTTTTATGATATATCGTAAAATTGAAATTTTAAAGATATGTAACACTAAAGCTTAAGTTGTTTAAGATCTAAAGTTTCAAGCTTTATGTATATTTTTTAGAATGTATCACAACTTTGAAATTTAAATGATATGTAATATCAAAAACTAAGCGGTTTTGAAGGTGTTTAAAATTCAAATATTTAAACTTTATGTGCATTTCTCATGATGCATTATAATTTTAAAATTTTAATTATATATAATTTTGAAGCTTAAATAATTTTGAATATGTTTAAGATATAAATATTCAAATTTCAAATGTGTTGATTATGATGTGTTGAAAATTTGAAAATGGAATTATATATAATACTAAAGCTATAGCAGTTTTGAGGGAGTTTAAAATCTAACTATTCAAACTTTGCATGTGTTTTCCATTATTCATAAAAACTTTTCAATTTAAGTGATATATTAAAATTGAAGTAATTTTCAACATGTTTAAGATCTAAAGATTTGAACTTGTAATATTGAAGTTGAAGTAGTTTTAAACATCCAAAGATTTGAAGTTTATGCATGTTTCTCATGATGAATCACAACTTTGAAATTTGAATGATATGTAATACTGAAGTTTAATTGGATTTGAATGTGTTTAAATCTAAAGATTTAAAATTTATGAATATTTATTGAAATGCATCACAACTTTTAAATTTTAATTTTATGTAATAACAAAGTTTAAATAGTTTTGAATTTGTTTAAGATCCAACTATTTAAACTTTATAAATATTTCTCATGATGCATCATGACTTTGAAATTTGAATGGTATGTAATATCAAATATTAAGTGGTTTTAAGCATGTTTAAGATCCATAAATTTGAATTTTATGTGCATTTCTCATTATGCATCACAACTTTTAAATTTGAACGATATGTAATACTAATGCTTAAATAGTTTTGAACGTGTTTAAGATCTAAATAATTTTTATGCATATTTATCAAGATGAATTACAACTTTGAAATTTTAATGAAATGTAATATAGAATCATAAACACATTGTTTTGAATATGTTTAACATCTAAATATTCAAAATTTATACATGTTTTTCATAATGCATCATAATTTAAAATTTTAATGATATGTAATAACTAAGCTTAATTGATTTTAAACATGTCTAAGATGTAAAGATTTAAAATTTTTGCACATTTCTCATGATGAATCACAACTTTTAAATTTTAATGATATGTATTACTGAAACTCAAGTTATTTTGATTATGTTTAAGATTCAAAGATTCAAAATTTTTACAAATTTCTCATGATCCATCACAACTATGAAATTTTAATGATATTTACTACAAAATTTTTATTAAATTTTAACTTGTTTAAGATATAAAGATTTAATTTTAATGCACATTTCCAATGATGCATCATAAATTTGAAATTTGAATGATATGTAATACTAAATCTGAAGTGGCTTTGAGTATGCTTAAGATTCAAAGATTGGTACATTATGTGTGTTTCTCATGATGCATCACAATTTTAATATTTGAATGATATGTGAGACCAAAGATTAAGAGGATTTGAAAATTTTTAAGAACTAAAAATTTGAACTCTATAATTATTTTTCATGATGCATCATAACTTTGAAAATTAAATTATATATAATACCAAAGCTTAAATGGTCTTAAATGTGTATAAGATCCAAAGATTTAAACTTTATGATTATTTCTCATGATGCATTGCAACTTTGAAATTCGAATGATATGTAATAACTATCAAATTTTATGTAGTTTTAAACATGTTAAAGATCCAAATATTTGAAATTTATGAATATTTTGTATATACATAACAACTTTGAAGTTTGAATGGTATGGAATATTGAAGCTTAAATAGTTTTAAACATGTTTAAGATGCAAAAATTAAAATTTGATGAGTGTTTTTATGATGAATCATAATTTTAAAGTTTGAATAATATGTAATACCAAAACTTAAATGATTTTAAACATGTTTAAAATCCAAAGTTTTATGCTTTATGAATATTTTTCATGATGCATCACAACTTTAGAATTTGAATGATATGTAATAGCAAAGCTTAATAAGTTTTCAATGTGTTTATGATGCATCACAATTTCAAAATTTGAGTTATATGTAATACTAAAATTTTTACAATTTTGAGCATGTTTAAGATCTAAAAATTTAAATTTTAAATATATATCTCATGATACAACACAAATTTTAAATTTAAATGATATGTAATACCAAAGCTTAATTGTTTCTAAACATATTTAAGATCTAAATATTCAAAATTTATATGCATTTCTCATAATTTATCACAACTTTGAAATTTAAATGATATGTAATACTAAAGCTTAGATGGTTTTAAATATTTTTAAAAACCAAATATTAGAAACTTATGTGCATTTCTCATGATGCATCCCACCTTTCAAATTTAAATGTTATGTAATATCGAAGATTATGTGGTTTTACATGTACTTAGAATATAAAGATTCAAACTTTGAAATTTAAATGATACGAAATCTAAAAGATTTAAGATTGGAAATTTATGCACATTTTATTTGATACATAATAACTTTTAAGTTTGAATAATATGTAATATCAAAGATTATGTAGGTTTGAATGTGTTTAAGATTCAAAGAGTCAAATTTTATTCTTATTTTTTATAATGCTTCACAACTTTAAAAGTTAAATAATATTTAATATAAAAGCTTAAATGGTTTTGAACATGATTAAGATCTAAAGTTTTGACATTTATGCATTTTTCTCATGATGCATCACAACTTTAAAATTTGAATGATATATAATACCAAAAATTAAGTGGTTTTAAATGTGTTTTTGATGCATCAAAGCTTTAAAATTTGAATGATATGTAATATTAAAGTTTTAATAGTTTTAAACTTGTTTAAGATCTAAAGAATTAAATTTTACATGTATTTTTCATGACTCATCACAATTTTAAATATAAATAATATGTAATACCAAATTTTAAGTGTTTTAAAACATATTTAAGATCTAAATATTCAAACTTTATATGCATTTTTCATAATACATCATAACTTTGAAATTTAAATGATATGTAATACCAAAGATTAAGTGATTTTGAATGTGTTTAAAAACTAAATATAATAAATTTATATACATTTATTATGATGAATCACAACTTTAAAATTTGAATGCTATGTAATATCAAAGCTTATGTGATTTGAAATGTGTTTAAGATCTAAAAATTTAAAATTTATGAGTGTTTTTCATAATGCATCACAACTTTAAAATTTGAATAATATGTAATACTGAAATTTATGTGGTTTTGAACATGTTTAAGATTCAAAGATTTAAACTTTATATGCATTTATCAAGATGCATGACAACTTTAAAATTTGTATGATATGTAATACTGAAGCTTAAGTGGTTTTGAACATATTTAAGATCTAAATATTTGATATTTATGCTTATTTTTTATGATGCATTACAACTTTAAAATTTGAATGATATATAATACTATAGTTTAAAAGGTTTTGAAAGTGTTTAAGATCCAAAGTTTTGAAATATATACGTATTTATTGTGATGCATTGCAAATTTTAAATTTGAATGATATGTAACACTGAAGCTTAAATAATTTTTAACATGTTTAAGATAAAAAATATTCACGTTTCTAATGATGAATCATAACTTTGAAATTTAAATGATATATAATACCAAAGCTTAAGATATTTTGAATATATTTAAGGTCAAAATATTCAAACATTATGCATGTTTCTCATGATGCATGACAACTTTAAAATATGAATGATCTATAATACCAAAGCTAAAGCGGGTTTGAATGTGTATAAGATCTAAAGATTTGAGCTTGATGCATGTTTCTCATGATGCATCGTAACTTTGTAATTTGAATGATATGTAATACATAACCTTAGTTGGTTTTGAATGTGTTTAAGATCCAAATATTTAAACTTTATGCATGTTTCTCATGATGCATCACAAGATTAAAATTTTAATGATATGTAATACCCAAGATGAAGTGGTTTTAAAAAAATTTAAGATCTATAGATTAAAACTTTATGCATGTTTTTTGTGATGCATCACAACTTTAAAATTTGAATGATATATAATTTTAAAGTTTTAGAGGTTTTGAATGTGTTTAAGATGTAAAGATTCAAACTTTATGCATATTTCTCATGATGCATCACAATTTTTAAATTTGAATGATATATAATACTAAAGATTCAGTAATTTTAAAATTTGTTTAAGATATAAATATTTAAATTTTATGTGTCTTTCTCAAGATGTATCGTAACTTTAAATTTTGAATTATATGTAATACTAAAGCTTAAGTAGTTTTGAAAAATTTTAAGATCTAAAGATTTAAATTTTATTCATGTTTCATGTGATGCATCAAAAATTTAAAATTTGAATGATATATAATAATGAAATTTAAGTGGTTTTGAATTTATTTGAGATCTCGAGATTCTAACTTTATGCACATTTCTCATAATGCATCAGAACTTTGAAATTTGAATGATATATAATACTGAATCTTAAGTAGCTTTAAATAAGTTTAATATATAAACATTCAAAATTTATGCATATTTTTCATAATGCATTACAAATTTGAATTTTATATGATATGTAATATTAAATATTAAGTGGTTTTGAACATCTTTAATATTCAAAAATTTGAACTTTATGCACATTTGTCATGATATATCACACATTTACAATTTAAATAATATATAAAGTTGTAGATTAATTAGTTTTGAACATGTTTGAGATCCAAATATTAGAATTTTATCCATATTTTTTATTATGCATCATAAATTTAAAATTTGAATGACATGTAATACTAAAACTTAATTAGTAGTAAATGTATTTAAGATCTAAAAGTTCAAATTTTATGAACATTTATCATGATGCATCACAACTTTAAAATTTAAATGATATGTATTATTGAAGCTTAAGTATTTTTAAATATATTTAATATCTAAATATTTAAAATTTATGTGTATTTTTCATGGTGCATGAAAACTTTAAAATTTAAATGATATGTAATACTCAAATTTAAGCAGTTTTGAATTATTTAAGATAAAAAAGATTTGAACTTTGTGTATTTCTCATAATATATCACAACTTTAAAATTTAAATTATATGTAATATCAAAGTTTAAGCAATTTTAAATGTGTTCAATATCCAAATATTCAAATTTTATGTGCATTTTTCATAATGCATTGTAACTTTGAAATTTGAATGAATGTAATACCAAAGATTAAGAATGTTATTTTTAATGTATTAAGATAAAAAGAATCAATTTTTATGTATATTTTTCATGATGTATCCTAACTTTAAAATTTGAATGATATATAATATTAATGATTCTAGATATTAAACTATTTAAGATCTAAAAATTCAAATTTTATACCTTCTCTCTTGATGCATCGTAACATTAAAATTTGAATGACATGTATTAGCAAAGCTTAAAAAGTTTTGAATGTGTTTAAAATCCATATATTATAACTTTACGCATATTTTTCATGATGCATAACAACTTTTAAAATCGAAGGATATGTAATATTGAAGCTTAATGAATTTTGAACATGTTTAAGATCTAAAGATTTGAATTTTATTTGCATTTATCATGATGCATCACAAATTTAAATTTTGAATGATATATAATGCTGAAGCTTAAGTAGTTTTAAATGTGTTTAAGATTCAAGGATTCAAACTTTATGCATGTTTCTTATGATGCATCACAACTTTGAAATTTAAATAATAAATAATACCAAAGCTCAAGTGGTTTTAAACATGTTTAAGATTGAAATATTTGAACTTTATCTATTTTGAATGTGCTTTAATATCTAAATATTCAAATATTATGATCTTTTATCATGATTCATCCCAATATTAAATTTTAATTATATGTAATAATGAAGCTTAAATAGTTTTGAACATGTTTAAGATCCAAAGATTTGAACTTTAGCATGTTTCTTATGATCCATCACACTTTAAATTTTTAATGATATGTAATATCAAATCTTATGTAGTTTTGAATATGCTTATGATCTAAAGATTCAATCTTTATGCATATTTTTCCTGAAAAATTTCAACTTCAAAATTTTAATGATATATTTTACCAAAGCATAAATAGTTTTGAACATGTTTAAGATCTAATGATTCTAACTTTATGTATTTTTCTCATGATGCATCATAACTTTGAAATTTGAATGATATGTAAGACTGAAGCTTACATGGTTTTGAATATGGTTAAGATCTAAAGATTTGAACTTTATGTGTGTTTCTCATGAGGCATCATAACTTTAAATTTAAATGATATGTAATACTAAAGCTTAAGTCATTTTGAATATATTTAAGAATCAAAGTTTCAAATATTATGAGTATTTATCATAATGCATCACAAATTTAAAATTTGAATTACATGTAATACCAAAGCTTAAGTAATTTTGAATGTGTTTAAGATCCAAAGATTTAACTTTATGCACATTTTTCATAATGCATCACAACTTTAAAATTTATTAATGATATGTAATACTAAAGATTAAGTTGTTTTAAGCATGTTTAAGGTCCAAATATTTTAAATTTATATGCATTTTTCATAATGCATTACAAATCTAAAATTTGAATGATATGTAATACTAAAAATTAAGTGGTTTTAAGTGTGTTCAAGATTTAAAGATTCAAACTTTATTTGTGTTTCTCACAATGCATAACACCATTGAAGTATGAATGATATGTAATACTAAAATTTATGTGATTTGAATGTGCTTAAAATTTAGAGATTCTAACATTATGTGCATTTTTCATAGTGTATGACAACTCTAAAATTTGAATGATATGTAATATGAAAACTTAAATGATTTTAAATGTGTTTAAGATCCAAATATTTGAATTTTATGTGCATTTATCACATAGATCATAAATTTAAAATTTGAATGATATGTAATACTAAGTATTATGTCATTTTGATCTTATTTAAGATCCAAATATTTGAACTTTATGTGCATTTTTTACAAATGCATTGAAAGTTATTAATTCAAATGACATGTAATATAAAAACTTAAGTAATTTTGAATGTATTTAAGATCTAAAGATTCAAACTTTATACACGTTTTTCACAATCCATCGCATCTTTGAAATTTGAATGGTATATAATGTTAAATCTTAAATATTTTTTAAAGTGTTTAAGATCTAAAGATTCAAATTTTATGAGCATTTTTCACAATGCATCACAACCTGCAAATTTGAATGATACGTAACATAAAAACTTAGGTGATTTTGAACATATTTAAGATCCAAAGACTAGAAATTTATGCATGTTTTTTATGATGTATTGCAACATTGAAATTTGAATATTATGTGATACCAATGGTTAAGAATTTTTAAACATGTTTAATATATAAAGATTCAAATTTTATGCATATTTATCATAAATGTATCACAACTTTGAAATTTGAATGATATATAATACCAAAGCTTAAGTAGTTTTGAACATATTTAAAATTCAAAGATTTAAATTTTATGTTTATTTATCATCATGCATTGCAATTTTAAAATTTGAATGATATGTAATATTGAAGCTTAGGTAGTTTGTATCATGTTTAAGATTTAAATATTCAAAATTTATGCACGTTTCTCATAATTATCACAACTTTGAAATTTGAGTGATATGTAATACCAAAACTTAATAAGTTTTGAGTGTGTTTAATATTAAAAAATTAAAATTTTATGTGTATTTCTCATAATGCATCACAACTTTAAAATTTGAATAATATGTAATACTAAAGGTAAGAAGGTTTTGATCATGATTAAGATATAAAGATTCAAACTTTATTCACATTTATGATATTTCATCACAACATTGAAATTTAAATAATATGTATGTAATACATAAGGCTAATTGGTGATGAGTCTGTTTAATATCCAAAAATTGAAATTTTATGTGAATTTCTCATCATGCATCGCAACTTTGAAATTTGATTGATATATAATATCGAAGTTTAAGTAATTTTTAGTATGTTTAAGATCCATAGATTCAAAATTTATGCATGTTTCTAATAATTTATCACAACTTATAAATATTCATGATATGTAATACTAAAATTTAACTAGTTTTAAATGTGTTTAAGATACAAAGATTCTAAGTTTATATATATTTATAATGATGCATCGTAACTTTAAACTTTGAATGATTTATAATACTAAAGCTTTAGTGATTTTGAATGTGTTTAAAATTCAAAGTGTAATGAAACTACTTAGATGTTGGCATAAAATGATTTTATATCACATATAATAATCAAACATGAGAGATCACACAACAATAATTAATATCAGAATAGAATATTAGATAATATTGCAAAGCCACTTTGAGGGAAAAACCTCCACAACAATGCACAAAGAGAAGATTACATAACATGATGATCAAAGACTAACCACTACCTCCTATATATAGTCTACTTAGCCATGGTTATTCCATAGTCCAACTTACCTGAGAACATAGATAAATGTAACAAGAATATAAAAGATGTATGTAAGCCATAAGTAAACCACACATATCCCAAGACATTTCAAAAGTTAATTAAGGGTGTAGCATGCCCCTCCACTAAAAAACAATGTTGTCCTTAATGTTGAGTCAACTCTGGATGTTTATACACAAAAGATTCATCCTCCCAAGTAGTATCTTTATAGGGTGGATTCTTTCATTTGATCAAGTACTCCTTAATTAATCGAGACCTTAACTACTTAGTGCACATTTGAAAGATCACCTTAAAATCAAGAATAACCCTTCCTTCCTCATCCAATTCTAGTAACTCAGTTTGCATAGCAACTTTATGTCCAATGACTTTCTTTAGGCATGATACATGAAATATTGGATGTATGCAAGTAGAGGAAGGAAACTCTAACTTGTAAGACGCACTACCAATTTTTTATAAGATTTGATAAGGCCCATAATACTTAGGGGACAACTTGTTATCCTTTTTTTTACTTTAAGGACATCTGATTATATGGATATAAGTGAAAAAAAACTCAATCACCAATGTCAAAGTGCCTCTCACTTTTGTGTTGATGTGCTTATTATTTCATGCAATTTTGGGCCATGGCTAAATTTTCATGCAAACTAGAAAGGACCTCCTATTGATGGTGAATATGTTCTTGAATTGCATGAACCTTAGGATGGATATTCAAGGTTGAAGTGATGGATGGAGGATGGTATCCATATAGTTCTAGAAAAGGAGACATTTTGAAATAAATATGAATAGAAGTATTATACCACCATTCAATAAGTGGAAACCATTGAACTCATTTATCCTATTTATTAGAAACAAAATAAAAGAGATATCCATTTAGACATTTGTTGGCTACCTTAGTTTGTCCATCTAATTGAAGATGATAGGACCCAAACATGCAAATAACTCCATCCAAAAATTACTAGTAAAGATGGGATTTTGATCACTAAAAATGATCTTAGGGGTACCATGCAATTTTTAAATTGTATCAGAAAAAACAAAAGCTAATGTACTAGCAACAAATGGCTATGATAAATAAGAGAAATGATCTTACATACTGAGATGATCTACCATAACTATGATAACATTTTAGCCATAAAGTCTCGGTAACCTTGTAATGAAATCTCTAAACACCTCTTTCCATTATTAGTTAAGAATAGATAAAGGCTGCAAAAGATATGGGGTTTTAATGGCTTCTCTTTTATTTTTTTAACAGATCATACATTCAAAAACATATTTTTGGACATCCCCCTTGATTACTTCCCAAAAAAATCTTGATTGATTCTATGATAGGTATTCAAAAATCTTGAATGACCCCTAATTGGAGTTGCATGAAGTTCTTGAAAGATTTTTTGTTTAAGAAGAGAATTCTTACATAGGTATAATCTATCTCTATACCAAATGCATCACCCTTCCATGTGAATTTTTCAAACCCACCTAAACTTTGATGAATATTTTGAATCAAATTATTGGTAGCATTATCCTTGTCCCATTCTGATCATGTTTTCTCTAGCCAATCTACCTATAGAATTGTCATAGCATATAATAATAGCTCAATTGACTCATCCTTCCTAGATAATGCATCTATCACTACATTGTCCTTGCCTTTCTTGTAAACTATTTCAAAATCATATCCTAACATTGTAGTTACCCATTTCTATTATTCTTCATATGATAACTTTTATTTTAAAAAATATTTGAGATTGTCATGATCAGTCTTTATTTGAAAGTTATGACCCATTAAATAAGGCCTCCATTGTTTGACTACATGCAAAATAGACATCATTTCCTTATCATAAATGAGATTATGCCAATTTTTACCCTTCAATTGATGACTTTGAAATGCAAGTGGTCTACCTTTTTATATGAGTACAACACCCATGCCGTACCTAGATGCATCACATTCAACCATAAAGTGTTGGAAAAATTAAGAGTAGCCAACATTGGAGTGGTGCACATCACCAATTTCAATTATTAAAATGCCTTGGTTGTTATATCAGTCAATTTAAAGGAGTCTTTCTCCAATAAAGATGTGAGAGGGGCTACAATGCTACCATAACTTTTAACAAACCTGTGATAGTAACTAGTTAGCCCCAGAAATCTGTTTAGTTACTTGAGTGTCTTAAGAATCAATCAGTCCAATATTTCTTGGATTTTTTAGGATCCAATCTTACTCTTGTATGTGAAGCTGGATGACTCAAATATTCAACCTCAGAGATACAAAATTATATTTGGAAGGTTTGGAATATAATTGATGTTATTCCAAAAATAAGAGTACCGGTTTCACATGGTGCAAGTGGTCTTCCTAATTTTTACTGTAAATGAGGATATCATCAAAAAATACCAAAACAAATTAATTCAAAAATGTCTTAAAAATAGTATTTTTAGCCCAAAAGGCAAATTAAAAAACTCATAATTGCCTTCATGAGTCTTGAAAGTAGTTTTGGGTATGTCTTCATCATGGATCTATATTTGATGATACCCAAAATATAGATCTAAGTTGGTAAAATAAAAAGAACCATTTAATTCATATAGCAAATCATCAATGATAGGAATAAGAAACTTATCTTTGATAGTTTACTTGTTGTGTTCCCTATAGTCAAGGCACATCTTCCAAGTGTCATATTTCCTTCACACCATGACAACTGATGAAAAACATTTTATTTGGATATGGTGAATGATTCCTCAATCCAACATCTCTGGTATCATCTTTTAAATTTTATTTTTTTGGCATAGGGATACCTATATGGCCTAATTTTGGGTGGTATACTATCAAGAATATGTTTGATAGCATGATCATGCATGCACCTAGGTGGAAGTCCTTTTGACATGTCACCAAAAATAATTGAATGGATATCAATCACTTATTGTATATCAAGAGGTGTAAATGGTTGAGTTGGATGAACTTCCATGGAAAACAAATGAGCTACAAATCTTTCATCACCCTTTCAAAGAATCTTTATCATTTTCTGGGAGCTAACAAGTTGTGTAGATTTATCCCTTAATCCCCTTAGCTAAAATGTCCTTCCCTTAGAATAAAAATGAATGAATAATTTTCCTAGAAATTAATCTCAATAATGCCAAATGTAGTGAGCCACTGTACTCCTAAAATAGTGTCAGCTCCCATCATGGGAATAAAAAACATAGGAGAATCCAAGAAGTAGTTTCTAATGGCATTTTTTTGAGAAACTGATAGTACCACCATCTACAATAATGACCTAAAGTTTTGAAGAGGGTTAAATAAAATAGTTCAAGTGAGTAGCCAATTTATTATTGATGAAGTCGCGTGTGCTCTTAAAATTAATTGGAATAGTGACCTTCTATTTATTTAAGGAACCCATGACCTTACAAGTTTGGAGAGTACTAATACTTGAAAGGATATGAAAAGAAATAATAGGCTATGAGTCTTTAGATTCTTTCTCAAGACCTTATTCATCCTTACCAAGTGCCTCCTCCTCATCATCATCCTCATTGGCACCTTTGATGTAAAATACTTATTTTCATCACAATGATGGTCTTTTCCCCATTTGATATCATAACCATAACACAACCCTTTAGCTCTCTTCTCCTCAATTTGTCAAGGTGTCAGTCTAGTGCGTTGAGGATATGATGGTGTTGAAAAGGTGTGATCATGACCGGTAGTAAAGGTTTTTCATTTAACCTTCTTTTTTTGCTCTACCATGCATAATCATGGGATAGATTTCCATACAGATGTTGGGTTAAACATCCTAACCTCCAATTGGATTATATCTTTAAGACCACCGAAAAATAGATAATTCAAATTTTCCTCAGTGATGTCTTCCACCCGTAAGGATAGATTTTGAAATTGATTAATATAATCCTTCATAGTTCCTTATTTGATATAGTTTGGATAACTAATCAAAGTAGTTATTAGAGAAGTTATTTTGATAATGAGATAATAAATCATCATTTAAAATAGACCATGTAACAAAATCACCATTTTTTTCTTTTGAACACATAACCAGTGATTCCAAGTGAACTGCTCAGGGTTTAGATATAGAGATGCCACTATCACCTTCTAAGAACTAGGAGTGTTATGTAGATCAAATAAATTTTAAAATTGGGTAATCCAAGTGAGAGGATCCTTACCATCAAACTTATGCATGTCCACTTTTAGCAACATTGATTTTACACCAGAATTGGAATTCTTAGTGTTGAGAGGAGGAGGACCCAAATGATGAAGTGAAGGGTTGTTTGACTATAACTCAGATGAAAGAGTAGCTAATGAAGTAGTGATATGATTTAATTGATTCTGAACCTCATAAATATTTTTTCACATCCATAAAATATTTGTTTGAACTACAAGAAAGTCATCATGCCACACCAAGCCCTTTATGTCAGCCTAAAGTTGAGAAATCAATGGATCTAAAGTTCTAGATTCCATGTCACCAACAAAAGGAGTCTTAGGAGTTTATTGCTCCCATTTTAATCCCCATGTAGAAGTACTAGCTATATACGAATCCTATGAGAGTTTTTGCCTCAAAAAAAGTGTACTAAGAGGTGATACCATTGTGATCACCTCACCAACATGAATTCAATGACTACCTTTGTGAACTAGGTTAAAATATTTTAGCAAAAAAATGTGTACCATCAGAATATACTATTGTGATCATCTCATCAAGATGAATTTAATGATGACAATTGCGCAAAGCAAAAAAAATTCTAGACCCTTTTTAAAAATTTTAAAAAAAATGTATTTCAAACAATACTATGCTGACAAAAAAATTAATTCTTCCCAGATTACAAGTTACGTTTTTTGGATCCTTCCCCTCATAGAAGTCATGCCTCACTAGATCTAAAAAATCAATGCCATATAAAAATTTCCCAAATTGAAGCTATGATACCACTTGTAATAAAATTACTTAGATGTTCACACAATAATTTTATATCACACAAAATAAGTAAATATGAGAGATCACACAATAATAATTAATATCAAAATAAAATATTAGATAATATAGCAAAGCCACTTCAAGGAGAAAAAATTCAAAATAGTGCACTAAGAGAATAATACTTAACATAATGATCAAAGACTAACCACTACATATTATATATAGTCTACTTAGCCATAGTTATTCCATAGGTTGACCTAACTAAGAACATAGACAAATGTAACAAGATTTGAAAAGAGGTATGTAAGATACAATTCATCCACACATATCCCAAAACACACCAAAGGTTAAGGTTGTAGCATATTACTCTTGGTTCAACACATATCCAACATCACTTAACATTACCTAGCATTACTCAACATCACAACAAGTCTTGTATTAGTTTACATACATAGTGAGGTGTATTCATTCCTTTCTCTTCATCTTTATTTTACCCAACTTTGTACATTATTATTCTAGATATATCATATCTATTAAGAACTAGTCTACTCTTTCTTTTATCTTGCATATTTAAACTTCACAATGTGCTCTCTCTATGCACACCCATCATCACAAAAACTTCATGAGCTTCACCCTTGTAGGTAAGTTTAGGTATGCTTTCTATTTTTATTTTATCCTTGTATTTCACTTTAATGCATCATTAGGATAAAGGGGGGGAGAATATGATCATATAAAATTCAAAAATTGGTATCTTGAGTGTGGCTAATGTCACCCAACCCTTAAGTCTCTCTTGATTTCTCTCTTAACCCTCTTAGGTTTATTTTCACTAATTCTCAGTTATCTTTAGCCTTTCAGACTTGGTCCCAACTCACCCAAATTATTCTTTTCAATATAAATCAATCCCCTCAATTCCCATTTGTTTGAGATAGTAACACCACACTTGGACTATAACACTGATTCCACTCCTATCCACTTTAGTTGTTGTTGTCCAAGTGCATTTTTGGCCCCAATGGTCAGTTTATTTTGGTTCCTCATTCTTCTCTTTGTTATCCTAATGTGATCACATTCAAACCATGACCAAAACATCTCTATAAAATCCTATTCAAAGATCATTTGGAAAGGGTTGGCAATTATCACTAAACAAGTAAGAATATGAGCAAGACTACTAAAAAAATCTTCCCTATTCTCTATATATAGCTAGTTATTACACTTATAATCTTATTCAAATCCTTACACCAGTACATATCCACCTTAGCATATCCAGTTTAAAATTTTTCAACTTCTTACACATAATTTCATAAAGCACATCATGTAAGAGAACTACATATGGCTTGATCCCTTTTTTACAGTATTAGCACGTAGGCAGTGTACCTATATAAGGGGTGTGGATCCATGTTCATTGAATCATAGACACACTAACCCCCCTTTTTTCTTGAAATTGATCAAATAATAATGAAAAATAGGGTTTGAAGATAAAATATACTCTATAGGGAGCTTTACAAATGTTCAACTATCGATACATCATAGATAAGGTCACACAAATATAGCAAACAAAACCCGAAAAGCTCAGATGCTTAGGACAATGACGATAAAGGTGGACTATAGTGTTAGTACCACTCTTATCTAGTTTTAATAATCTTATATAATTAAAAAATTAATGTTATATCTTAGTTTGTGATAGTGTCCTAGTCTTTCACAGTAAATTCTAGCCTCTATCTCAGTTAGATCAGCTAGTTTCTAGCTAAGTCTTTTTTTCTAGCTCTTATTACTATTTTTAGAAAGGACAAAATTATAATATAATTTACACAAATTAGTAGATTAATTATTTCATATTTATTTATTAATTTTACTAATTAGACCATTTAATTAAATTAGGAACAATACATCAATATTTCCAAAATTATTAAATCACAATACAACATTGAAATTTGAATGATGAGCGGTTTTAAACATCTTTAAGATTAAAAGATTTAAACTTTATGTGAATTTCTCATGATGCATCATAAAATTAAAATATGAATGGTATGTAATACCAAATTTTAAATAGTTTTAAATTTGTTTAAGATCCAAAGAATTAAATGTTATGCATGTATTCTGTGATGCATTAAACTTTGAAATTGGAATGATATGTAATACTGAAGCTTAAATAGTTTTAAATGTATTTAAGATCAAAATATTTGAATTTTATGCACATTTATCATGATGCATTGTAAATTTTAAATATAAATGATATGTAATATAAAATATTAAGTAGTTTTGAACATGTTTAAGATTAAAATATTTGCACTTTATTCATATTTCTCATGATGCATCACAATATTGTAATTTGAATGATAGGTATTACCAAAGATTAAGTTATTTTGAACATGTTTAAGATCTAAAGATTCAAACTTTATGCATGTTTTTCATGATGCATCATAACTTTTAAATTTGAATGATATGTAGTACTAAACCTTAAGCCCTTTTAAACATGTTTAAGATGCAAAAATTTAAAATTTATGCATATTTCTCATGTGCATCACAACTCAAAAATTTGAATGATCTATAATACCAAAGCTTAAGCAATTTTTTTGGTTTTTAAGATCAAAAGATATAAACTTTATGTGCCTTTCTCATTATGTATCTCAAATTTAAAATTGGTATGATATGTAATATTGAAGCATAAGTGGTTTTGAACATGTTTAAGATCTAAAGATTTAAATTTTATGCACATTTTTCATGAAGCATCATAACTTTGAAAGTTGAATGATATGTAATACCATAGGTTAAGCACACAATTTTGAACATGTTTAAGATCTAAATAATTAAACTTTATGTGTTTTCTTATGGTGCATCATAACTTTAAAATTTAAAGAATATGTAATACCAAAATTCAAGTGATTTTAAACATGTTTAAGATCTAAATATTTTACCTTTATACATGTTTCTCATGATGTATCGCAACTTTGAAATTTGAATGATATGTAATACTAAATTTTAAGTCGTTTTATAGGTGTTTAAGATCCAAATAATCAAACTTGATCCACATTTATCATGGTGTATCTCTACTTTGTAATTTGAATGATATGTAATACTGAAGCTTAATCACTTTTAAAGGTGTTTAAGATCTAAAATTTCAAAATTTATGTACAATTCCTTCGATGCATCACAACTTTGAAATTTCAATGATATAAAATACCAAATATTGAATAGATTCAATGTGTTGAAAGACCAAAGATTTAAACTATATACATATTTCTCATGATGCATCACACCTTTAAAATTTGAATGATATGTAGTAATGAATCTTAAGTAGTTTTGAACATATTTAAGATCCAACGATTCAAGATTTATAAGTCTTTCTCATGATGCATCACAAATTTTAAATTAGAATGATATGTAATAATAAAATATAAGTAGTTTTGAATGTGTTTAGGATCAAAATATTTGAATTTTATGTACATTTTGGAAAATGCATCACTTCAAAATTTTAATGATATTTAATACCAAAGCTTAATTGGTTTTGATTATGTTTAAGATCAAAATATTTGAACTTTATATGCATTTATCATAATGCATTACACCTCTAAAATTTGAATGATATGTAATACCAAAGGTTAGATAGTCTTAAGCATGTTTTAAATCCAAATATTTAAATTTTATGCATGTTTCTCATAATTCATCACAATTTCAAAATTTTAATAATATGTAATACCAAATTTTAATTGGTTTTGAAAGTTTTTAAGATACACAGATTCAAAATTTATGCATGTTTTTCATGATGCATCACAACTTTAAAATTTGAGTGATATGTAATAACGAAGCTTAAGTAATTCTGAATGTGTTTAAGATCCAATTATTTAAATTTTATGTGTGTTTCTCAAGGTACATTACAACTTTGAAATTTGAATGATATGTAATACTGGAGCTTGAGTGGGTTTGAAAGTGTTTAAGATCCAAAAATTTGAACTTTATGATATTTTATTATGATGCATTACAAATTTCAAATTTGAATGATATGTAATGCCAAAGCTTAAGTAGTTTTGAATGTGTTTAAGATCCAAAGATTTAAACTTCAATTATGCTTCTTGTGATACATCCCACCTTTAAAATTTAAGTGATATGTAATACCAAAGCTTAAGCAGTTTCAAAAAATTTAAGATCTAAAGATTAAAACTTTATGCACTTTTCTCATGATGTATTACAAATTTGAAATTTGAATGATATGTAATAGCAAAGCTTAAGTGGTTTTGAACATGTTAATGATCCTAAGATTTAAATATTATGGATGTTTATCATGATACATCATAACTTTAAAATTTGAATGATATGTAATACTAAAACTTAAGTTATTTTTAATGTGTTTAAGATCTAAAAATTCAAACTTTATGCACATTTATCATGATGCATCATAACATTGAAATTTGAATAATATGTAATATCAAATTTGAAATGGTTTTGAACGTGTTTAAGATCTAAAAATTCAAATTTTATGCACATTTCTCTAAATGCATCACAACTTTGAAATCTGAATTCTATGTAATACCAAAGATTAAGTAATTTTAAATATATTTAAGATCCAAAGATTAAAACTTTATGCATGTTTCTCATGATCCATTGTGACATTAAAATTTAAATGATATGTAATACTCAAATTAAAGTGTTTTTAAACATGTTTAAGATCCAAAAATGACACTTTATGCACATTTTTCATGATGCATCATAACTTTAAAATTTAAATGACATGTAATACCTAAACATAAGTGATTTTGAATGTATTTAAGATTGAAAGATTCAAAATTTATGCATATTTATCATGATGCATCACATGTTTAAAGTTTGAATGATATGTAATACTGAAGTTAAATTTTTTTGAAGGTGTTTAAGATTTAAAGATTCAAATTTAATGTACATTTTATGTAATGCATTGCAACTTTAAAACTTGAATGATATGCAATATTAATACTTAAATGAACTATTTTGAACATGTTTAAGATTCAAATATTTGATTTTTATAGACATTTTTCATGATGCATCATAACTTTAAAATTTGATTGATATGTAATACTAAAGCTTAAGTGGTTTTAGATGTGTTTAGAATTAAAACATTTTAAATTTTTACACATTTCTCATGATGCATTTCAACTCTAAAATTTGAATGATATGTAATACCAAAGCTTAAGTAGTTTTGAATGTGTTTAAGATCTAAATATTTAAATTTTATGTGTATTTTTTGTGATGCATTGTAATTCTAAAATTTAAATCATTTGTAATATCAAATATTTAGTAGTTTTGATGGTGTTTAAGATCAAAAGATTTAAAATTTATGTGTCTTTATTGTGACGCATCACAATTTTAAAATTTGAATGATATATCATATCAAAGTTTAAGTGATTTTGATCATGATTAAAATCTAAAGATTAGAACTTTATATGTATTTTTAGTGATGCACCAAAACTTTAAAATTTGAATGATATATATAATATTGAAGGTTAGACACATTAATTTCAATGTGTTTAAGATCAAAGTATTTGAACTTTATGAACATCTATCATGATGCATTGTAACTTTGAAATTTGAATAATATGTAAGGCTGAAGTGTAACCAATTTTAAACATGTTTAAGATCCATAGATTCAAACTTTACTAAGATTTCTCATGATCCATCCTAACTTTGAAATTTGAATCATATGTAATATGAACACTTAAGAGGTTTTGAATATGTTTATGATTCAAATATTTGAACTTTATTTGTAGTACTTATGATGCATTACAACTTTGAAATCTAAAGGATATGTAATATTAAAGCTTCAGTGATTTTGAACATGTTTAATATCTAAAGATTTGAACTTTATGCTTATTTCTCATGATGCATCTCAACTTTAAAATCTGAAAGATATGGAACACAAAAACTTTATCAATTTTCAAAGTGTTTAAGATCTAAAAAAAGAATTTTATACATGTTTTTTATGATGTATTACATCTTTGAAATTTGAATGATATGTAATACCAGAACTTAAATGGTTTTGAAGGTGTTTAAAATCTAAACATTCAAACTTTATATGTGTTTATAATGATGCATTACAACTTTGAAATTTGAATGATATGTAATACTAAAACTTAAGAATTTTTTAATGTATTTAAAATCCAAAGATTTGAAGTTTATGTGCAATTATCATGATGAGTTGCGTCTTTGAAATTTGAATGATATGTAATACCAAACTTAAGAAGTTTTAAACGTGTTAAATATCTAAATATTTGAAATTTATGCAATTTTATCATGATACATCACAACATTGAAATTTGAATGATATGTAATACCAAAAATTAAGTAATTTTAAACTATTTAAGGTCTAAAGATTTAAACTTTATGTATGTTTTTCATGATGCATCTCAACTTTGAAATTTAATTATATGTAATACCATAGCTTAAACACTTTTAAAGGTGTTTACAATCTAAAAAACTTTATATGCATTTTTCATTATGCATCACAACTTTAAAATTTTAATGATATATAAAACCAAAGCTTAAGTGGATTTGAATGTTCTTAAGATCTAAAAATTTAGATTTTATGCATGTTTCTTATTATGCATCTCTACTTTAAAATTTGAATGATATGTAATATCAAATTTTAAACAATTTTAAATATGTTTAATATCTAAAGAATTGAATTTTGTGCATATTTTCATGATGCATCACAACTTTAAAATTTGAATGATATGTAATACCAAAAATTAATTAGTTTTAAACTATTTAAGATCTAAATATTTTAACTTTATGCATATTTCTTATGATATATCTCAAATTTAAAATTTTAATGATATATAACACAAAAACTTAAGTGGTTTTGAAGGTGTTTAAGATCTTAAATATTCAAAATTCATGCACATTTATCATGATGAATTGCATATTTAAAATGTTAATATGTAATACTAATGCTTAAGTGGTTTTGAATATGTTTAAGATCCAAAGATTTTATATTACATATCAATCACATTTTAAAGATATGATACATCATGAGAAATGTGTTTAAGATCTTAAGATTCAAACTTTATCAATATTTATTGTGATGAATCACAATTTTTAAATTTGAATGATATGTAAGATTAAAGCTTAAGTTGTTTTGAATATGGTTAAGATCTAAAGATTTGAAATTTATGCATGTTTATAATGAGGCATAGCAAATTTGAAATTTGTAAGATACGTAATACTGAAGCTTAAGCAGTTTTGAACATGTTTAAGATCTAATGATTTGAAATTTATGCACAATTTTTGTATACATCACAACATTAAAATGTTAATGATATGTAATACTAAATCTTAATAATTTTGAACTTGTTTAAGATCTAAATATTTGACAATTATGCATATTTATCATGATGCATTGCAACTTTAAAATTTAATGGTATGTAATATCAAAGATTATGTAGTTTTAAACATGTTTAAGATCTAAAGATTAAAATATTCTAAACATTTCTCTTAATGCATCACAAATTTCAAATTTAAATGATATGTAATATAAAAACTAAAATGATTTTGATCATGCTTAAGATCAAAAGATATAAACTTTAAACACACTTCTCATGATGCATTACAACATTGAAATTTGAATGTTATGTAATACCAGAACTTAAGTAATTTTTAATGCATTTAAGATATAAAGATTAAAGATTTATGAATATTTCTCATAAATGCATCATAAAATTAAAATTTGAATGATATGTAATGTTGAAGCTTTAGTGGTCTTGAAAATCTTTAAGATCTAAATATTTAGACTTTATCCATATTTATCATAATGTATTGCAATTTTAAAATTTGAATAATATGTAATACTAAATATTAAGTATTTTAGAGTGTGTTTAAGATCTAAAGATTCAAACTTTATGTATATTTCATAAAATGCATCATAACTTTGAAATTTGAATGATATGTAATACTGAAACTTAAGCAATTGTGAGTGTGTTTAATATCAAAAGATTTAAACTTTATGCATATTTATTATAATTCATCACAACTTTCAAATTTAAATTATATGTGATACTGAAGATGAAGCAAATTTGAGCATGTTTAAGATAGAAATATTCAAACTTTATGCACATTTATGATAATGCATTACAACATTGAAATTTGAATATATGTAATACATAATCCAGAGTAGTTTTAAGTGTGTTTAAGATCCAAAGATTTGAAATTTATGTTCATTTCTCATAATACAAATATCAAAGCTTAATTAATTTTGAGTGTATTTAATATCCAAAGATTCAAACTTTATGCATGTTTATCATAATTGATTATAACTTATAAATCTAAATAATATGCAATATTGAAGTTTAAGTAGTTTTAAATGTGTTTAAGATCTAAAGACTATAACATATACGTATTTTTAATAATGCATCACAATATTAAACTTTGAATGATATGTAATACTGAAGCTTAAGTGATTTTAAACATGTTTAAGATCCAAAGATTTTATTTTTATTTTCATCCAACATAATGTATCATAACTTTAAAATTTGAATGATAAGTAATAAAGAAGTTGAAACAATTTTGAACATATTTAATATGTAAAGATTTTAACTTTATGTTATATTTTTAATGATGCATCATAACATTTAACTTTGAATTATATGTAACATCAAATTTTAAGAGATTTTGAATGATAAGTAATAGCAAAATTTAAGTGATTTTGAATGTGTTTAAGATCCAAATATTCTAACATTATGCACATATCTCATGATGCATCATGATTTGAAAAATTGAATGATATATAATACCAAATTTGAAGTAGTTTTATACATGTTCAAGATCCAAAGATTCTAACTTTATGTGTATTTATAATGATCTATTGCAACATTTAACTTTGAATGATAAGTAATACCAAAGCTTAAGTCATTTTGAATATGTTTAAGATCCAAAGATTCTAATTTTATACGCATCTCTCATGATGCATCACAATTTTAAAATTTTAATGATATGTAATACTAAAGCTTAAGTGATATTGAATGTATTTAAGATCCAAAAATTCAAAATTTATGTTCTTTTCTCATTACACATCACACTTTGAAATTTGAGTGATATGTAATATCGAAGATTAATTAGTTTTGAACATGTTTAAGATCTAAAGATTCAAACTTTATGTAAATTTTGCATAATGCATCACAACTTTGAAATTAAAATATGTAATATTGAACCTTAATTAGATTTTAATGTGTTTAAGATCCAAATATTTAAACTTTATTCATATTTATCATGATGAATCGTAACTTTGAAATTTGAATAATATGTAGTACCAAAACTTAAATGGTTTTGAACATGTTTAAGATCCAATGATTCAAACTTTATGCATGTTTATCATGATGCATCCCAACATTAAAATTTGAATTATATATAATACTAAGATTAAGTAAATTTTAAAGTGTTTAAGATCCAAAGATTCAAAATTTATGCACATTTCTCATGATTCCTTGCAAATTTAAAATTTGAATGATATGTAATACTAAAGCTTGAGTAGTTTTGAACATGTTTATGATCTAAAGAATTAAACCTTATGGATATTTCTCATGATGCATTAAAGATTTGAAATTTTAATGATATGTAATACCAAATGTTAAGTGATATTGAACATGTCTAAGATCTAAAGATTCAAACTCTATTTGTATTTAAAGATTCAAAATTCATGCACATTTCTCAAGATGTATTGTAACTATAAATTTAATGATCTATAATACTCAAGATTAAGATATTTTAAACATGTTTAAGATTTAAAGAATCAAACTCTATTTGTATTTATCATGATGCATCTCTACCTTAAAATTTAAATGATATGTAATTCTAAAGCTTAAGTGGTTTTTTGCATGTTTAAGATACAAAGATTCAAACTTTATGAGCATTGCTCATGATGCATCACAACTTTGAATTTTGAATCATATGTAGTACTAAAGCTTAAGTGCTTTTAAATATTTTTATGTTCCAAATATTTGATTTTTAACAAAGTTTCTCCTGATACATTATAACTTTGAAATTTGAATGTTATGTATTACTAATGTTTAAAAGATTTTGAGTTTGTTTAAAATTTCAATGATATGTAATATTGAAGCTTAAGCGGTTTTAAATATGTTAAAGATCTAAAGATTAAAAAATTATGTGCATTTCTCGTAATGCATCGTAACTTTGAAATATGAATGATATGTAATACCAAAGCTTAATTAGTTTTGAAGGTGTTTAAGATCTAAAGATTCAAATTTTATGTATGTTTTTCATGATGCATTGTAACTTTGAAATTTGAATGATATGTAATACTAAAGATTAAGTAGTTTTGAAGGTGTTTATGATACAAAAATTTGAATTTTATGTATATTTTTCATGATACATTACAAATTTAAAAATTTAATTATATGTAATACCGAAGCTTAAGCAATTTTTAACATGTTTAAGATCTAAATATTAGAATTTGATGTGCATTTTTCATGATGCATCATAACTTTAAAACTTTAATGATATGTAAAACCAAAAATTTAATGGTTTTAAGAATGTTTAGGATCTAAAAATTAAAATTTTATGTGCATTTATCATGATGCGTCGTAACTTTAAAATTTGAATGATATGTAATACCAAAGCTTCACAAGTTTTGAGAGTGTTTAAGATCTAAAGATTCAAACTTTAGACATATTTCTCATGATACATCACAACTTTGCAATTTAAATTATATGTAATATAGAAGCTTAAGTGTAGTCATATAAATGCAAAATTTGGTAACTTGAATATGGATAATGACACCCAATCCATAAGTCCATTTTACTTTCTCTCTTGACCCGCTTAGACATATTATCATAGTTTCTTAGTCATCTATAGCCTTCCAAATTGAACCCTTACTATCCCAGGTTAATATTTCCATGAAAAATCCATCCCCCCATGTCTCCTACCCTCAAGACAACATCCAAACTTGGACTATAACAATGAAACGTAGGGTGTCTTATTTCTAGAACTGTTGTTCAAGTGCAAATTTGGTTCAAATGGTCATATTCTCCTAGATCCTTATCCTAATTCATGTCAGCCTAACATTAATTTATTTAACCCATGATCATTAAATGCCATATAAAAGGCTATTCAAAGTATACTTAGAATTTTTTAAATTCATGTAAAAGAGAGAAGCAAGAATAAAAATAAGACTACTCAAGTACTTTTCTCTATTCTCTACATATAACCATCTAATAGTATTTCAATCTTATTCAAATATTTACACTAGTCCCTAGACAGTCCAAGTACACCAAATTTCATATTTGTTTGAATTTTTCATCACATTATTTCACCAAATACTTCAATGGAATAACTACATATAGCTTGATCCCAACTCAATGTATTGGTATGTAGGTAGTGTGCCCACACAGAGGGTGTGAAGTGCATCCAGCATATTCTTAACAAACTAAACCCTTTCTCCTATTTTCCAAAGCTCCATTTAATTTCATAGAAGATATAAACACATGAAAAATCATATATATAAAGAATTATATTGAAATTAAGGATTTAAAATTTGGTACACAAGCTCACACAGATGCTATAAACAAAACCTAAAAAAATTATATCTCTATAACCAGTTTGGATAATAGTAACAAGACCAGGACTATAACATCAGATAGTAGGGTGTCCTATTTTTTGTGATCTTTTCCAATCATATAATAAATTATAGATCTTAGTTTTTGATGGTGTCTCCATCCTATTCCTCCACTATTAGACTTTGTCTCAGGCATAATAGCCCAGAATAAGCTAAGTCATATTTTCTCTCACTCATTACTATTTTTATAAAATATAAAAATATAAATTATTTGAATAAATTAGTGGCTTAATTATTACATATTATTTACTTATTATATCTACTCAAACCCATTTATTATTTAGGAAATAAACATCTAATTTTTAAAAAATAATGAAACATTTGGTGAACCTGAATTACTTCAAATTTCACATAGAAACCCTAGAGACCCTAGGGCAAATTCTTAAGCTGATTTTCCCCATAAATTACTAAATTTTTATTGAGTATAAAAATTATAAATTCCTCTCAAATTTTAAAATTTTGTAGTAAATTTTAAAATAAATTTATTTTAAACACTAGTTGCATACACTACGTCCCAATAATTTTCTAATATTAATACACTAATTTCCTAATTTTTTTTGTTGCATATTAAAATAAAAAAATCACTTAGAATTTTATAAATTCATAGTGTTTTTCAAAAATATTTTTTACACATCCTTAGTTTCATGTAATACCATCCATTTTTCTTCTTGATGTATCACCTTACATGTATACTCAAATTACAAAAATGTTGTTCATTTATTTACAAACTTTTCTTACATTTCTTGAAAATAATAAGGAAACCATAATGGGCCCTATCATGTGCATAAATGATGAGTTCAAAAATTTCTAGTACAAAGATTTATTATTTGCATTTCACGTTTATTTTTCATTATATGGGATGATGTTAAGCACATTGTTCTTAAACATGTTAATACATATTTTTCATCACCTCCCTTGGAGCCTCTACCCCATGCCAAGTCATGTTTCATGGTCCATTTTCATCTTCCCTAGGTTACTATCCATTGTCAAAGAGTTTAGTTGACACCCTTTATCCCTCCACCACCTAGACCCATCGATTATATTCACTCTCCTCCCATAACTACTACTCTACCTATAGAAATAGTAGATAATATAATTAGAGCTATATTTAATGTGTTATTTGCATCCTCCACCTAGCCAAGAACCCCATCATCCTTCTATTCATAACTATCCTAGGACCAACCCACTTGGATAGGTAGATTTGCATAAGGCATATGACATTGTTGTTTAAATGATAAAACTCTAACTAAGACATCCATGTTATAACTACTTCAGAAAACTAATGTATTCAAGGAAATTCTTTATCAAACACTCACTCAGACTTTTATGTAGATTAATTTAGAACCTTTTATTTTGCATTAGTGGTCAACACTTAAAAACTATAGAAGATGCAATTTATTTTTATAGTGAGGACATGCCTTCTGAGATAGTTATTGATCACAAATTTCCACTATTTATAGAAGTTCAAGTCAAAACCAACATAGTCAAAAGAGTTCTTATTGATAGTGGTTCCATATTGAATATATCTAATATCACATTCATACAAGCCCTAAGCATAGATTTGGCATCCATGTAAAAATCATATAAGAACATTTGACGGTTTGATGATATACCCTTATAGATATTCGATACTATTATTTTAGATATCATGGTGGGAATAAAAACCCTCTCTACATAGATCTAGGTCATGTTAGGATTTTTCCACTATAATATTTTACTTGGATGACCCTAGATACATACTATGGGGGCCATTCCTTCTACCCTCCATTGATGTATTAAATTTCTCCATGAGGTATATCTATACACATGTCAAGCAGACAACCAACCATTTAGGTATTGTCAAATTGTAGTCATCTTCAATAATCTCACATGATGGGACATCATATCTCACACTATAAACACCACCTCATAGAATTTATCTTGATTAGATACATACATGTGAGGTTGGAGAGAATAAAACTTCTCACACTCCTTTACTTATAGTCACACATTCATATCCAAATATTTTACCAGTCATAGCAACTTTAGTTATCTGAGCTACTCTTTCAGTCATAGCTCTGACACATGTTACACATTCACCATCATTGATAGTAGTACCAATAGTTATAGTTCATTAGATAGTTACTCCACCACTTACAGATACCTTTGTAGTAGTAATATCTTCCACTATTACAAATTATGTGACTCTTATATCACATTACCTCTTGTGATAAATTCTGAGTTACCATATGTACATGATGTTGATACAGATTCATAGGCTTCTTCAGATGATGATATGGCACCCACACATAGATGACTATGTGTGTGGATTGATCTTTACACCAATTGGCCCAAGAGAGTACTGAGTTGACTCTAGAGATATCATACCACATCTTATAGCACTTTTAACATCTCACACTACACTCACTGAATATACTCCACTCTCATGGCCAATACAAAAGCTTAAGCATTTTTAAAGGTGTTTAAGATCCAAAGATTCAAACTTATGCATGTTTCTCATGATGTATCACAACTTTAAAATTTTAAAGATATGTAATACCAAAGACTAAGTAGTTTTGAATGTATTTAAGATCTAAATACTTGAATTTTATGTGCATTTATTATGATGCATCACAACATTAAAATTTGAATGTTGTAAAATATTGATGCTTAAGATATTTTGAATTTATTTAATACCTAAAGATTCAAACCTTATGTATGTTTACTATAATGTATTACAACTTTGAAACTTATATGATATGTTAGACAAAAGATTCAGTGGTTTTGAATATGTTTAAGATTCAAATATTCAAATTTTATACATGTTTTTCATGATGCATTACAACTTTGAAATTTGAATGATATGTAATACTAAAGCTTAAGTGGTTTTGAAGGTGTTTAAAATATAAAGATTTGAACTTTATGGGCATTTATTATAAAACATTTCAGCTAATAAATTTGAATTATATTTAATATCCAAAGATTTAAACTTTAAACATGTTTATCATTATGCATCACAACATTGAAATTTGAATGATATGTAATACTCAAGCTTAAGTGATTTTCAATTTTTTTAAGATAAAAGATTAAAACTTTGTGTTTTTCTCATGATGCATCACAATTTTAAAATTTTAATGATATGTAATACCGAATCTTAAGCAAATTTTGAACATATTTAAAATTTAAAGATTAAAATTTTATGGATATTTCTCATGATGTATTGTAGCATTAAAATTTGAATGATATGTAATACCAAAGCCTAAATAGTTTTTAAGGTGTTTAAATTAAAAATATTTGAGCTTTATATATATTTATCATGATGTATTAGCACTATCAAATTTATATGATATGTGATACCAAAACTTCAAAAAATTTAAACATTTTTAAAATCTAAATATTAAAACTTTATGCATGTTTTTTATAATGCATTGCAACTTTAAAATTTGAATGATATGTAATATTGAAGCTTAAGTGGTTTTGAAAGTGTTTAAGATCTAAATATTTAAGCCTTATGAAAAATTTTCATGAAGCATAGTAACTAAAATATTCAAATTATATTTACTATCCAAAGATTCAAAATTTATGCAATTTTTTTATTATGCATCTCAACTTTGAAATTTGAATGATATATAATATCGAAGCTTAAGTGGTTTTAAATGTGTTTAAGATACAAATATTCAAATATTATGTGTATTGCCCATAAAGATTTGAACTTATAGGCATTTATAATGAAATATTTCAGCTAATAAATTTGAATTATATTTAATATCCAGAGATTTAAACTTTAATCATGTTTCTTATTATGCATCACAACATTGAAATTTGAATGATATGCAATATTGAAGCTTAAGCAATTTTAAACGTGTTTAAAATCTAAAGATTCAAAATTTATGCATGTTTCTCATGATGCATCAAAATTTAAAATTTGAATGATATGTAATATTAAAATGTATCAAAATTTTGAAAATTGAATGATATATAATACCAAATTTTATGCAATTTTCAACATGTTTAAGATCTAAAGATTCAAAATTTATGCATGTTTATCATGATGTACATAAATTTGAAATTTAAATGATATATAATACCAAAGTTTAAGCATATATTTTTGAATGTTTTTAAGATCCAAAAATTCAAAATATATTTGCATTTCTAATGATGCATTATAAATTTGAAATTTAAAAGATGTGTGACACTGAAGCATAAATGGTTTTGCACGTATTTAAGTTTCAAAGATTCTAACTTTATATATGTTTTTAATGATGAATCACAACTTATATCTTTGAATGATATGTAATACCAAATCTTAATAAGTTTATAACTTGTTTAAGATCTAAAGATTCAAACTTTATGCAGGTTTATAATGATGCATCACAACTTTGAAATTTGTTTTACATGTAATATTGAAGCTTAAGTAGTTTTGACCATGTCTAAGATCTAAAGATTTAAATTTTATGCATGATTTTCATGATACATCACAACTTAAATATTTAAATAATATGTAATACTGAATCTTAATTAATTTTATAAATGTTTAAGATCCAAATACTTTATGCATGTTTCTCATGATTCATTACAACTTTTAAATTTGAATGATACGTACCACTGAAGCTTAAGTGGTTTTGAAGGTATTCAAGATCCAACTATTAGAATATTAAAATTTGAATGATATGTAATATAAAAGATTAAGTGGTTTTTAATGTGTTTAAAATATAAAGATTTAAACTTTATTCATGTTTCTCATGACACATCATGACTTTGAAATTTGAAAGATATGTAATACTAAAATTTATGCAGTTTGAAAAGTGTTTAAGATCTAAAGATTTGAACTTGATACATGTTTATTATGTTGAGTAACAACTTTTAAATTTCAATAATATGCAATATCGAAGATTAAGTAGTTTTAAATTTATTTAAGATCCAAAAATTTGAGCTTTATGCACATTTCTCATAATTTATCACAACTTAAAAATTTGAATAGTATGTAATATCGAAGATTAAGTGGCTTAGAACATGCTTAAGATCAAAATACTCAAACTTTATGCAAATTTTTCATCATGCATCTCAACTTTAAAATTTGAATAATATGTAATATCAAGGCTCAATCAGTTTTGAACATGTTTAACATCTAAAGATTTAAACTCTACGCATATTTATCATGATGTATCACAACTGTGAAACTTGAATGATATGTAATACCAAAGTTTAATAAGTTTTAAATATGTTTAAGATCTAAAGATTCAAACTTTATGCATGTTTTCATGATGTATTGCAACTTTAAAATTTGAAAAATATGTAATACCTAAGGATAAGTGATTTTGAAGTTGTTTAAAATCAAGAGATTCAAAATATATGCATGTTTCTCATGATACATTGTAACTTTGAATTTAAATGATATGTAATACTAAATTTTAAGTGGTTTAGAAGGTGTTTAATAGTTTAAGATTTGAACTTTATGTGTATTTCTCATGATGTATTATAACTTTGAAATTTGAAGGATATGTAATACTAAAGCTTAAGTAATTTTGAATATATTTAAGATCCAAAAATTTAAAATTTATGCACATTTCTCATAATGCATCATAACTTTTAAATTTCAATGATATGTAATACTAAATATTAATCTATTTAGAAGGTGTTAAAGATCTAAATATTCAAACACTTATGTGTATTTTTCATGATCCATCGTAACTTTAAAATTTTAATGATATTTAATACCAAAATTTAATCAATTTTGAAAGTGTTTAAGATCTAAATATTCAAAATTTATGCATATTTCTCATAATGCATCACAACTTTAAATTTTAAATAATATGTACAAATAAAAATTTAATGGTTTTAAAAGTGTTTAAGATCAATTTTTTTGAATTTTAAGCATATTTCTCATGATGCATCACAATTTTAAATTTGAATGATATGTAATAACAAAGCTTAAGTGATTTTAAAGGTGTTAAAGATCTAAATATTCAAACTTTACGTATATTTCTCATGATTCATCCCAAATTTAAAATTTAAAAGACATGTAATACCAAAGCTTAAGTGGTTTTGAATTTGTTCAAGAACTAAATGTTTGAATTTTATGTGAATTTATCATGATGCATCATTAATTTGAAATTTGAATGATATGTAATTCTAAAGCTGAAGTAGTTTTGAATGTTCTTAAGATATAAAGATTAAAATTTTATGCACATTTATCATGATGCATCATAAGTTTAAAATTTTAAAGATATGTAATATCAAAGCTTATTCAGTTTTGAACTTGTTTAATATCTAAAGATTCAAACTTTATGCACATTTATAATGATGCATCACAACATTATAATTTAAATGATATATAATGATGAATCTTAAGTGGTTTCAAATGTGTTTAAGATCTAAAGATTCAAAATTTATGAGTATTTATCATGATGCATCATACTTTTGAAATTTTAATGATGTGTAATACTTAAGCTTAAGTTATTTTCAATGTGTTTAAGATTTAAAAATTAAAGATTTATAAACATTTATACTGATGTATCACAACTTTTAAAAATCACTGATATATAATAATGAAGCTTAAAAAAATTTTGAATGTGTTTAGGATCTAAAGATTTAAAATTTATGTACATTTTTCATGATGCATCACAACTTTAAAATTTAAATGATATTTAATATTGAAGCTTAAGTTATTTTGAACATATTTAAAATCTAAAGACTTACTTTATACACATTTTTTTAATGTATAATAATATTAAAATTTAAAAGATATGTAATACTGAAGTTGGAGTAGTTTTGGACATCTTTAAGATTCAAAGATTTAAACTTTATGTGCATTTCTCATGATGCATCACAACTATGAAATTTAAATTTTAAGTAATACCAAAGCTTAAGTAGTTAAGAACATATTTAAAATTCAAAGATTCAAATTGTATGCACATTTTTCATAATGCATCACAATTTTTAAATTTGAATGATATGTAGTATAAAAGTTGAAGGGTTTTTAAGATCTAAATATTTGAACTTTATGCATGTTTTTATGATACATCATAACTTTGAAATATGAATGATATGTAATATTGAATCTTGTATAATTTTAAAAGTGTTTAAGATCAAAAGATTCAAATTTTATGCATGTTTATCATGATACATCACAACTTTTAAATTTGAATGATATGTAATAACGAAGTTTAAATGATTTTAAATGTTTCTAAGATTTAAAGATTTAGACTTTATTCATTTTTATCATGATGTATCACAATTTTTAAATTTTAACGATATGTAATACCAGAGATTAAGTGGTTTTAAACATGTCTATGATCAAAATATTCTAACATTATACACATTTTTCATGATGCATCACAACTTTAAAAATTAAATGTTATGTAATATCAAAGATTAAGTGGTTTTAAATATTTTTGAAATGCAAAGGTTTGAAATTTATGCATGTTTCTCATGATCCATCACAACTTTGAAATTTGAATGATATAAAATACCTAAGCTTAAGTAGTTTTGAATATCTAAATATTTAAAAATGTGCATGTTTTTTATGATCCATCAAAACTTTAAAATTTGAATGATATGTAATACCGAAGCTTAAGTGATTTTGAACGTATTTAAGAGCCAAAATATTTAAAATTTATGCACATTTCTCACAATACATCATAACTTTGAAATTTGAGTGATTAGTAATATAAAAAATTTATTAGATTTAGACATGTTTAAGATCCAAATATTTAATTTTTATGCATGTTTTTCATGATGTATCACAACTTTTAAATTTGACTGATATGTAATACCAAAGCTTAAAGAGTTTTGAATGTGTTGAAGATATAAATATTCAAAATGTATGCATGTTTATCATGATCCATCATAACATTAATATTCTGAATGACATGTAATACTAAAGATTAAGTGGTTTTGAATGTCTTTAAAATCTAAAAAAATTGAAATTTTTATGCATTTATCACAATGCATAATTTTTTTGAAATTTGAATGATATGTAATACCAAAGCTTAAGTTATTTTGAATATGATTAAGATCTAAATATTAGAACTCTATGTGCATTTCTCATTATGTATCACAACTTTGAAATTTGAAAGATGTGTAATAATGAATCTTAAGTAGTTTTGAATGTGTTTAAGATTCAAACTTTATATTTATTTCTCATGATGCTTCATAACTTTTGAAATTTGAATTATATGTAATATTGAAGCTTATGCATTTTTAAATGTGTTTAAAATACAAAAGGTTTTAGATATGCTTAAGATCCAATATTTAAACTATATGCATCTTTTTCATTATGCATTACAGCTTTGAAATTTGAATGATATGTAATATCAAAGCTAAAATAGTTTTATACATTTTTAAGATTCAAATATTTGAACTTCATGTACATGTCTCATGAAACATCACAAGTTTGAAATTTTAATGATATGTAGTACCAAAGCTGAAGTGATTTTTAAACATATTTAATATCTAAAGATTATAACTTTATGCATGTTTTTTATGATACATCATAACTTTAAAATTTAAATGATATGTATTACTAAAGCTAAAGTAGTTTTAAATGTGTTTAAAATTCAAATATTATAATTTTATATTCATTTCTCATGATACATCATAATTTTAAAAATTGAATGATATGAAATTTCAGAGCTTAAGTGGTTTTGAACATTTTTAAGATCCAAAGATTTAAATTTTATGCATATTTATGATAATGCATCACAACTTAAAAATATAAATGATATGCAATATTAAATCTTAAGTAATTTTGAACGTGTTTAATAGCTAAAGATTTGAACTTTATATTTATTTCTCATAATGCATCAAGAATTTGTCATTTAAATGATATGTAATACCAAAACTTAAGTTATTTTAAACATGTTTAAGATACAAAGATTTGAATTTTATGCATATTTTTTATGACACATTATAACTTTGAAAACTGAATGATACGTAATACTGAAACTTACATAATTTTAAACATGTTTAAAATCAAAATATATGTAATAATGAAGCTTAAGTGGTTTTAAAATATGTTTAAGATTCAAAAATTAAAAATTTATGAATATTTCTTGTGATGCATCACAAATTTGAAATTTGAATGATATGTTACACCGAAGCTACAATAGTTTTTAATGTATTTAAGATCTACATATTAAAAGTTTATGCACATTTTTCAAGATGTATTGAAATTTTTTAATTTGAATGATATCTAATATTAAAAATTAAGTAGTTTTGAATATATTTAAGATCTAAAGACTTAAAATTTATGTATGTTTCTCATGATGCATCACAAATTTAAAATTTGAATTATATGTAATACTAAAAATTAAACAGTTTTCAAGGTATTTAAGATCAAAATATGTAAATTTTTTGCATATTTCTAGTGATGCATCACAACTTTGAAATATGAATGATATGTAATACTGATGTTTAAGCAATTTTGAATGTGTATAAGATCTAAAGAATCAAACTTTTTGGATGTTTATCATGATGCATCACAACTTTAAAATTTGAATGAATGTAATATCAAAGCATAAGCACATTGTTTTGAAAGAGTTTAAGATCAAAATATTTGAACTTTATGTGTTTCTTATTATCCATCATAAATTTAAAATTTTAATGGTATATAATACCAAAGCTTAAACAATTTTGAACATGCCTAAGATCCAAAGATTCTAAATTTATTCACATTTATAATGATGCATCTTAACTTTGAACATTAAATGATATGTAATAGAAAAGTTTAAATAATTTTTAACATGTTTAAGATCTTAATATTCTAATCTTGTGCACATTTATCATGATGTATCACAACTTTGAAATTTGAATAAAATATAATACTCAAGCTTAATCTATTTTAAACGTGTTTAAGATCTAAATATTTAAATTTTATGTATATTTCTTATAATGCATCACAACATTAAAATTTGAATGATATGCAATACATAAAATTAATCGGTTTTGAATATGTTTAAGATTCAAAGATTCAAACTTTATGTATATTTTTTATGATGCATCACAAATTTAAAATTTGAATGACATGTAATATCGAAGCTTAAATAGTTTTGAACGTTTCTAAAATCTAAGGATTTGAACTTTATGCATATTTATCATGATGCATCAAACTTTTAAAATTTTAATAATATGTAATACCGAAGCTTAAACAGTTTAGAAGGTGTTTATGATCCAAAAATTTGAACATTATGCATGTCTCTCTAGATGCATTTCAACTTTAAAATTTGAAAGATATGTAATATCAAAGCTTTAGTAGTTTTGAAGTTGTTTAAAATCTAAAGATTTAAACTTTATGTATATTTTTCATGATGCATCAAAACTTTAAAATTTGAATGATATGTAATAATGAAATTTACATGGTTTTGAATATGTTTAAGATCCAAAGATTCAAACTTTACTCACATTTTTCATGATTCATCACAACTTTAAAATTTGAATGATATGTAATACCAAATCGTAAGTGGTTTTGAGCATGTTTAAGATCTAATGATTCAATATTTATGCATGTTTCTCATGATTCATTACATGTTTGAAAATTTAAAATATATAACACCAAAGCTTAAGAAGATTTAAAACATGTTTAAGATTTAAAGATTAGAATTTTATGCACATTTATTATGATGCATCACTAACTTAAAATTTAAATGATATGTAATATCAAATATTAATTAGTTTAGACTGTGTTTAAAATCTAAAGATTAAAATTTTATGCAAATTTCTCATCATGCATTGTAATTTTAAAATTTGAAGAATATGCAATATCAAAGAATAAACTATTTTAAACGTGTTTAAGATGTAAAGATTAAAAATTTATGCATATTTATCAAGATAAATTGCTACTTTTAATTTTGAGTGATTTATAGTATCGAAGATTAAGTGGATTTGAACATGTTTAAGATTCAAATATTTAAACTCTATGCATATTTATCATGATGTATCGCAACTTTAAGATTTAAATGATACGTAATACTGAGTTTTAATTAATTTTGAAGGTGTTTAAGATCTAAAGATTTAAATTTTACACATATTTCTCATGATACATCACTAATTTAAAATTTGAATAATTTGTAATAGTGAAGATTAAGTGGATTTGAATACGTTTAAGATTTATATATTTGAACTTTATGCATATTTTTCATGATGTATCATAACTTTAAAATTTGAATGATATGCAATATTAAATTTTAAGTAGTTTTGAAGGTGCTTAAGATCCAAAGCTTTGAATTTTATGCTTATTTATTATGATACATAAAAACTTTGTAATTTAAATGATATGTATTACCAATTCTTAAATAGTTTTGAACATGTATAAGATCCAAAGATTAAAATTTTAGGTATGTTTTTCATAATGCATCACAACTTTAAAATTTAAATGAATGTAATATCAAAGTTTAAGTGTGTTATTTTAAAAGTGCTGAAAATCAAAAGATTTAAATATTATGTGCATTTCTCATAATGCATAATAACTTTGAAATTTGAATGATATGTAATATAAATGTTTAAGTAGTTTTAAACATCTTTAATATCAAAATATTCTAACTTATATGCATTTATCATGATATATCATAACTTTTAAACTTTAATGAAATATAATATCAAGTCTGAATTAGTTTTGAACGTGTTTAAGATCGAAATATTCAAATTTTATGTGCATTTATCATAATGTAAATATGTAATCTTAAATTTTTTTGATCATGTTTAATGCCTAAAGATTCAAAATTTATGCACATTTTTCATGATGCATCATAAATTTAAAATTTGAAAATGTAATATTAAAGATTAAATAATTTTAAACATGTTAAGATCCAAGGAATCAAAATTTTTACACATTTCTCATAATGTATCACAACTTTAAAATTTAAATGATACGTAATACTAAAGTTTAAGTGGTTTTTAACATGTTTAAGATTCAAAGATATAAACTTTATGTGTATTTTTCATAGAGCATCATAACTTTAAAATTTGAATGATATATAATACCAAAGTTTAAGTAGTTTTAAATATGTTTAAGATCTAAATATTTAAACTTTATACATATTTCTCATAATGCATCACAATTTTAAAAATTGAAAGATGTAATACCAAAGCTTAAACAATTTTGAAGGTGTTTATGATATAAAAATTTGAAACTTTTAAATTTGAATGATATGTAATACTGAAGCTTAAATAATTTTAAACATCTTTAACATTCAAAGATTTAAAATTTATTCACATTTCTCATGATTCATCACAGCTTTTAAATTTGAATGATATGTAATACTAAAACCTAAGTGATTTTGAGTATGTTTAAGATCCAAAGATTCAATCTTTATACACATTTCTAATGATGCATCAGATCTTTGAAATTTAAATGATATATACTACCAAAGCTTAAGTGGTTTTAAAATATGTTTAATATTCAAATATTAGAAAATTATGTGCATTTCATGTGATGCATTACAAATTTAAAATATAAATGATATGTAATATTGAAGTTTAAATAGTTATCAATATATTTAAGATCTAAAGATTTAAAATTTATGCACATTTGTGATGATGCATTGTAAATTTTAAATTTGAATGCTATGTAATATTTAAGATTACTTTATGCATGTTTCCCATGATCCATAGCAACTTTGTAATTTAAATGATATGTAATACCAAATTTTAAGTAGTTTTGAAGGTGTATAAGATATTAAGACTTGAACTTTATGCACATCTTTCATGATGTATCACTACTTTTAAATTTGAATGATATATAATAAAAAAAATTAAATTGTTTTTAATGTGTTTAAAATCTAAATATTCTAATTTTATGGATGTTTTTTATGATGCATCATAGCTTTAAAATTTTAATGATATGTAACACTGAAGCTTAAGTGATTTTAAAGGTGTTTAAGATCTAAAGATTTAAAATATATGCATGTTTCTCATATTTCATCATAAATTTTTAAATTTGATTGATATGCAGTTTAAAATCTTAATTGGTCTTTAAGGTGTTTAAGATTCGAAGATTCATATATTATGCATATTTTTTATGATGCATCATAACTTTAAAATTTAAATGATATATAAAATTAAAGTTTAAGTAGTGTTGAAAGGTGTTTAAGATCTAAATATTCAAATTTTAAGTTTGTTTTTCATGATTTCTCACAACTTTCAATTTTTAATTATATGTTATATCAAAATTTAAGTAGTTTTTAATATTTTTAAAATCCAAAAATTTAAATTTTATGATAATTTATCATGATGCATCAAACTTTAAAATTTTAATGATATGTAATATTAAAGATTAAGTGGCTTTTAATGTGTTTAATATCAAAATATTTTAACTCTATGCACATTTCTCATGATGCATAACAAGTTTAAAATTTTAATGATATGTAATACTAAAGCTTAAGAAGTTTTAAACATGTTTAATATCTAACGAGTTGAATTTTATGCTTGTTTTTAATGATACATCACAAATTTGAAATTTAAATATTATGTAATACTTAAGCTTAATAAATTTTAAACGTGTTTATGATTTAAAAATTTAATCTTTATGCACATTTCTTATGATGTATCACAAGTTTGAAATTTGAATGATATGTAATACCGAAGCTTAAGTGGTTTTGGATATGTTTAAGATTTAAAAGTTCTAATTTAATGCACATTTCTCATGATGCATCACAAATTTGAAAATTGAATGATATGTAATACCAAATATTAAGTAGTTTTAAACATGTTTAAGATCTAAATATTTAAAATTTTTGTGCATTTCTTATGATGCATTACAACTTTAAAATTTGAATGATATGTCTTACTGAAGATTAAAAAGTCTTGAATGTGTTTAAGATCAAAATATTTGAATTTTATCCATATTTATTATTATGCATCGCAACATTGAAATTTGATTGATATGTAATACCAAAACATAACTAATTTTGAACATGTTTAAGATCTAAAGATTCAAAATTTATGCTCATTTCCCATTATGTATCACAAATCAAAAATTTAAATGATATGTAATATTAAAGCTTAAACAATTTTGAACATATTTAAAATATAAATATTTAAAATTTTTACACATATATCATGATGAATCATAACATTAAAATTTGAATGTTATGTAATACCAAAGCTTAACAAGTTTTCAGCATATTTAAGATCTAAGGATTCAAACTTTATGCACATTTTTTATGATGAATTATAACTTTGATATTTGAATTATACACAAGAATAAAACTTAACTAGTTTTGTTCATGTTTAAGATCAAAAAATTCAAATTTTATTTGCATTTACCATGATGCATGACAACTTTAAAATTTTAATAATATGTAATATTAAAGATTAAATGGTTTTGAACTTATTTAATATCAAAATATTCAAACTCTATTCACATTTTTTATAATTTAATATAACATTGAAATTTGAATGATATGTAATACCAAAGTGTAAGTGATTTTGAAGGTTTTTAAGATCTAAAAATTTGAACATTATTCACATTTCTCATGATGCCTCACAACATTAAAATTTGAATGATATGTAATATCAAATTTTAAGTGGTTTTGCATGTGTTTAAGATTCAAAGATCAAAATTTATGTAGATTTTTCATGATGCATCACAACTTTGAAATGTGAATGATATGTAATAGCAAATATTAAGTGGTTTTGAAGGTGTTTAAAATCTAAATATTCAAAATTTATGCTTGATTTTTATGATACATCACAACTTTGAAATTTGAATGATATGTAACATCAAATTTTATGTAGTTTTGAACAAGTTTAGTATCCAAAGATTCAAAATGAATGCACATTTCTTATGATGCATCATAATTTTAAAATTTGAATTATATGTAATATCAAAGTTTAAGTGGTTTTGAATATGTTTAAGATCTAAAGATTGAAACTTTATGAGCATTTCTCAAGATGTGTCATAACTTTAAAATTTGAATAATGTATTATATTGAAGTTTAAGCGATTTTGAATATATTTTAAATTCAAATATTTAAAATTTATGTACATTTCTAATGATGCATCACAACTTTAAAATTTGAATGATATGTAATACTATAACTTAAGTGATTTTAAATGTGTTTAAGATTTAAATATTATAAGTTTATACATAGTTCTTATGATGCATCATAACTTTGAAATTTTAATGATATTTACTAATAAATTTAATTAATTTTGAATGTGTTTAGGATCTAAATATTTAAAATTTTATTAAATTTTTCATGATGCATCATAACTTTGAAATTTGAATGATATGTAATACTTAAGCTTCAACAGTTTTGATGATATTTAAGATCTAAAGATTCAAAATTTATGTGCATTTTTCATGATGCATCACAATTTTAAAATTTGAATGATATTTAATCCTAAATATTAATTGATATTGAATGTGTTTAAGATCTAAAGATTTGAACTTTGTGTATTTATCATGATAAATCACAACTTTAAAATTTAAATGATATGTAATATCGAAGTTTAAGTGATTTTAGGCATGCTTAAGATCCTAAGATTTGAATTTTATGTAACTTTATCATGATGCATCACAAATTTTAAATTTAAATGATATGTAATACAAAAGCTTAAAAAGACTTCATCATGTTTAAGATCTAAAGATTTGAATTTTATGTATGTTTTTTATGATGCATCAAAATTTTGAAATTTGAATGATATGTAATACCAAAACTTAAGTGGTTTTGAATATTTTTAAGATTTAAAGATTTAATATTTATACTCATTTTTCATGATACATCATAACTTTGAAATTTGAATGATATGTAATACTAAAGTTTGAGAGCACTATTTTGAATGCGTTTAAGATCCAAAAATTCAAACATTATGCATATTTCTAATGATGCATTACCACTTTGAAATTTGAATGCTATGTAATACTGAAGCTTAAGTTCATTATTTTGAATTTGTTTAAGATTCAAACATTATGCATATTTTTCAAGATGTATTACAAATTTAAAATTTGAATGATATGTAATAACAAAGTTTAAATGATTTTAAGCATGCTAAAGATCCAAATATTCTAACTTTATATGCATTTTTCATGATATATTATAACTTTAAACTTTGAATGATATGTAACACTGAAGCTTAAGTGGTTTTGAACATGTTTAAAATCTAAAAATTCAAACATTATGCACATTTCTCATGATGCATCACAACATTAAAATTTGAATGATATGTAATATGATGTTTAAGTGGTTTAAAAAGTGTTGAAGATATAAAGATGTAAAATTTATGCACTTTTCTTTAATGCATCACAACATTAAAATTTGAATGATATGTAATACTATATCTTAAGTGATTTTAATAAGATAAATTTTAGTTATCCATATAGAAATAAACTTGCTTTTTTTTTGGCGACTTTCTAATTATGTGTTTCAAAAATCTAGTGAAAGTTAATGGATGACATTTAGGCGTGCAGCCAAATAGACATGAAAAATGTAACTTTCCATAAAAGTTATGATGACATGTGACTATATGGAAAACTCATAGAAAGATACTAGTTATATCGATATGCCTTATAACTTTAGTCATCAAATAATTATATATTGTATATAATAGGAAATAAGACCATATTTAATTTTGATAGAGTGTTGAATTATATTTATACACATGAAATTTATTTTAAATAGTGGGTGATCCAACCTAAAAAAACTACACCTAAATAATTTTGGCGAATCCATGTTTCACCACGCAATAAAATAGACAAATGATAATTTGTAAAACTAAAATATTAATTAATTAATGAATAATAGCCACTAAAATTTACCTTGATTTTAAAGGTGTTAAAGATCCAAAGATTTAAACTTTTTACATGCTTTTCAAGATGCATAGTAAGTTTAAAATTTAAATGATATGAAATACTAAAGCTTAAGCAATTTTGAACGTATTTAGTATCTAAATAATCAAAATTTATGTGTGTTTATTGTGATGCATCACAACTATGAAATTTTAATGATATGTAATACTGAAGCTTATGTAGTTTTGAATATGTTTAAGATCTAAAGATTCTAACTTTATGCACATTTTTCACAATGCATCACAATTATAAAATATGAATTATATGTAATATTGAATCTTAAGCAGTTTTTAACATATTTAAGATCTAAATATTTGAATTTTATTCACATTTATTAAGATACATCATAACTTTGAATTTTGAATGATAATAATACCAAAGCTTAAGTGGTCTAGAATGTGTTTAACATCCAAAAATTTAAACTTTATGGACATTTCTCATGATGCATTGCAAATTTAAAATTTAAATGATATGTAATATAGAAGCTTTAAAAGCTTGAAACGTGGTTGAGATGTAAAGATTTGAACTTTATGCATGTTTCTCATTATGCATTGTAACTTTTAAATTTAATTGATATATAATATTGAAGTTTAAGTTGTTTTGAATAAGTTTAAAATTAAATGATTTAAACTTTATGTATGTTTTTTATGATAGCTCACAACTTTGAAATTTGAATGATATGTAATATGGAAGTATAAGCTATTTTGAATGTATTTAAGATCAGATAATTTGAACTTTATGTGCGTTTTACATGATGCATTATAACTCTAAAATTTGAATGATGTGTAATATCAAGACATATGTGGTTTTTAATATATTTAAGATTTAATAATTTGAATTTTATTTATATTTTTCATTATGCATCATGATTTTAAAATTTGAATGATATGTAATACTAAAGCTTTAAAACTTTTGAACATGTTTAAGATTCAAAGAATTGAAATTTATGTGCATTTATCATAATGCATGACATCTTTGAAATTTGAATGATATATAATACTAAATTTTAAGTGGTTTTGAATATATTTAAGATCTAAATATTTTAAATTTATGATTATTTTTCGTTATGCATTTCAACTTTAAAATTTGAATGATATGTAATATTAAATCTTAAGTAGTTTTGAATGTGTTTAAGATCTAAAGATTCAATCTTTAAGCATATTTATTATGATACATCACAACTTTGAGATTTTAATGATATGTAATACCTAATTTTAAGTAGTTTTGAACGTGTTTAAGATCCCAATATTTGATCTTTATGCATTTTGTCATGATGCATCACAATATTGAAATGTGAATGATATGTAATATCAAAGCTTAAATAGTTTTTAATATGTTTAAGAACTAAAGATTTAAAATTTATGTGCATTTTTGATGATGCATCACAACTTTGAAATTTAAATGATATATAATATATAAATTTAAGTAGTTTTTAAAGTGTTTAAGATCCAAAGATTTGAAATTTAAATAAATTTATTATGATGCACCAAAAAATTGAAATTTAAATAATATGTAATACCAAAGTTTAAGTGGTTTCAAAGGTATTTAAGATCCAAATATTTAAATATTAAGTTCATTTCTCATGATGTGTTGCAACTTTAAAATTTGAATGATATACAATACCAAAGCTTAAATAGTTTTGAATATGTTTAAGATCCAAAAATTCTAACTTTATGCATGTCTTTCATGTTACATATTTTTTTTTAAATTTGAATGTTATACAATACCAAATCTTATGTGGTTTTGAATGTGTTTAAAATCCAAAGATTCAAAATTTATGCACATTTATTATAATGTATCTCCACTTTAAAACATGAATGATATGTAAACATGAAGCTTAAGTGGTTTTAAAGGTGTTTAACATCCAAAGATTTGAAATTTATGTACATTTATCATGATGCATCACAACTTTCAAATATGAATGATATGTAATACTGAAGCATATGTGATTATGAATGTGTTTAATATCTAAAGATTTAATCTTTATGCTTGTTTAGCATGATGGATCATAACTTTAAAATTTGAATGATATGTAATGCTAAAGCTTAGGTAGTTTCAAAGATTTTTATGATCCAAAAATTTCAACTTTATGCACATTGTCATGATACATCATAACATTAAAATTTGAATGATATGTAATACTAAAACTCAAGTAATTTTGAACTTATTTAAGATCTAATTATTCAAAATTTATGCATATTTCTAATGGTGCATCATAAATTTGAAATTTTAATTATATGTAATATTGAAACTCAAGTGATTTTGAACATGTTTAGGATGCAAAGATTTAAACTTTATGCATGTTTCTAATGATGCATTAAAATATTGAAATGTTAATGATATGTAATACCAAAGCTTAAAAAGTTTTGAATGTGTTTAAGATCTAATGATTTAAACTTTATATGTTACTTTCATGATGCATTACAACTTTAAAATTTGAATGATATGTAATACTGAATGAAGCTTTAATAGTTTTGAATGTGTTGAAGATCCAATGATTCAAATTTTATGTGTATTTGTCATGATGCATCATAATTTTTAAATTTGAATTATATGAAATACTGAAACTTAAACAATTTTTAACATGTTTAAGATCTAATGATTTAAACTTAATGTATATTTCACATGATGCATTACAACTTTGAAATTTGAATGATATTTAATATAAAAGCTTAAGTGGATTTGAATATGTTTAAGATCTAAAAATTTGAACATTACATATTTTTTTTATTATGCGTTAAAACATTGAAATTTGAATATGTTATACTGAAACTCAAGTGGGTTTGAACGTGTTTAATATCCAAAAATTATAAATTTATGGATATTACTCATGATGTATTACAAATTTAAAATTTAAATGATATGTAATATTGAACCTTAAGTGGTTTTTGAATGTGTTTAACATCAAAAGATTTGAATTTTATACTCATTTCTCATGATGCATCACAACTTTAAAATTAGAACGATATGTAATACTGAAGCTTAAGAAGTGTTGAACATGTTTAATATCTAAATATTTAAACTTTATTCCCATTTATTATGATGAATTATAACTTAAATTTTAATGATATGTAATACCAAAACTTAAGTAATTTTTAAAGTGTTTAAGAACTAAACATTCAAACTTCATACATATTTCTCATCATGCATTACAACTTTGAAATATGAATGATATGTAATACCACATTTGTTAGGTCTTGATAGATCTGTAAAATTGAAATTTGTAGTTCATCAAAGGAATCCCTTAAGAGAATTCACTCATCCCCAAATGTGAAAAATGAGCAAACTTCCATCATGCATTACATGAAAAATGTGATGGCTAAAGATGAATCACCAAGTATTACATGTGTAAGGATGAGTCATATAAGAAAGATCGAGTATATTTTATGTAACTTGTGATGGATGAGATACAAAAATAAGGTTTATCTCTCAAACAAATATTTTTAAAATATGTTAAAATTTGGTTAGTAGGGATGGTAGATTCTGACTCATCAACCCAATCAATGAATCATTTGCATGAACACATCAAGATAAGCATTTTCAGGCTAAAACTACCTTTGTTAAGTCTTAGTAAACCCTTGGAAGTGAAATTTTTAGTTGATCAGAGGAATCACTTAAGAAAATTCACTCATCCCTGAAAGTGCAAAATGACAAAACTTCTATCCTATATTGAATGAGAAACATGAAGGATAGAGATGAACTGTCAACTCCTACAAATATAGGGATGAGTCCTCTAAGAAAGCCTAGGAGGATTTTATGTAAATTGTGATGGATGAAACATGGAAATGAGGTTTTTATTGTACTAAATATCTCAAAATTTATCAAAAATTGGTCAATGAGGGTTGTAGATTTTCACTCATCAACCCAATGGATGAACCATCTATGCAAACACATTAGAATAAGCATTTTTAATATAGAACCACCTTTGTTAGGTCTTGGTAGACCTATGAAAACAAAATTTGTAGTTGACTAGAGGCATCCCTTAATAGAATTCACTCATCCCTGGATGTGTAAAATGAGAGAACTTTCATCATGTATTGCTTTAATGGTTTTGAAGGTGTTTAAGATCTAAAGATTCAAATTTTAAACACATATCTTATGATGCATCAAAACTTTGAAATTTAAATGATATGTAATAATGAAGATTAATATGTTTTGAATTTGTTTAAGATATAAATTTTGAACTTTATACCTATTTCTCATAATGTATTGTAAGTTTGAAATTTATATATAATATTCAATCTTAAATAGTTTTAAATTTGTTTAAGATCTAAAACATAGAACTTTATGAATGTTTCTCATAATGCATCATAGCTTTAAAATTCGAATGATATGTAACACTGAAGTTTAAATGATTTTAAATGTGTTTAAAAACCAAATATTTGAATTTTATGCATGTTTTTCATGATACATCATAATTTTAAAATTTACATTATATGTAATACTAAAATTTAAGTAGTTTTGAATGTGTTTAAGATCTAAAAATTTGAATTTTATGCATATTTTTCATGATGCATCACAACTTTAAAATATGAATGACATGTAATATCGAAGCTTAAGCAGTTTTGAAGGTGTCTAAGATCCAAAGATTCAAGATTTATACGCATTTTTTATTATGCATCCCAAATTTTAAATTTGAATGATATGTAATTTCAAAAATTAAATGAGTTTGAATATAATTAAGATTTAAAGATACAAAATTTATTAATTTACGTACATTTCTTATGATGCATTGCCACTTTCAACTTTTAATGATATGTAATAGTGAAGTTTAAGTGTGTTGTTTTGAATCTGTTTAAGATCTAAATTTTTAAAATTTATTTGAATTTCTCATGATGTATTAAAAATTTGAATGATATGTAATATTGAAGCTTCAGTAGTTTTGAATGTTATTAAGATTAAAATATTCTAAATTCATGCATGTTTCTCATAATTTATCATAACTTTAAACATTGAATGATATGTAGTATCAAAGCTTAAGCAATTTTAAACATGTTTAAGATCTAAAGATTCAAATTTTATGCATGTTTCTTATGATGCCTCACAACTCTAAAATTTGAATTATATGTGATACTAAAGCTTAAAAAGTTATGAAGGTGTTTAAGATCTAAAGATTCAAAATTTATACATATTTTTTATGATGCATCATAACTTCTAAATTTGAATGATATATAATATTGAAGGTTAAGCAATTTTGTACATGTTTAAGATATAAATTTTTGAAATTTATGCATGTTTCTTATTATGCATCATAAATTTAAAATTTGAGTGTTATGTAATATGAAAGCTTAATTGGTTTTGAAGATGTTCAAAATCTAAAGATTTAAACTTTATGTAAATTTTTTTATAATGTATTATAACTTTGAAATTTGAAAGATATGTAATACCTAAGCTTAAGTAGTTTTGAATGTGTTTAAGACACAAGCATTCAAATTTTTTGCATGTTTAGCATGATAAATTATAACTTTGAAATTTAAATGATATGTAATATTAAAGCTTAAGTCATTTTGAAGGTGTTTAAGATTCAAAAATTCAAATTTAACATATATTTATTATGATGCATCATAATTTTAAAATTTCAATGATATTAGTATCAAAAATTAAGTGGTTTTGAATGTGTTTAAGATTTAAAGATTCAAATTTTATGCATATTTCTCATGATGCATCAAAATACTGAAGTTCGAATGAAATGTAATACCAAATATTAAATGGTTATAAACATGTTTAAGATGCAAAGATTCAACTTTTACGCCTATTTTTCATAATGCATCACAACTTTAAAATTTGAATGATATGTAATATGAAATATTTTCTGGTTTTAAATATGTTTAAGATCTAATGATTCAAACTTTATCTAAATTACTCATAATGCATCATAACATTAAAATTTAAATGATATATAATATCAAAATTTAAGTAGTTTTGAATGTGTTTAAGATCTAATCATTTAAATTTTATGTGTATTTCTCATAATTCATCACAACATTGAAATTTGAATAATATTTAATACTAAATTTTAAGTTGTTTTAAATATATTTAAAATATAATGATTTGAAATTTATACATATTTTTCATGATGTATCACAACTTTAAAATTTAATTGATATGTAATACTGAAGATTAAATTATTTTAAATATTTTTAATATGTAAAGATTTAAAGTTTATGTGCATTTATCATGATGGATTGAAATTTTAAAATTTGAATGATATTTAATACTGAAGCTTAAGTGGTTTTAAACATATTTAAGATTTAAAAGTTTAAACTTTATGATTATTTATCATCATGCATTGCAACTTTAAAATTAGATTGATATGTAATACCAAATCTTAAGTAATTCTAAAGGTGTTTAAGATTCAAATATTTAAACTTTATGCATATTTATTATGATCCATCGAAACATTAAAATTTGAAAGATATGTAATATTAGAGCTTAAGCGGGTTTGAACATGCTTAAGATCTAAAGATTTAAACTTTATGCAAATTTATCATGATACATCGTAACTTTAGAATTTAAATGATATGTAGTATTAAAGCTTAACTAATTTTGAATGTGTTTAAGATTCAAAGATTTGAATTTTATATGCATTTTTTATGATGCATTGTAACTTTTAAATTTGAATGATATGTAATACTGAAGCTTAAGCAGTTTTGAAAGTGTTTAAGATCAAAAATTTAAACTTTCAATAAATTTATTTTGATGCATCATAACTTTTAAATTTAATAATTTGTAATACTTAAGCTTAATTTATTTTTAAGGTATTTAAAATTTTAAATATTCAAACTTTAAATGCATTTCTCGTGATGCATCACAATATTAAATTTTGAATGATATGTAATACCAACGTTTAAGTGCACTATTTTAAGTTTATTTAAGATTTAAAACTTTAAACATTATACATATTTTTCATGATGTATCAAAAATTTAAAATTTTAATGATATGTAATATCAAAACTTATTTCATTATGAACATATTTAAGATCTAAAGATTCTAAGTTTATGCATGTTTATCATGATGCATTACAATTTTGAACATTCAATGATATGTAATACCAAAGCATAAGAGGTTTTTAACATGTTTAATATCTAAATCATAGCTTTGAAATTTGAATGATATCTAATATTGAATATTAAGCAATTTTCATGGTGTTTAAGATTCAAAGATTCAAAGTTTGTAGATTTCTCATGATGCATCATAAATTTAAAATTTAAATGATATGTAATATCAAATAATAAGTAGTCTTAAAGGTGTTTAAGATCTAAATATTTAAATTTTATGCTTATTTATTATAATGTATCATAATTTTGAAATTTAAATGATATGTAATGCTAAAGCTTAAGCTTTTTGATAGTGTTTAAGATCCAAATATTTTAATTTTATGTGTATTTCTCATGATTCATCACAAATTTATAAGAATGATATGTAATGATGAATATTATGTGATTTTGAAGGATTTTAAGATTTAAAATATTTAAATTTTATAAGCATTTAAATGATGCATCATAAATTTAAATTTTGAATGATATGTAATACCAAATTTTAAGTAGTTTTCAAAGTGTTTAAGTTTTAAAGATTTTAATTTTATGCATATTTTTTATAATGTATCTCAACCTTGAAGTTTGAGTGATATGTAATACTGAAGCTTAAGTGGTTTTAAAAATATTTAAGCTCTAAAGATTCAAAATTTATGCATGTTTCTCTTGATAAATCTTAACTTTTAAATTTAAATGATATGTAATATTGAAGCTTAAGCAATTTTAACTGTATTTAAAATTCAAAGATTTAAACTTTATTCTTAATTCGCATGATTCATCATAATTTTTATATTTAAATAATATGCAATAATGAAGCTTAAGTTGTTTAAAATGTGTTTTAGATCTAATTATTTGATTTTTATGTGCATTTACCATGACGCAATCTAAATTTTAAATTTGAATGATATGTAATACCAAAGTTTAAACACAATATTTTGAATGTATTTAAGATGAAAAGATTTAAATTTTATTCATGTTTCTCATAATGCATCGCAAATTTAAATTTCGAATGATATGTAATACCAAAGCTTAAGCTATTTTTAAAAAATTCAACATTCAAAGATTCAAATTTTATGCATATTTTTCATAATAAGTCAACTTTAAAATTTGAATGATATGTAATGTCAAAGCTTAAGTAAATTTAAAATTATTTAAGATAAAAATATTCAAAATTTATATGTATTTTTCATAATAAGTCATGACTTTCAAATTTTAATGATATATAATATTGAAGCTTAAGCGATTATGAATATGTTTAAAATTTAATTATTCAATCTTTATGTGCATTTCTTATGATACGTCACAACTTTAAAATTTGAATGATATGTAATATTAAATATTAAGTGATTTTGAATGCATTTAATATCTAATGACTCAAACGTTATGCACATTTCTCATGATGCATGACAAATTTTAAATTTGAATGATATGTAATATTGAAGCTTTATTAGTTTTGAATGTGTTTAAGATTCAAAGATATGAACTTTATGCATATTTTTCATAATGCATCACAACTTTTAAATTAGAATGATATATAATACCAAAGCTTAAGTGGTTTTGAACATGTTTAAGATCCAAATATTTAAAATTTATACATGTTTATCATGATACATCATACATTTTAAATTTAAATTATATGTAATACTAAAATTTAAGCCATTTTGAACATGTTTAAGACCCAAAGATTTGACATTTTTTTTTCATGATGTTTTACAACTTTAAAATTTGAATGATATATAATATCAAATCTCAAGCATTTTTAAATATGTTTAAGATTCAAATATTCAAAATTTGTGCACATTTTTCATGATAGATCGCACTTTGAAATTTGATTGATATGTAATACTAAATTTTAAATAATGTTAAATGTGTCTAAGATATAATGATTCTAACTTTATGAATATTATTCATGATACATCACAAAGTTTAAATTTGAATGATATATAATACTAAATTTTAAGAAATTTTAAAAGTGTTTAAGATCTAAATATTCCAAATTTAAATGTATTTTTCATTATGCATCGTAACTTTGAAATTTTAGTGATATATAATATTAAAGCTTAAATGCTTCTGAAAGTGATTAAGATCTAAATATCTAAATTTTAAATGAATTTCTCATAATGTGACAACTTTAAAACTTAAATGATATGTAATACCAAAATTTATATAATTTTAAAAAAATTTAAGATCTAAAGATTTAAACTTTATGCATATTTCTCATAATGTGTCACAACTTTCAAATTATAATGATATGTAATAATAAATATTAAGCTATTTTAAATTTACTTAAGATCTAAAGATTAAAATTTTATACACATTTCTCATAATGCATCTAAACTTTTTAATTTGAGTGATATGTAATATAGTAGCTTATGTGGTTTTAAATGTTTTTAAAATGTAAAGAGTCAAAATTTATGTGTATTTATCATGATGTATTACAACTTTAGTATTTGAATGATATGTAATACATAAGCTTAAATTTTTTTAAACGTGTTTAAGATCTAAATATTTGAATTATACACATGTTTCTCATGATACATCACGACATTGAAATTTGTATGATATGTAATACTAAAGATTATATAGTTTTAAACATATTAGATTTGAATTTTATGTGTATTTTTCATGATCCATCACAACATTAAAATTTGAATGATATGTAATACCAAAGATTAATTAGTTTTAAATATTTTTAAGATTTAATGTTTTGATATTTATGTGAATTTGTCATGATGTATTACAACTTTGAAATTTGAATGATATGTAATATATAAGATTAAGTGGTTTTGAACATGTTTAAGATCCAAAGATTCAAACTTTACATGGATTTATCATGATGCATTGTAACTTTAAAATTTAAATATGTAATATCAAAGCTTAAGTAGTTTTAAACATTTTTATGATCTAAATATTTTAAAGATTTCATAGTTTTAAAGGTGTTTAAAATCTAAATATTCAAAGTTTATGTGTATTTTTTATGATGCATCAAAAATTTTAAATTTAAATGATATATAATACCCAAACTTAAGCAATTTTTAAGGTATTTAAATTATAATGATTTAAAATTTATATACATTTGGCATGATACATTAAAACTTTGAAATTTGAATCATTCGTAAGATCAAAGCTTATGTAATTTTGAATGTATTTAAGATCTAATGTTTTAAAGTTTATTCATATTCTTATGATGCCTCATAACTTTAAAGTTTAAATAATATGTAATACTGAAGATTAAGTAGTTTTAAACATGCTTAAGATCTAATGATTAAAATTTTATATGCATTTTTCATGACGAATAAATTTTTTAAAAATTGAATGATATATAATAATGAAGTTTTAGTAGTTTTAAACATGTTTAATATCCAAATATTTAAACTTATGCATATTTATCATGATACATTACAACTTTAAAATTTAAATTATATGTAATACCATAGATTAAGTGGTTTTAAAAATGTTTAAGATCCAAATATTTAAACTTAATGCATGTTTTTTTTTATGTATAACAAATTTAAAATTTAAATGATATGCAATATAAAAAATTAACAAGTTTCAAAGGTGTTTAAAATCAAAATATCTAAACTTTAAATATATATATATCATGAGCAACTTTAAAATTTGAATGATATGTAATACCAAAATTTAAGAAGTTTTAAAAAAATTTAAGATCCAAAGCTTCAAATTTTAAACATTTTTATCATGATAAATTTCAACATTGAAATTTCAGTGATATGTAATACCGAATCTTAAGTGATTTTGAAAAGTTTAAGATCTAAATATTTGAACATTAATTACTCATTTATTATAATGAGTCAGAACTTTAAAATTTGAATGATATGTTATACCTAAATTTAAGCATATTTCAATTTATTTAATATCTAAATATTCAAAATTTATGTCTATTTTTCATAATGCATTACAACTTTGAAATTTGAATAATATGTAATACCAAATCTTAAATAGTTTTGAACATGTTTAAGATCAAAAGATTTAAATTTTATGCATATTTCTCATAATGCATCACAACTTTAAAATTTTAATGATATGTAAAACCAAATCTTAAATGGTCTTAAACGTGTTTAATATCTAAATATTCAAACTTTATGTGTATCTTATGATGCATCATAAATTTAAAATTTGAGTGATATGTAATACCGAAGATTAAATAGTTTTTAATGTTTTTAAGATATAAAGATTTGAACTTTATATTTATTTCTCATGATGCTTCACACCTTTAAAATTTAAATGATATGTAATACTAAAATTTAATCTCTTTTGAACATGTTTAAGATCCAAAAATTTAAAATTTATATACATTTATAATTATGTATTTCAAATTTAAAATTTGAATGATATGTAATAACGAAGCTTAAGCGCACTTTTTCAAACATTTTTAAGATCTAAAGATTCAAATTTATGTATTTTTTTCATGTTGTATGTCCACTTTGAAATTTGAATGATATATAATATCAAAGTTTAAGCGCATTATTTTGAATATGTTTTAAACCTAAAAATTTAAAATTGAAGCACATTTTTCATGATGCATCATAAATTTGAAATTTGAACGATATATATAGAAGCTTATGTGGTTTAGAATGTGTTGAATATCAAAAAATTCTAACTTTATGTGCATTTATCATGATGCATTGTAGTTTTAAATTTTTATTGATATGTACTCGTAAAGCTTAAGAAATTTTAAACCTCTTTAAGATCTAAATATCCAAAATTTATGCATGTTTATTATGATGCATCAAAACATTGAAATTTGAATTATATGTAATATCGAAGCTTAAATTTTTTTGAATGTGTTTAAGATCTAAATATTTAAACTTTATGTATGTTTATCATTAAACATTAAAACTTTAAAATTTTAATGATATTTAATACTAAATCTTCAAAATTTAAACTTTATGTAATTTTTTAATGATGCATCATAAATTTAAAATTTAAATGATATGTAATACCAAAGGTTAAGTAGTTTTGAACATGTTTAAGATCTAAAAATTCAATTTTTATGCACATTTATCATGATGTATCACAACTTTAAAATTTGAAAGATATGTAATACCGAAGCTTAAGTTGTTTTGAATATTTTTAAGATTTAAATATTTAAAATTTATACATGTTTCTCAATATACATCACGACTTTGAATTTTGAATGATATGGAATACTGAAGCTTATGATTTTTGAAAGTGTTTAAAATCTAAAGATTTAAACTTTATGTGTGTTTCTTATGATGTGTCACAACTTTAAAATTTGAATAATTATAATATCAAAGCTTAAAGAATTTTTAACACGTTTAAGATCTAAATATTTAAATCTTATGCATGTTTCATGTGATGCATTAAAAATTTAAATTTTGAGTGATATATAATACCAAAGCTTAAAGAGTTTTGAATGTGTTTAAGATCTAAAGATTCAAACTTTATTAATATTTTTATGATCTATCATAACTGTAAAATTAGAATGGTATGTAATACTGAAGCTTAAACATTTTTTAACATGTTTAAGATCTAAAGATTTAAATATTTTGAAAGATTTTTGTCATGCATCACAACTTTGAAATTTAAATGATATTTAATACTGAAAATTAATTGATTTTGAATATGTTTAAGATCTAAATATTTAAACTTTATGTGTATTTTTCATGATGCATCATAACTTTAAAATTTGAATGATATGTAATATTGAAGCTTAAGTAGTTTTGAAAGTCTTGAAGATCTAAATATTTAAAAATTAAATTTATTTTTCATGATGTATCATAACATTAAAATTTGAATAATATATAATACTGAAGCTTAAGTGGTTTTGAAAGTGTTTAAGATTTAAATGTTGAATCGTTAAACATATTTCTCATGATTCTTCATAATTTTAAAATTTGAATGATATGTAATACAAAATTTAAAATGAACTATTTTAATTGTATTTAAGATCTAAAAATTCAAATTTTATATGTTTCTCATGATGCATAAATTTTTTAAAATTTGAATGATATGTAATATCAAGTTTAAACAATTTTAAACATTTTGAAGATCAACATATTACAACTTTATGCATGTTTCTCATAGTGTATCATAACTTTATACTTTGAATGATATGTAATACTAAATATTAAGTAATTCTAAACATGTTTAAGATCTAAAGATTTAAAATTTATGCACATTTCTCATGATTTATTAAAAATTTAAAATTTGAATGATATGTAATATTGAAACTTAAGTGACGTTAAAGCTATTTAAGATCTAAATATTTGAAATTTATGTGCATTTCTCATGATGCGTCACAACTTTTAAATTTGAAAGATATATATTACTGAAATTTAAGTGGTTTTAAACATGTTTAAAATCTAAAGATTTAAAATTTATTCACATTTTTCATGATGCATTGCAAATCTAAAATTTGACTGATATGTAATACCGAAGCTTAATCATTTTAGAATATGTTTATGATCTAAATATTTTTAAAATTTTCATGTTTCTCTTGATGCATCGTAACTTTAAAATTTGAATTATATGTAATACAGAAGCTTAAATAATTTTAAAAGTGATTAAGATCTAAAGAGTCAAAATTTATGCACATTTATATGATGCATCATAACTTTAAAATTTGAATGATATGTAATATCGAAGATTAAGTAGTTTTTAATACGTTTAAGATATAAAGATTTGAAATTTGTTTTCATTTTTCATGTTGCATCACAACTTCAAAAATTTGAATGATATGTAATACTAAAGATAAAGTAGTTTTTAATATGTTTATGATCATAAGATTCAAGCTTTATGCCTATTTTTATGATGCATCATAATTTTAAAATTTGAATGATTTATAATACTAAATCTTAAGTGGATTTCAAAGTGTTTAAGATCACAAGATTCAAATTTTATGCACATTTCTCATGATGCATCATAACTTTGAAATTAGAATGATATGTAAACTGAAGCTTAAGAAATTTTGAAGGTATTTAAAATATAAAGATTCAAACTTTATGCATATTTTTCATGATCTATAATAACTTTGAACTTTGAATATATGTAACACAAAAGCTTAGTCCATTTTGAATGTGTTTAAGATCCAAAGATTCAAACTTTATATAGACTTTGCATGATACATTGTAACTTTGAAATTTGAATGGTATATCACAACTTTAAAATTTGAATGATATGTAATATCGAAGTTTAAGTAGTTTTCAATGATTTTAAGATCTAAATATTCAAATATTATGTGAGTTTCTCATGATACATCACAACATTAAAATTTGAGTGATATATAATACCTAAGCTTAAGAACTTGTCAAAGTGTTTAATATCTAAAAATTCAAACTTTATGTGCATTTTTCATGATGCAAACAAATTTAAAATTTGACTGATATGCTATATCAAAACTTAAGTTGTTTTGAAGGTGATTAGGATCCAAAGATTTACACTTTATGCATGTTTATCATGATGCATCACAACATTAAAATTTGAATGATATACAATACAAAAGATTAAGCTTGATTGATATGTAATGCTGAAGCTTAAAGTTTTTTGAACATATTTAAGATCTAAAGATTCTAATTTTATGTGCATTTATCATGATTTATTGAATCTTTGAAACTTAAATGATATGTAATACTGAAACTTAATTAGTCTTGAACATGTTTAGCATTCAAAGATTCAAATTTTATGCATATTTATCATGATGCATTGTAATTGTAAAATTTGAATGATATGTAATACTGAATTTTAATAAATTTGATCATGTTTAAAGTCCAAAAATTCAAAATTCATGCACATTTATCATGATATATAATAAATCTAAAATTTGATTATATGTAATACCAAATATTAAGCAGTTTTGAGTGTGCTTAAGATCTAAAAATTTAAAATTTATACACATTTCTCATGATGCAACACATCTTTAAAATTTAAATGATATATAATCATAAATTTTAAGCAATTTTGAGCATATTTAAGATCTAAATATTTAAATTTTATATATATTTATCATTATACATCACAACTTTGAAATTTTATTGATATATAATACCGAAACTTAAATGGTTTTAAACATTTTTAAGATCTAATAATTTAAAATATATTTACATTTCTCATGATGCATCACAACTTTAAATTTTGAATAATATGTAATACCAATTTTTAAATAATTTTGAATATATTTAAGATCTAAAGATTCTAAATTTATGAGTATTTCTTATGATGCACTACAACATTAAAACTTGAGTGATATGTAATACTGAAGATTGAGTAGTTTTAAACATGTTTAAGATATAAATATTTAAACTTTATGCATGTTTCTCATGATACATGGTAGCTTTGAAATTTGAATTATATGCAATACTAAAGCTTAATTGATTTTAAACTTGTTTAAGATTCAAAGATTTAAATTTTATGTGTTTTTCTAAAAATTCATCATAACTTTGAAATTTAAATGATATGTAAGGTTTAAGCTTAAGTATATTTTTCAAACTTAAGTAGTATTAAAATGGTAACTTTGAAATTTGAATTATATGTAATACTCAAACTTAAGTAGTTTTAAACAAGTTTAAAATATAAAAATTTATATATTTTGTGTATTTATCATTATGCATCTCAACTTTTAAATTTAAATGATATATAATACTGAAGCTTAAATATTTTTAATGTATTTAAGATCTAAATATTTAAATTTTATACGTATTTTTCATGATGCATCAGAATTTTAAAATTTTAATGATATGTAATATAAAATATTAAATGGTTTTTAAAGTGTTTAAGATCTAAAGATTCAAATTTTATGTGTGTTTCTCATAATGCATCACAACTTTGAAATTTGAATGATATGATGAACTAAAGCTTAAGTGGTTTTGAATGTGTTTAAGATTCAAAATTTTGAAAGTTATGTGTGTTTCTCATAATGCATAAAAAATTTGAAATTTGAATGATATGTAATACTAAATATTAAAAAAATTGGACATGTTTAAGATACAAAGACTTGAACTTGATGCATATTTTTCCCAATACATCACAATTTTAAAATTATAATGGTATGCAGTATCGAAGCTTAAGTTATTTTGAATATGTTTAAGATACAAATATTTGAACTTTATGATCTTTTCTCAAAATGTATCAGAACTTTAAAATTTGAATGACATGTAAAACCTAAGCTTAAGTAATTTTCATCATGTTTAAGATCCAAAGATTTAAACTTTATAAATATTTATAACAATGTGTCACAAATTTAAAATTTTAATGATATATAATATTGAAGTTTAATTGGTTTTAAATATATTTAAAATTTAAATATTTAAACTTATGCATGTTTTTCATAATGCATCACAAATTTAAGTTTAAATAATTTTTAACATATTTAAGATCTAAATATTTGAACTTTATGCATATTTTTCATAATGCTTCATAATTTTAAAATTTTACTAATATTTAATAATGAAATTTAAGTGATTTTAAACATATTTAAGATCTAAATATTATAATTTTATGTTATTTCTCACAATGCATTACAAATTTAAAATTTAAATGATATGTAATACTAAATCTTAAGAACTTTTAATAGAGATAAAGATCCAAAGATTTAAATTTTATACATAATTCTCTTAATGTATCATAACTTTTAAATTTGAATGATATATAATTTTAAAGCTTAATTAATTTTAAATATATTTAAAATATAAATATTCAAATTTTATACATGTTTATCATGTTGCATGACAACTTTAAAACTTGAATGTTATGCAATACCAAAGCTTAAGTAGTTTTCAACAAATTTAAGATCTAAACAATCAAACATTATGCATATTTTTTCAAATGCATCATAGCTTTACAACTTAATTATATTTAATAATATAGATTAAGCATTTTTAAACATGATTAAGATCTAAATATTTAAATTTTATTAGAATTTATCATAACATATAACAACTTTTAAATTTAAATCATATGTAATACCAAAGTTTAAGTAGTTTTAAATGTGTTTAAGATCTAAAAATTTAAACTTTTTACATATTTCTCATAATACATCACATATTTAAAATTTAAATGATATGTAATACTAAATCTTAAGTGATTTTGAATGTGTTTTATATCTAAAAATTCAAACTTCATATAATTTTCTTATAATAAATCATAATTTTTAAATTTGAATGATATATAATACCAAAGTTTAAATAATTTTAAACATGTTTAAGATCTAAAAATTTAAATTTTATACATATTTCTCACAATGCATCACAACTTTGAAATAAAAATGATATATAATATTAATGTTTAAGTAGTTTCAAACATGTTAAAGATTCAAACATTATGCATATTTCTCATAATACATCACAAATTTAAAATTTGAATTATATGTAATACTGAAGCTTAACTAATTTTGAATATGTTTAGATCCAAAGATTTGAATATTATCTATATTTCTCATAATGAATCATAAATTTTAATTTTTAATGACATGTAATACCAAAAATTAAGTATTCTTAAATGTGTTTAAGATCCAAAAATTTAAACTCTATACATATTTTTCATAATGCATCACAACTTTAAAATTTGTATGATATACAATTTTGATGACTAAGTAGTTTTGAATAGGTTTAAGATCTAAAGATTTGAACTTTATGCATATTTATTATAATGTAGCACAACTTTGAAATTTAAATAATATGTAATAATGAAGATTAAAATTTTTGTTTTGAACATATTGAAGATCTAAATATTTAAACTTTATATAGATTTCTCATAATACATCACAATTTTAAAATTTGAATGATTTTTAATATCGAAGCTTAAGTGGTTTTAAACGTATTTAAAATTTATAGATTCAAATTTTATGCATATTTTTAATAATGCATCATAACTTTAAAATTTGAATAATATGTAATACTGAAGCTTAAGTAGTTTTGAACATGTCTTAAATCTAAAAATTTAAATTTTATGCACAATTCTCATAATGTATTATAATTTTAAAATTTTAATGATATGTAATATCAAAGCATTTTTTAATGTGTTTAAGATCCAAATATTAAAAATTTATGAATGTTCTTTATAATGCATTATAAATTTAAAATTTGAATGATATGTAATACCAAAACTTAAATAGTTTCAAACATATTTCAAATTTAAAGATTCAAATTTTATATACATTTCTTATAATGTATCATAATTTTAAATTTAAATGATATACAATAACAAAGCTTAAGTAATTTTAATTATGTTTAAGATCTAAACATTTGAGCTTTATATGAATTTCTTAAAATACATCAAAACTTTGAACTTTAAATGATATGTAATGCTAAAGCTTAAATATTTATAATCATGTTTAAGATCCAAAGACTTGAACTTTATACACATTCATCATTACTTATTACAAATTTGAAATTTGAATGATACGTAATATCAAAGATTAAGTAGTTTTAAACATGTTTAAGATCTAAAAATTTTAATTTTATGCATATTTATCATGATGAATCATAAATTTGAAATTTCAATGATATGTAATACTAAAGATTATATGTTTTTAAGGTGTTTAAGATCAAAAGATTCAAGTTTTATGCATATTTTTTATTATGCATTTCAACTTTGAAATTTGAATGATATGTAATACTGGAGTTTAAATAGTTTTGAAAGAGTTTAAGATATAAATATTTAAATTTTATTTGTGTTTTTCATCATGCATGGAAACTTTAAAATTTCAGTAACATGTAATACTAAAGTTTAAGTAGTTTTTAAAAAGTTTAAGATCTAACAATTCAAACTTTATGCATATTTATCATAATACAACGCAGTATTTAAATTTGAATAATATGTTATACTAATGTTTGAGTGGTTTTGAATATGTTTAAGATCTAAAGATTCAAACTTTGTGTATTTTTCAAAATGAATCATAACTTTAAAATTTGATTGATATGTAATATTGAAGCTTAAACAATTTTAAACATATTTAAGATCAAAGGATTAGAACATTATGCTTATTTATCATGATGGATAATAACTTTGACATTTGAATGATATGTAATAAAATATTATAATGGTTTCGAATAAATTTAAGATCTAAATATTTGAACTTTATGTGTTTTTTTCATAATATATCATAACTTTCAAATTTAAATGATATGCAATATTGAAGATTAAGTAGTTTTGATCATGTTTAAGATCTAAATATTTGAATTTATGCACATTTCTTATAACAAAACACAAATTGTAAATTTCTATGATACGTAATAATGAAGCGTAAGAGATTTTGAAGGTATTTAAAATATAAAGATTCAAATTTTATGCATGTTTCTCATGATGCATGATAACTTTAAAAGTTGAATGATATGCAATAACAAAGTTTAAATAGTTTTAAACAAGTTTTAGATTCAAAGAATCGAACATTATACATATTTCATGTAATGCATTACAATTTTAAAATTTGAATGATATGTAAGACTAAATATTAAGTGGTTTTAAACATGTTTAAGAATTAAAGATTTAAAATTTATGTATGTTTTTCATTATGCATCATAACTTTAAGATGTGAAAGATATGTAATACCAAAAATTAAGTGGTTTTGATCATGTTTAAGATCTAAGTATTTAAATTTTATGTGTGTTTCTCACGATGCATCACAACTTTGAAATTTGAACGATATGTAACATCAAAGCTTGAGTAGGTTTGAAGGTATTTAAGATCTAAATATTCTAAATTTATGAACGTTTTTCATGATGCATCATAACTTTGAAATTCGAATGACATATAAAACTAAATCCTATATGGTTTTAAACATGTTTAAGATATAAATATTTAAATTTTATCCATGTTTCTTATAATGCATCATAAATTTAAAATATGAATATTATGTAATATCAAAACTTAAGCAATTTTAAACATGTTCAAGACCCAAAGATTTAAACTTTATGAATTTTTATCACAATGTATTACGACTTTAAAATCTGAATGATATTTAATATCAAAGCTTAAGAAGTTTTGATTGTGTTTAAAATCTAAAGATTTGAAATTTATGTGTATTTATATAATGCATCAAAATTTAAAATTTTGAATGATATATAATACCGAAGCGTAACCAATTTTGAAAGTGTTTAAGATACAAAACATCAAAATCTTTATACGTTTCTCATGATGCATGACAAATTTTAACTTTAATTGATATGTAGTACTAAAGTTTAAGTGATTTTGAAAAATATTAAGTTCTAAAGAATCAATCATTATGGACATTTCTCATAAGTTAACACAAATTTGAAATTTTAATGATAAATAATACCAAACCTTAAATGGTTTTAAACATATTTAATATTCAAAGACTCAAATTTTATATACATTTTTCATTATGCATTACAAAGTTGAAATTTGAAAGATATATAATGCTCAAGCTTAAGTGGTTTTGATCATGTTTAAGATCCTAAGTTTTGAACTTTATATGTGTTTTTTATTTTGCATCACATCTTTGAAATTTGAATGATATACAACTCTAAATTTTAAAGAGTTTTGAATATATTTAAGAATTAAACATTCTATCTTTATGCACATTTATTATGATGCATCACAACTTTGAAATTTATATGATATGTAATACCAAAGTTTAATTGATTTTGAAAATGTTGAAGATATAAAGATTCAAACTTTATTTGTGCTTCTAACAATGAATCACAACTTTGAATTTAGAATCATATGTAATACCTAAGCTTAAATAGTTTTAAACATGTTCAAGATCTAAAGATTTGAACTTTATGCATGTTTCTCACAATCTATCATATCTTTGAAATTTTAATGATACGTAATACTAAAATTTATGTGATTTTGATTATGTTTAAGATCTAAAAATTTAATTTTATGCGCATGTCTCATAATGCATCACAATTTTAAAATTAGAATGACATGTAATATTAAAGTTTAAATAATTTTGAAGGTGTTTAAGATATAAAGATTAAAACTCTATGCATGATTCTTATGACACAGAATCTTTAAAATTTTAATGATATATAATACCAAAGCTTAAAAGGTTTTGAACAAGTTTAAAATCTAAAGATTAAAAAATTATGTGTATTTTTCATTATCTATTGCAACTTTGAAATTTGAATGACATATAATATCAAATATTAAGTAGTTTTGAATGTGTTTAAGATTAAAAGATTCAAACTTTATGTGTATTTTTTATGATGCATCATAATTTAAAAGTTTTAAATGATATATTATATAGAAGCTCAAGTAGATATAAACATGTTTAATGTCTAAAAATTTGAATTTTATGCATATTTTTCATAATGCATCACAACTTAAAATTTTGTATGATATGTAATACTAAAATTTAGGTGGTATTAAGCATCTGTAAGACTCAAAAATTTGAACTTTATGCACATTTCTCATAATTCTTTAAAATTTTGAAATTTAAATGATACATAATATCGAAGCTCAAGCGATTTTGAATGTATTTTTAACTTGTTTAACATCTAAAGATTCAAATTTTTATACACATTTATTAGAATACATCACAACTTTTATATTTGAATGATATGTAATACCGAAACTTAAGTAATTTTGATCATGTTTAAAATTGAAAGATTTGAAATTTATACTTATTCCTTACAATGCATTATAAATTTGTAATTTGAATGATATGTAATACTGAAACTTAAGTGGTTTTGGATGTGTTTAGGATCTAATGATTTAAAATTTATGTATATTTTTCATAATATATCACAACTTTAAAATTTTAATGATATGTAATACTGAAGCTTAAATAGTTTTGAATATTTTTAAGATCTAAAAATTTTAACTTTATCTAAATTTCTCACAATATATTACAAATTTAAAATTTGAATGATATTTAATACCAAACCTAAAGTAGTTTTAAATGTGTTTAAGATTCAAAAATTTGAACTTTATACATATTTTTATAATACATCATAATTTTGAAATTCAAATGATATGTAATATTGAAGCTTAAGTTGCTTTGAATTTTTTAAGATCCAAAGATTTGTACTTTATATGTGTTTCTCAAAATGCATCTTAATTTTAAAATTTGAATGATATTTAATATCGAAGCTTAAGTAGTTTTAATTGTGTTTAAGATTTAAAGATTTGATCTTTATGTGCATTTATCATATTGCATCACAACTTTAAAATTTGAATGATATGTAATTCCAGAGCTTAAATGATTTTAAAAGTGTTTAAAATACAAAAATCAAAACTTTATGCATGTTTCTCATGATGCATGATAAATTTGAAATTTGAATGATAAGCAATACCAAAGCTTAAGTGATTTTGAACAAGTTTAAGATCTAAATAATCAAATATTATAAAAATTTATTAAAGTGCATCACAAATTTGAAATTTGAATGATATGTAATATCAAAATTTAAGTAATTTTAATATGTTTAAGATTTAAACATTTGAATTTATGCATTTTTCTCATGATGTATTACAACTTCAAAATTTGAATGATATGTAATAGAGAATATTAAATAGTTTTAAACATATTTAAAATCTAAAGATTTAAATTTTAAGCACATTTTTCATAATGCATCATGAATTTGAAATTTGAATGACATGTAATAATAAATTTAATTAGTTTTGAACATATTTAACATCTAAAAATTTGAATTTATGTGTGTTTTTCATAATTCTTATCAATTTTGAAAGTTGAATGATATGTAATACTGAAACTTAAGTATTTTTAAATGTATTTAAGATATAAAAATACAAATATTATTAAGTACATCATAATACATCCCAACATTGAAATTTGAATGATATGTAATATCAAATTTTAACTATATTTTGCCTTGAATCTATGTTTTATGAGTTGTGCACTATGAAATTATGTGAAGGAGAATCTTCCTCATCCATGGTCATTCTTTTTGACCTTATTTAGGGAAGTTTCAATTTTTTTGTAGGTCTAGATTAGTGTTACTTCTAACATTAACATGAGATTTTAGTGAGTCTTAGAAATCCTCTTTGTTTGCATTCATCACTTCCTGAACCTCTTCCATGAAACACTTATGCAATCAACTTGATCTTGAGATTATGTGAGCTAGTATGGTCCTTTGCAGATCTAGTGTGGGTTCAAGCTTATGGGAATTCCCCACTTTTATTTTGTGCACCACCTAGTTAAATTTATTAGGAGACCTTTTTCTTTTCTAACCCTTTCCATATAAAACATTAGTTTTGAGTGAGGATCAAAGAGGAAGCCAGCCTACTCTAGAGGTTCAGCCCCACCATAGGTGACCCACAACTTGGGGTTGTTTCCATAGTTCTACCAAATTTTGAAAGGGCCTAAAGAACCCTCTTGTAAAGGGTACAAATTTGAGTGGTAATAGTAAACTCAGCCTTGAATAAACCATAAATGATAACATTCATAGTCTTAGAATTATTTTCTCTCAAATTCTCCTTAGCAATACTAGTTGGAGGAGTAGCTAGTGTAGTATAGCCATCTATGATAGATTGCCAAGTATCAAACCCTAGAGACATGATGTATGTCCTCATCCTTACACTCTAGAAAGCATAATTTGACCCACTGAAAAATGGTGATTTCTTTGTAAATAAACCATACTTCTGTTGATTTTACATATTATATCTTAGATCACCTTCAAGTGTTTAAACTTATAATGAAGGTCCTACTTTGATACCAATTATTGGAGGTACAATCATCGAGAGTGGGGTAAATCAGAGATGAAAGATATTTCAAAATTTAATTTTAATCCTTTCAAACTCTTAATCAATGACCACAAGCATTTATAAAGCATACAATATGTTCATAATAATGAATAAGAAAGATGATGCAAGATCAAACACATAACATAAGATCTACATGGAAAACCCTCTTAGGGAATAAAACCCACTCTCAAACAAACAAACACATAGACTACTTGTCTTATAAGATGATCATAACATGAGATTTTTTTGTGAAGCACCCACTTCACAAGGAGTACCAAGCCCTAAGAATTAACAAGCACCAACTTGTTCTAGATGTTAAGAACCCACACAAAACCTTTGAAAGCAATAGCTATAGAACTCTAATTGCATTTCAATCTAATGGAGAAATAATATATAATACCTCTCTTTAAAATATTAATACACACTCAAACTTTCTCATACAAGTAATGCATCTAAACACCCCTTTTAGATCACTCTAGGATTCTTCACTCATCCTTAATATGCTACATAATTTAGTCCATCCACTGATCACACTTCCTCTAATCTCTTTCCTTCATCACTATCTTCTACTCTCTCAATACTACCACATTCAAGTGTAGAAACCATTACCTTAGCCTTCGGTCTTTATAGATTCTTCATGAATATCACCATCTAGGTTGGCCATAAAACTTTCCTTCAATCTTAAGACTTCTATCATGCCAACACATAGCTGTATACCATCCTCAGAGGTCATCTATAGCATCCATGGGTCATACTTAAGAAACTTTGCCTTTCAATTAAGCTTTATTATCCCTTATAGGTATCATGGAGACCTATTACCCCTTTATAACATCATCAATCAAATTAAGAACATAAATCACTTTAAAATACATGGGTTCACTTCATATAACCTATATGGAATATTTAGGTGACTACTCCTACCAACACACTCTTCTGTTAAAGCATAAATTTCTTAAACAATATTTTGTACACAAGACCACCATGAAAAACCAAATAGCCAATATTTGAAATATATAAATGCATATTTAAGGAATTTCAAACCTCCAAATCAACAAAATATCTACAAATTTTCTTTTTACACCATTATCAAATTCTACATATATCAAAATTTATAACTTATACAATATAGATTGGTTTTTCCTTTGATAATTTGAATATTAAAATTCCAATGGTCACTATGGAGATAAGAAAACATCTAAAAAATGTCATCATCTCATGTCCCCTACAAAAATTTGAACAAATATGCTCTATCTATATCATCATAAGATTCCTATCTTTATTTATTTAATGCTCACCATTGATCATTGATTTGCACTTCTATGATTAAGAAACTTGGCACCCTCATATGACTTCTAAGCATTGATTATTTGATTCAACTTTCATCATTAATATTCATCTATATGAATACCCATGTGTAATTGATCTTAGATCCTCAAGCCACTTGCGAAGCCCATGTGCCATATGAGCATCCTTTAACATATTGACTTAATACACATCATAAGATCACTATCTAATAAGATCATGCACTCTATTATATCCTTATCTAATTACATTAAATTCTCTCCATATATCTTCATTTCTCGATTAAACATTCACTATAGATCTTTGATATCACAAAATTGGCTATGTATGGGAACTTAGTGAATTCCGTCTAAGAAACCAACTTTGCACCTTAATAAAATTTGATAAATTCAATGTCCAGACCTGAAATTTTAACCACATGATCAACTCTAATATGGGAATCCATTCATGTATCCAATTTCTCCTTAAACTTTCATATATGTGAAATATTATCTCATCAAATTTATTACTCAACCTTGTTTATCAAGATGACTACTCAAACCTAGACACTCATATGACTGCTCTGATGAATTCCTTTCACTTATATAAGCATTCTAAGAACTCATAACACCATATATGATATTTTAAACATGACTAAACCATCAAGATATCAAAACCAAATTATTTTTAATTAATGCACTAGTATCTCATGTTATTTTTGACACCAATGACAACCTAACATCAATGACCATGCTCAACATTTAGATCCACAAATTTAAAATTTATGCACATTTATCATGATGCATCAAAAATTTGAAATTTTAATGATATAATACCAAATATTAGGTTATTTTTAACATTTTAAAGATCCAAAGATCTAAACTTTAAGTGTATTTATCATGATACATCATAACTTTGAAATTTGAATGAGGGAATACCAAAGCTTGAGCAATATAAAATGCATTTGAGATCCAAAGATTCAAAATTTATGATATTTGTTCATGATGCATCATAAATTTGAAATTTTAATTATGTAATACTGAAGCTTAAGTGGTTTTAAACATGTTTAAGATCTAATGATTCAAAATGTATGCATGTTTTTCATGATACATCACAAATGTGAATTATGAATGATATACAATACCAAGGATTAAGTAGTTTTTTATGTGTTTAATATAAAAATATTTGAAATTTATGCACATTTTTCATGATGCATCTTTATTTATAGAAACTATCCCTGAAGGTTTAACCTTGCAAGCTATACACACTTGTCACAACCTCATAGGCTTCCTTGTAGCCTTTCTTTGATTTTCCTAATTGAATGGATGATATAGAATTGGAAATAGAAAAATAAAGTAATATACAATTACACTCTATTGATTTATATGTCTCCAAAAATTTTATTGGCTCAAAACCACATATAGACCACTTTTATACTCCCTATCAGTCCTAATTAGGTCTCCCAAGGCCTAAATACACCATAATCCTATTTATCAATACAACCATAGCCTGTATGGATTTTAAACCTCTATAATATTTTATGGGACATTAAACCACACCCAATTACAAATTTTTTGTATTTTGTACTAGTTATAACTCCCACAAAGCCACTTTCTATCTAAAAACACTAACTTAGGGTTAAACTACCTTGTGTAGACCTGAGAGGATAAAATTTATTATTGCACACTATATAATGGGTTTCAATTCACTATGTAAGTTGTATTAGTACTATGAAACATCAACAATCCTTATCCAATCACTAATTTTACCTTTTGATACCTATGTTACAAATTTGTTTAATGTTTTGTGTTTGACTGTGTGAAAGTTTACAAACTTCTATAGGTTTATATTGGGTTTTCTAACAAAAAAGTATGAAATAAAATTAAAAAAACTTAAATAACCTTCATTAAATGTGAAATAAACTTACCATTATATCAAGAACAACAATATTGGATCTTTATTTATGCTTTCTTCAAATGGTCTATCACTCACAATCAACTCCAATGCACACACATAAAAGCAGGGCTTGCAAATTAGTTTGTCTTTAAAATATGGAATTATCTTCATTTTTTATTTAATTTGAGCTCTCTTCACATAAAATTAATTATTTTACATGAAAAACAAAATAGCTTATACATCTTAAAACTTTTCTAGCTACCTTTGGACCTTACAATGGTCATTAGGAGGCTAGTTAGGCAATGAGAACTTTACCCAAGTTGGAAATTCCATACATATGTGAGTTAAGACAAATGGTATATTTAATAGTTCATTAAAACAATTTTATATATTGATAAGTACTATTGAACACCCCTATAATAACTAATTTAAGTAAAACAATTCAAAATTTCAAAAACTCAATTCGGTAGGAAAGACCAAATTTGAATTTTTGATAAGCTAGAACTAAGACTAACACCTTAAATTAAATCCAGGGATGATATAAGCACCATAAGAACTCATATACCATCATAAAACTAAATTTGAAAAATAAGACCAAAATTTTAACGAAAACTAGCCTAGGAGTGATGTTCCTATATCATACTCATAGGGGAAAGAGAAAAAGACTCAGGGAGTATTGTCCATGAATACTTTAAAAATAATAATATGATTTTTTATTTCATTATATATCATCCATGTATCATCTTCAACTCTTTGTTGTTTCCATTTGACTAGATACTTAAAATATTGCTTGTCTCTAGTTTGTTTAAACACTTATCTAGAATGCATTCCAATTTCTCTAGTTTGAATTGAGACAACTATTTTGGATAATATGTAGCTTATCCTTATACTATTTCATCACATTTTAATATTTATTTTTAAGGTTACAATTCTAAAACATTGAATATTGGTGACATGCCTATACCACTAGGAAATTGTAATTCATTGGCATTATTATCAAACTTCCTAGGTACCTAAAAAGGACCAATTTTATTCATCTTAAGATTAGTTTACTCACCTATTAGAAAAAATCCACCATAAGATGTTCCAAAATCAAATATCAAATCTTAAAACTCGCATCTCTTCTACTTACATATGCTTATTTTTTATACTTTTCCACACTAGCTTCTAGATGCTTCCTTACCTATTGATGAACCTCTTTCATAACCACTATAAATTATTCTATTTTAGTGCTCCTATTTTCCATATGAATTGTATTTATGAGTTCAAACACTCCTCTATGTTTCATACCATATAGCACTTGGAAAGGACTCATGTCAATGCTCTTATTGGTGAAGCCATTATAGGAAATTTTTTCCTGAGGCAACACAAGATCCCACTTATTGGGATTATATTTAGAAAGACACATTAATAGGTTACATAAAATCCTATTAACCATCTTAGTTTTACCATTTTTCTAATGGCGGTAAACTGAATTGAAACTTAAATTTGTGCCTAGCTTTCTCCACAATGTCCTTCAAAAGTGGCCTAGGAACTTAGTGTCTATATTAGATATAGTGTTTAGTGGTAATCCATGAATCCTTAATAACTGCTTAAAGAATAAATTTTCCACATGGATGGAATAATTAGTGGTTATAAATGGAATGAAATGTGGCATTTTTGAAAATCTATCCACAACTATTATATGGAGTCAAAACCTCTTTGTGTTCTAGGTCCTCCCATAACAAAGTCCATGCTTATAAATTTCCAAGGTCTATTTGGGACTGGTATAGGTTGATATGAACCTAAATTATTTCTCTTACCTTTGGCCAATTGAAAATTTTTACAGATCTCAACATATATCCTCACTTTTTCTTACATCTTAGGTCAATAATAGTGTCTGGTGAGCTGGTCCAAGGTTTTATAAATCCCAAAGTGGCCTACAATAATTCCACTATGCGTTTCTTGAATCAAAATATATACTATTGAGATTCTTGGCACATATAGTTTTACCCCCTTAAGAAATAATCCATCTTGTAAGACATAGTCCAACCATGGCTCTTTGTTGAGTGTAATTGGGTAATTATAAACATTGTATGCTTCTTTGAAGTCTTCATCATCTTCATATATTTCCTTGAGTGACTCAGTAACAACACTTTCAAGTTGTATCTCATGCACCAACAAGACTCTTCTACTCAATGCATTTTCTATCTTGTTTATTTATCCTTACTTATGCTTGATGGTCAAGGTGAAATTATACATGTACTCCACCAATTTCATGTGTTGCTGATTTAACATAGGATAATTGGTGATGAATTAAAGTCTATGATTATTTGTATAGACAATAAAATCCTTTGCAATTAAGTAATTCCTCCACTTTCTCAAGGATTTTACCATTCCATTTAATTCCAAGTCATAATATGAGTAGTTTTTATTAGCATCATTAAGCTTTTGATTGAAATATGCTATGGGTCTACTCTCTTGGCTTAGTACAACTCTATTTCCATTCCACATGCATCACACTTTACTTGAAATACTTTATTGAATTTTGAGAGTCTTGGGATATACCACTCCATTATCCTTTACTTGAATGATATTTAATATAGAAGCTTAAGTGGCTTTGAATACATTTAAGATACAAAGATTCAATCTTTATGTATGTTTCAAATGGTGCATCTCAACTTTAAAACTTTAATGATATGTAATACTAAAGCTTAAGTGGTTTGAATGTGTTTAAGATCCAAATATTTTAAATTTATGCACATTTATTATAATGCATCACAAATTTTAAATTTTAATGATGTAATACCAAATTTGAAATGGTTTTGAAAATATTTAAGATACAAAGATTTGAACTTTATGCAAATTTCTCATAATTCATTGTAGCTTTGAAATTTGAATAATATGTAATACTTTAAAATTTGAATGATATGTAATACTAAATCCTAAGTGTTTTTAATGTGTTGAAAATCCAAATATTCAAACATTATGTACATTTCTTGAGATGCATCATAAATTTGAAATTTTAACGATATGTAATACCGAAGCTTAATTAGTTTTGAACATGTTTAAGATCCAAAGATTCAAAATTTATGCCTCCTTCTCTTAATGCATCACAACTTTAAAATTTAAATGATATATAATATCAAAGCTTAATATTTTTTGAACATGTTTAATATCAAAATATTTAAACATTATACACATTTCTCATCATGCATCACTACATTAAAATTTAAATGATATGTAATAATAAAACTTAAGTTATTTTTAAGATATTTAAGATCAAAGTATTCAAACTTAATAAACATTTTTTATAATGCATAACAACTTTCAAATTTGAATGATATGTAATATCAAAGCTTAAGCAATATTTAAGGTGTTTAAGATCCAAAGATTCAAACTTTATTCACATTTCTAATGATGAATTACAAGTGTTAAGTTTGAATGATATGTAATACCAAAGCTTAAGTAGTTTTGAACATGTTTAAGATCTAATGAAAAACACATAAATTTTGCATCTTTATATTTTAAACACATTTAAAACCTCTTAATATTTGGTATTACGTATCATTAATATTTCAAAGTTGTGATGCATCATGAGAAATATGTATAAAGGACAAATTTTTAGGTTTTAAACATGTTCAAAACTACTTAAATTTTTTTATTATATATTATTAAAATTTTAAAGTTGTGAGAGATCATTAGAAATGTGCATAAATTTGAAATATTTGGATCTTAAACATTTAGAAACAAATTAAGCTTGGGTATTACATATCATTCAAATGTCAAATTTATAATGCATCATACAAAAGGTGCATAAAGTTTGAATATTTCAAATTTATGTAAAGTTCAAAACCACTTAAGCTTTAATACTACATATCATTCAAATTTTAATGTTGAAATGCATCATGATAAACACACATAAATTTTAAATTTTTATATCTTAAACATGTTTAAAATCACTTAAGATTCAATGTGATGTATCTTTCAAATATCAAAGTTGTGATGCATTAAGAGAAATGTGCATAAAATTTAAATTTTTAGATCTTAAACACATTCAAAACCACTTTAGTTTTGGTATTGAATATCATTCAAATTTCAAATTTGTAATGCATCATGAGAAACATGCATAAAATTCAAATCTTTACATCTTAAACACATTGAAAATTTCTTAAGTTTCAGTATTACATATCATTCAAACTTCAAAGTTGTGATGCATCATGAAAAATACTCATAAAGTTGGAATCTTTGGATCTTAAATACATTCAAAATTACCTAGAATTAGATATTACATATCATTTAATTTTAAAATTTATGATGCATCATGAGTAACATGCATAAAGTTTGAATATTTGGATTTTAAACATATTCAAAACCATTTAAGCTTCATTATTACAAATCATTCAAATTTCAAAGATATGATGCATCATGATAAAACTACATATAGTTCAAATATTTAGATCTTAAAAATGTTTAAAAATACTTAAGCTTTGGTATTATATATCATTAAAATTTAAAAGTTGTGATGCATCATGATAAATGAACATAAATTTCAATTTTTTAGATCTTAAAGATGTTCAAATTTGTGTAAGCTTTAGTATTGCATTTCCTTCAAAATTTAATGTTACAATGCATCATGAGAAATTCTCATAAAATTTAAATCATTAGATCTTAAACACATTTAAAATAGCTTAAACTTTAATATTACATATCATTCAAATTTCAAAGCTATGATGCATCATGAGAAATATGCATAAATTTTGAATCTTTTGATATTGAATAACCTCAAAACCGCTTAAGCTTCGATATTACATTATTAAAATTTCAATGTTGTGATGAAAAATTAGAAACATGCATAATGTTATAATATTTAGATCTTAAACATGTTTAAATATTCTTAATCTTTAGTATTACATATCATTCAAATTTCAAAATTGTAGTGCATTATGAGAAATGCACATAAAGTTTAAATTTTTAGATTTTAAACACATTCAAAATTACTTAATCTTCAATATTATATATCATTCAAACATAAAAGATGTGATTTATCATGAAAGACATGTATAAAGTTTAAATCTTTGAAACTTAAACATGTTTAAAACCACTTAAACTTTAGTTTTACATATCATTCAAATTTCAAAGTTGTGATGCATCAAGAAAAACATGCATAAAATTTGAATCTTTGGATCTTAAACACATTCAAATTTTTTTAAGTTTCAGTATTACATATCATTCAAACTTCAAAGTTATGATGCATCATGAGAAATACATATAAGATTCAAATATTTAGATCTTAAACATGTTTAAAACTACTTAATCTTGATATTACATATCATTTAAATTTTAAAGTTAAAAAATATCATCAAAATTGCACATAAAGTTAAAATATTTGGATCTTACACATGTTCAAACCCACTTAAGGTTAGACATTACATATCATTAAAATTTTAAAGTTATAATGATTTATGAGAAATATGTATAATGTTCAAATCTTTGGATCTCAAATGCATTCAAAACTACCTAAGATTTGGTATTACATATCATTCAAATTTAAAAGTTTATTTTTTTAATCTGAAGCATGTTTGAAACCATTTAAGCTTAGGTATTACATATCATTTAGATTTCAAAGTTGTGATGCATTATGAAGAACACTCATAAAGTTTGAATCTTTAGATATTAAACATGTTTAAAACCACTTAAGCTTCTATATTACATATCATTCAAATTTCAAAGTTGTAATGCATCTTGAGAGATGGGTATAATGTTTAAATCTTTGGGTCTTCAACGCTTTCAAAACCACTCAATCTTTGATATTACATATCATTTAAATTTTAAATTTGTGATTCATCATAAGAGACACATAAAGTTCAAATCTTTGGATCTTAAAAACATTCAAAATTGCTTAATCTTTGATATTACATTTCATTAAAGTTTTAAATTTATGATGCATCATAAAAAAAGTGCATTGAGTTCCAATACTTGAATCTTAAACATGTTCAAAACTACTTAGGCTTTAGTGTTACATATTATTCAAACATAAAATTTATGTTGCATCATGAGAAACACACATAAATTTTGGTATAACATATTATTTAAACTTAAAAGTTATGATGCATCATGAGAAATGTGCATAAAATTTGAATCTTTAGATCTTAAACATGTTCCAAACCATTTAAGTTTTGGTATTACATATCATTCAAATTTTAAATTTGTGATGTATCATGAAGAATTTACATAAATTTCTATTATTTAGATCTTAAACATGTTTAAAATTGTTTAAAATTCCCTATTACATATCATTCAAACTTCAAAGTTGTGATGCATCATGACAAATTATCACATTATTTAAATCTTTGAATCTTAAAAATGTTGAAAAATGCTTAAGCTTCGATATTACTTATCATTCAAATTTAAAAGTTATGATGCATTATGAGAGATGTGCATAAAGTTTGACTTTTAAGATCTTAAATATGTTCAAATCTACTTTAGCTTCAATATTACATATCATTCAAATATGTAAATTGTGATGCATTATGATAAATGCACATAAAGTTTGATTCTTTAGATCTTAAACATGTTCAAAATTACTTAAGCTTTTCAATTATATAATTCAAATTTCAAAGTTGCAATGCATTATGAAAAATGTGCATAAAGTTTGAATCTTTGGATCTTGAACATGTTCAAAACCATTTAATCTTTAGTATTAACTATCATTCATATTTCAAAGTATGATGCATCATGAAAAATACACAAAAAGTTTGAATCTTTGGATCTTAAACATTTTCAAAATCATTTAAGTTTTAATATTCAATAGTAGTAAAATTTTAAAGTTATGATGCATCAAGTGAAACATGTATAAATTTTAAATCTTTAGACCTTAAACACTTTCAAAACCACTTAAGCTTTAGTATTACATATCATTCAAATTTTGGAGTTGTGATGCATCATGAGAAACGCTGATAAATTTTGAATCTTTTGATCTTAAACACTTTCAAAACTACTTAAACTTTGGTATTACACATTATTCGAACTTCAAAGTTATGATGCATCATGAAAAATGTGCATAAAATTTTAATTTTTAGATCTTAAACACATTTAAAACTACTGAAGCTTCAGTATTATATATCATTCAAATTTCAAAGTTGTAATGCATCATAAGAAACACACATAAAGTTCAAATATTTAGATCTTAAATACCTTCAAAACTACTTATCATTTAGATTTCAAATTTACTATGTATCATGACAAACACACTTAAAGTTTGAATCTTTGGATTTTAAACATGTTCAAAACTAATTAATCTTTAGTATTACATATCATTCAATCTTTAAAGTTCTGATGCATCATGAGAAATGTGTATAATTTTTGAATCTTTGAAACTTAAACACTTTTAAATCTGCTCAATCTTCAATAATATATATCATTCAAATTTAAAAGTTGTGATGGATCTTGATAGATGCACATAAAATTCCAAACTTTAGATCTTAAACATGTTCAAAACTACTTATTCTTTGGTATTACACATCATTCTAATTTCAAAGTTGTGATGTATTATGAGAAACATGCATAAAGTTTAAATATTTGTATCTTAAACACATTCAAAACTTATTAAGCTTCAGTCTTACATATCATTCAAACTTCAAAGTTGTGATGAATCATGATAAATACACATCAAATTTTAATCTTTGGATATTAAACACATTCAAAACTTTTTAAGGTTAGGTATTACATATCATTCAAATTTCAATGTCGAGATGCATTATGATAAATTCACATGAAGTTTGAATCTTTGGACTTTAAAAACCTTGAAAACTACTTAATATTTGGTATTACATATCATTCAAACTTCAAAACTATGATTCATCATGAAAAACATAGATAAAGTTTAAATCTTTAGATTTTAAACACCTACAAAACTCTTTAAGCTTCAATATTACAAATCATTCAAATTTCAAAGTTATGTTACATCATATAAAATATGCATAAAGTTCAAATATTTGGATCTTAAAGACATTCAAAATCGCTTAAGCTTCAATATTACATATCATTCAAATTTCAATTTGAGATGCATAATGAGAAACATGCATAAAGTCTGAATCTTTGGTTTTTAAATATGTTCAAAACCACTTAATATTTAGTATTACATATCATTCAAATTTTAAAATTATGATGCATCACAATAAACACACATAAATTTTGAATTTTTTGATCTTAAACACATTTTAAAGAACTTAAGATTTAGTATTACATATCATTCAAATTTCAAAATTACAATATATCATATGAAATGCATATAAAGTTTAAATATTTAGATCTTAAACATGTTCAAAACCACTTAAGCTTCAGTATTACATATCATTCAAATTTAAGAGTTGTGATGCATCATAAAAAACATGCATAAATTTTTAATATTTAGATCTTTAAGACATTCAAAACTATTTAAGATTTGGTATTTCATATCAAACAACAAAGTTGTGATGCATCTTAAAAAATACTTATAAATTTCAAATCTTTGGATCTGAAGCACATTTGAAACCAATTAGCTTTGATTTTACATACCATTCAGATTTCAAAGTTGTGATGCACCATGAGAAATGCTCATAAATTTTAAATCTTTAGATCTTACAGATTTTAAATACCACTAAATCTTCAATATTACATATCATTAAAACTTCAAAGTTACAATGCATAAGGAGAGAAATGCATACATTTCAAATCTTTGGATCTTAAACATGTTCAAAACCACTCAAGCTTTGGTATTACATATCATTCATATTTCAAAGTTATGATGGATAATGAGAGAGATGTATAAACTTGAAATCTTTGGATCTTAAACATGTTTAAAACCACTTAAACTTTAGTATTACATATCACTCAAATTTTAAATTTAAAATGCATCATGAGAAAAACACATAAAATTTGAATCTTTGAATCTTAAACACATTCAAATCTGATTAATATTTGATATTAAATATCATTTTAACTTCAAATTTGTGATGTATCATGAAAAACATTCATAATATTTGAATCTTTAGATCTTAAACAAGTTCAAAATTGCTTAAGCTTTGGTATTACATATCATTCAAACTTCAAAGTTATGATGTATCATAATAACACACATAGAATTTGAATCTTTGGATTTTAAACATGCTCAAAACTAATTAAGTTTTAGTGTTACATATCATTTAAATTTAGAAGTTATAATGTGTCATGAAAAATGTATAAAGAGTTCAAATCTTTGGATCTTAAACACGTTCAAAACTATTTAAGTGTTGATATTACATATCATTCAAACTTCAAAGTTGCAATGCATCATGAGAAACACACATAAATATTGAATATTTAGATATTAAACACTTTTAAAACCACTAAATCTTCAATACTACATATCATATAGATTTTAAATTTGTGATGAATCATGAAAATTTTGAATAAAAATTGAATCTTTGGATCTTAAACATATTCAAAACTGTTCAAGTTTCAGTATTAGATATCATTTAAATTTCACAATTTATTTTCATAACTAAAAACATGCATAAAGTTTGAATCTTTGGATCTCATACACGTTAAAAACTATTTAAGCTTCAACATTACATATCATTCAAATTTTAATGTTGTGATGCATCATGAAAAATATGCATAAAGTTCAAATCTTTGGATCTTAAACACCTTTAAAATCACTTAAGTTTTTGTATTACATATCATTCAAATTTTAAAGTTGTGATGCATCATGAGAAATTCACGTAAAGTTTAAATATTTGAATCTTAAAAATATTAAAAATTGCTTAAGGTTTGGTATTACATATCAATCAAATTTCAAAGTTATAATACATCATGAGAAACACACATAAAGGCTGAATATTTAGATCTTAAACATGTTCAAAACCATTTGAGCTTTGGTATTAATATCATTAATTTTTTTGAGTTGCGATGCATCATGAGAAACATGTATAAAGTTAAAATATTTGGATCTCAAACATGTTTAAAAATGTTTTAGCTTTGGTATTACATCATTTAGAACCAAAGCTTAAAATGTAAAAAAATATATAAATTTACAATATTTAGATCTCAAACACGTTCAAAATTTGAATGATATGTAATACCAAAACTTAAGTAGTTTTGAATGTGTTTAATATTGAAATATTTGAAGTTTATGCACATTTGTAATGATGTATTGTAACTTTGAAGTTTAAATGATATGTAATTCTGAAGCTTAAGTAGTTTTGAATGTGTTTGAGGTCCAAAGATTCAAAAAAATTGGGTATTTATCATGATACATTGCATCTCTAAAATTTGAATTATATGTAATACCAAAGCTTAAATGGTTTTGAATGAATTTGAGATCCAAAGATTCAAAATTTATGCATATTTTTCATGATGCATCACAACTTTTAAGTCTAAATGATATGAATACTGATGCTAATATGTAATACTAAAGCTTAAGTGGTTTTGAATGTGTTTAATATCTAAAGATTCAAACTTTATGCATGTTTTTCATGATGCATTACAAATTTGTAGTTTGAATGATATGTAATACTAAAACTTAAACAATTTTGAATGTGTTTAAGTTTCAAATATTTAAAATTTATGCACATATCATGTCAATTTTAGAATCTGAATGATGTTTAATATCAAATATTAAGTGGTTTTGAACATGTTTAAGATTCAAAATTTGGAAATTTATGTGCATTTTACATGAGCCATCACAACTTTGAAATTTGGATGATATGTAATACCAAAACTTGAGCAGTTTTGAAGGTATTTAAGATTCAAAAATTTGAATTTTGTGTGCTTCTCATGATGCATCACAACTTTGAAATTTTAATAATATGTAATAATGAAGCTTAAGTAGTTTTTAACATGTTTAAGACCCAAATATTTGATCTTCATGTGTGTTTCATATGATACATTACAACTTTGAAGCTTGAATGATATGTAATATGAAGGCTTAATAAATTTTGAAGGTGTTTAAGAACTAAAGATTTAAAATTTATACACATTTTTCATGATGCATTATAGCTTTAAAGTTTGAATGATATGAAATAATGAATCTTAAGTGGTTTTAAACATGTTTAAAATCTAAAGATTTTAACTTTAAGTACATTTCTCATGATGCATTACAACTTTTAAATTTGAATGATATGTAATACCAAAGCTTAAGTGGTTTTAAACATATTTATGATAAAAATAATTAAAATTTATGCACATGTCAAATAATGCATCATAACTTTGTAATAAACATAATATGTAACACCAAAGCTTAAGTGGTTTTGAAGGTGTTTAAGATCTAAATATTCAAAATTTATGCACATTTATCATGATGCATTGTAACTTTAAAGTTTGAATAATATGTAATACTGAATCTTCTATAGTTTTGAAGGTGTTTAAGATCCAAATATTCAAACTTTATACATGTTTAACATGATGCATCACAACTTTTAAATTTGAAAGATATGTAATACCAAAGCTTAAGTAGTTTTAAAATTGTTTAAGATATAAATATTCAAACTTTATGCACATTTCTCATGATGAATCACAAATTTAATATTTTAATGATATGTAATACTGAATTTTAAGAGGTTTTGATCATGTTTAATATCTAAAATTTTGAACTTTATGCACATTTTTCATGATACATCTCAACTTCAAAATTTAAATGATATATAATATCAAAGTTTAAGTGGTTTTGAACATGTTTTAGATCCAAAAATTATAAATTTATGTGCATTTCTCATGATGTATCACAACTTTAAAATTGGAATGATATGTAATCCCGAATCTTAAGTAATCTTAAATGTGTTTAAGATCCAAGGATTTAAACATTATGCATGTTTTGTATGATGCATTTCAAATTTGAAATATGAATGATATGTAATACCAAAGCTGAAGTAGTTTTGAACATATTTAAGATCTAAAGATTTAAAATTTATGCATATTTTATATGATGCATCACAACTTTGAAATTTGAATGATATGTAATACTGAATCTTAAGCGATGTTGAATGTGTTTCAGATCCAAAATTCAAAATTCATGCTCATTTCTAATGATTCATCACAAATTTGAAGTTCGAATGATATGTAATACTAAAGCATAAATGGTTTTAGACGTGTTTTTGATCTAAATATTTGAAATTTTTATACATTTCTCATGATGAATCATAACTTTGAAATTTGAATGATATGTAATATTGAAGCTTAAGCAGTTTTAAATGTGTTTGATATTCAGAGATTGAAACTTTATGAACTTTTCTCATGATGCATTGTAACTTTCAAACTTTAATGATATGTAATACCAAAGCCTAAGCAATTTTTAACATGTTTCATATCCACAAATTTGAATTTTATGTTTGTTTTTCATGATCCATCACAACTATGAAGTTTGAATGATATGTAATAACAAAGATTAAGGGGGTTTGAATGTGTTTAAGATCCAAATATTTGAAATTTATGAATTTTTATCATTATACATCATAAATTTGAAATTTTAATGATATGTAATATTAAAATTTAAGTAGTTTTGAAGATGTTTAATATCCAAATATTAGAACTTTATGCATGTTTATCATGATACATCATAAGTTTCAAATTTGAATGATGTAATACTAAAGCTAAAGTGGTTTTGAACATGTTTAAGATATAAATATTTGAACTTTGTGCATGTTTTTCATGATTCATCATAAATTTAAAATATCAATCAATTGTAATACTGAAACTTCAGTGATTTTGAACATGTTTAAGATCTAAAAATTCAAACTTTTTACACATTTCATATGATGCATCATAACTTTGAAAGTTGAATGATATGTAATATTAAAGCTTAAGTTGTTTTGAACATGTTTAAAATCCCTAGATTCAAACATTATGCACACCTTTCATAATTCAATGCAACTTTGAAATTTTAATGATGTGTAATACTGAAGCTTAAGCGGTTTTAAACATGTTTAAGATCGAAAGATTCAAAATTTATGCATGTCTCTCATAATTCATATAAAATTTGAAAATTGAATAATATGTAATACCTAACATTAACTAATTTTGAATGCATTTAAGACTCAAAGATTCAAACTTTATGCATGTCTCTCATAATGCATTACAACATAAAAATTTGAATGATATGTAATACCAAATATTAAGTGGTTTTGAATGTATTTAAGATCTAAATATTTGGAATTTATGTGTACCTCATGATATATCACAAATTTGAAATTTCAGTGATATGTAATACTAAAGCTTAAGAGGTTTTGAATGTGTTTAAGATCTAAAGAGCTAAATTTTATGCACATCTCTCATGATACTTCACAACTTTGAAATTTGAATAATATCTAATATCAGAGCTTAAGAAATTTTGAGTGTATTTAAAATAAAAATATTTGAACTTTATGCATGTCTCTCATAATGCATCACAACTTTTTTAATGATATGTAATACCTAAGCTTAATTAGTTTTGAACATGTTTCAGATCCAATCATTCAATTTTTATGTGTATTTCTCATAATGTATTACAACTTTGAAATTTGAATGATATGTAATATCAAAGCTTAAGTGGTTTTGAACATGTTTAAGATCCAAATATTCAAAATTTATGTGCATTTCTTATGATGTATCACAATTTTCAAATTTCAATGATATGTAATACCATCGCTTAAGCAGTTTTGAATGTGTTTAAAATTTAAAGATTCAAACTTTATGCATGTTTCTACAACGCAACATAACTTTGAAATTTAAATGATATGTAATATCAAAGCTTAAGTGGTTTTAAACATGTTTTAGATCTAAATATTTGAAATTTATACATGTTTCTCACAATGCATCACAAATTTAAATTTTGAATGATATGTAATATTGAAGCTTAAGTTGTTTTTAATGTGTTTAAGATCCAATGATTCAAAATTTATGTGCATTAATCGTAATATATTAGAACTTTCAAATTTTAATAATATGTAATACCTAATATTAATGGTTTTAAACATGTTTAAGATCTAAATATTTGTACTTTAAGTGCATTTCTAACAATGCATCACAACTTTATAATTTGAATGATATGTAATATAAAAGCTTAAGAAGTTTTGAACGTGTTTAAGATCTAAAGATTCAAAATTTATGCATGTTTCTCATGATACATCACAAATTTAAAATTTGAATGATGTAATACTGAAACTTAAATTGTTTTGAATGTGTTTAAGATCCAAAAATTCTAACTTTATGTGGGTTTTACATAATGCATTGCAAATTTAATATTTGAATGATATGTAATTTCAAAACTTGAGTAGTTTTGATTGTGTTTAAGATATAAAAATTTGAACTTTATATGTGTTTATCACAATGCATCACAACTTTTATATTTGTATTATATGTAATACCAAAGCTTAAGATGTTTTGAACATCTTTAAGATTAAAAGATTTGAAATTTATGCACATTTTTCATAATGCATCTCAACTTTGAGATTTGAATGACGTGATACCAAAGCTTAAGCATTTTTTAACATGTTTAAGATCCAAATATTTGAAATTTATGTATGTTTATAACAATGTATCACAACTTTGAAGTTTGAATGATATGTAATTATAAATGTTAAGCAGTTTTGAATGTGTTTAATATCCAAATATTAGAATTTTATGGACATTTTTCATGATTCAATAAAACTTTGAAGTTTAAGGGATATGTAATACCAAATATTAAGTGGGTTTGAACATGTTTAAGATCCAAAGATTAGAATGTTATACACATTTCTCATAATGTATCACAACTTTGAAATTTGAAGGATATGTAATACCAAAGCTTAAGTGGTTTTAAATGTGTTAAAGATATAAAGATTTGAACTTTATGTGTGTTTATCATGACACATCATAACTTTGAAATTTGAATGATATATAATACCAAATCTTAAATAGTTTTCAATATGTTTAAGATCCAAAAATTTTAAATTTGTGTGAATTTATCATGATGCATTGTAACTTTGAAATTTGAATGACACGTAAGACTAAAGCTTACGTAGTTTTGAGCATTTTTATGTTAGCATAGGTTCCTGAAGCATTAGAACATGCTAATGATGAGGATAGCTGTGGGATACTTCATATGAATAAAATATTTTATCATAAAAATATAGGTATTTGGATGATAGAAACATAATAAACATTAATTATTCTATGTTATTGAGGAATTAATATCAACAAGTATTGTATAAACTAAAATAATGCATTCAGAATAGTTTAGATAGAAAGTAGCCAAGACATTACACATGAGAATGCATACAAGGAACATAATAATAAATCATATAGGTAACCATAAATAGTTAATTTATATTGATCTCTTCTAGAAATTGAAACCCTCTTCTCCTTGTAAAAAAAGCATATATGGACATTTCAAATCTATGACTGTTGATATTTTTCTCATACTTGGAACCAAAAGTGGAGTCTCTTCATATTCTAGCCTATTACAAGTCATGAAGATAAGGAAAAATAGAATATACAACAACAAAATGAGCAAATAACACATGAATATCATATAAATATCTTTCATGGCATTACAATCTCCATTCTTCTACTAACACTTTCTTAGACTTAAAATGTTGTCTTATCCAATGACAAGGTCATAGGATCTTCAAATAATGCACAAGTTATTAGGATCTAGAGAAATAATTAGACTAATAAGATTCATAGTAATAGTTCAAGGCATCATTTTTGGTTTTCACCTCTTATATACTACTTATCCACCCTTTTGAGTTTTCAACAAAGTATTGTACTAAACTACTACTCTTTACAAGTTTTCAATAGGATGGAATAACTAGGTGGCCACGTTTTATGATTTTTCAACCAACCTAGCCCTATTTATCTTCCTAAGTCTTCTCCAATACAAAATTCTATACAAAATTTTCAAAATTTATTCTCTATGCAGTGCTTAACTTGATGGTTGTGGCATGGATGCATATGAAGGTTAATCAAAAGAGTTTGTAGACTGTGACTATGTAGCGTTGCACTACACAATGATTTGCTATAGTTTGGAACACAACTTATAGGAACATGTATTGATAATTTATACAATTGAGCTAGTGAACATAGTTAGATATATTTTGTATGCATTCCAATCTAGCATCAGTTCTTGTATTAGACATATTAGGGTGCACAATAGAGCATGGTGGATGATGATCTACGTGAGGTCTACATCATCATTTATGCTTAAGATAGCCTTGGTGTTCACAACCCTTATCTAAATCTCTCAACTCAACTACTCCATATTATTTATGTGTCTTTGAGCTTAGAAGATGGTGAGGGAACTATGAAATAGCTATTTCTACAAATTTAGAAGGTTATCACACACATTGTCCTTATCATTTAGTGATTCCTAGAGTTATTTGTCCGTCTTCTCCATAGTTGTAGTGTGACCATCCATGGTTAATTTGGTTGTGGTAGCCTTTATAAAGTCTACATTAGAACTAGATAATGTGGTATTTAATAGATGCTTACAATATAGAAATTTACATTCAAAATTTTGAGCTTGAAGTGTGGTGGCATCAAACATTCTTTAGTATTCCTCTAGTAGAGTGATGAGTGTGGCAACTATGGCCTTAACATCTTGACCCAATGTTTGCATTGTATAGATTTGCTACATTGTGCACTAGTCCTTTATTAACTCAGAGACAAGTGTCCTATGTCTACGCTGGTCAGACATTACTTGGTCCTCTATAAGGAGGGTCACATCCTTGATAATAGTAGTTAACATATGTGTAGAGTTGTACTAGAGTCACCAAGGAGATTGACTAGATCCAATTCCAAGGCTAATTTTCTAGTGTCACCCCTAAAAAATCATAGGAGACCTAGAACTATGACAATAATCCTAGTTCAGAATAATCCACCTCGTCTAGTAGGGAACCCCTTACCTATAAGGAACCCTTTACCTATTAACCAAATAATGGCTCATCCCTTGTTAGTTGGATCTATTATTCCCATCCTAGGAGATGTGCATGATTTACCTCAAAATCCCAAAAAGTACTTACCAACCTTTCTTCCTATAGGAGCAAGGCCAATAGAGGAACATATTAGATCTTTTAAATCTAATTTGAGATTAATGAATGTTGTTTATGAGGATGTTGCATGAAAATTATTCCCTTTTAATTTAATGGATGATGCTTATGATTAGTATTGAAATCTAACCAAAAATTCTATTACTTCTTTGGATGAATGTCAAGCAACTTTTATTGTGTATTTTGGATAGGTCACCTATCCTAGTTTAGTATACCAACACTTCACTAGAATGAGGAGAGAACCTAATGAGCCCATCCATGTTTTCAATGGAAGGTTCTAGAATATGTATAACTAATTGATCCTAAGGTACAAACCAAATGAGTAATTAGTTCTAGTGATGTACAAGAATGCCTTAGACCCAATCATTATCATGTTCCTAAGAGGAGCAGCTACTACCAACAATTTGATGTTATAATATAAAGAAGCCATTACTATCAATAGACAACTTAATCTTAATATGCTTGGTGAACCTAATGTCAACAACAAATTTTTAGTATTAACTATGATACCACATGTGAGGTAGAATGTTCCTACACTCAGTCAAAATAAATTTTACACACTGCCTCTATTAACACAGACAACATAGTTAAATTTTAGCTTCTTGAACAATCATATGATAGGCAATGGTTACCAATAGAATCAATAATCAACTATACTCCTCATTACTATTTTATAAGGTACTATTTCTACAAAAGAATTGGATTCTATCTAGAAGATGGTTTAAAAGTTGAGTAATGAATTCTTAAATATGCAATGGAAGATGGGAAATACAAATACCCCAATTGGTAATCAGCATGCTAGATTCTAAAGATACAATAGACCATTTGATATTCTTGAACAACCTAACAAACTTTTAGAGATCAACATAGTAGAAACAACTCTTCCCAATAGGTGTATAATTCATAATACTTTTGATCATGGTGGGAGTAATTATGTTAAGTTCTATGTAACGTTCTAAATATTTTAGAGGGAAGTAGTCAGATAAGATCAAATGCATAATCCACCTGAACATCCAAGGATCCTATCTCTTCCAACACTACCATGTCCTTTGAAACTTATTAGTTTCCCTTCCCAAACAAAGATAGTAATGAACCAAAACATAATATGGATGAAGTTCATGCTTTTCAATAGTTTTAGAGAGATGAACATAATCTAGGGAATAAACAACCACTTACAACATTAACTCCTCCAAATACCATGGCAATTACTCCTAACCCTAATGTATATAATAATCCACCCCTTCAAAAGGGGAATGATCAATAGTAGAGCAAGGAAGAACCAAGTAAAGGAGGATACAACATTATTTAGGATATGAAGAAGATCAAGGAAAATATAACCCTTCATAAGTTAGCTTACATCCCTAAATATAAGGAACTATTATGGAAGTAAATTACTATAAAAGCTCATATAGAATGAGCTAAAGCATCTATAAATGAAGCAAAAATTTTTGGTGCCAATGTCATATACAAGAGTAAGCAAGAAGTTTCACCCTTCTTGATGAATATCTAAGCATTTGGTAAGAACATTCATAATTTTTTAGTTGATTATAGAGCATTTACAACTATTATGGCTACATCCATATGTTAGAAGATTTGTCTTACTTTGATTCCTCCAAAGAGAATTTTTTAACTATTGGATAAAATGGTAGTACCAGTAGTTAGATAATTAACCAATGTGTGAATTCAAGTATCATATGAATTATGAGTTTAGATAACCATCGATATTTTATTGGTAGACATACCTAAAGGCTATAAATTATTGCTAAGTAGGGATTAGTCCAAAACACTTAATTGATATCTCTCTATAGACTTTTCTCATGTATGGTTACCATGGAGGGGCGTTAAAAATCAAATTAGAATTGATAGAGAATTGAGAATGAAGTATCCAATTATGGAGTATAATGTCAAGAATGAAGAGGTAAAGAATGAATCTCCTAGCCTTAGAATTTATACTTTTACTACTCAGAATCAAGTATAGAAGCCAAACCTAAAGATTCTAATTAGTTGTGGACTCTACAGTTTGATGGTTCTAGATCTAATTAAGGATTAGGTGTGAGAATCAAAATGATTGATCTATAAGGTAAAAATTTCTTGACAGTATATAGGTTACAATTTTCATGTATGAATAATAGAGCTGAGTATGAGGCTTTAATTCTAGGACTACAAATTGCACTCAAGAATAATGTGAATCAAATATCAATATTTGGTGACTCAGAGCTTGTGATCAATTAAGTCAAAACTAAATATCAATGCAAGATATCTTATTTAAAGAAATAAAATCATAGAATATGGGACTTGATTGAAATTTTTGAATCTTTCAACATAGTAGCCCTTCCTAGAGAGCAAAATTAATCTACTAATTTGCTAGATGCTACTACTACAAATATAGAGTATGGGACTTGATTCAAATTTTTGAATCTTTCAAAATAGTATCCCTTCCCAGAGAGCAAAATTAATCTACTAATTTTCTAGATGCTACTACTACTAGTTGTGATCAATTAAGTCAAAACTAAATATCAATGCAAAATATCTTATTTAAAGAAATACAAGCATAGAGTATGGGACTTGATTGAAAATTTTGAATCTTTCAACATAGTATCCCTTCCTAGAGAGAAAAATTAATCTACTTTGGATCCATTATAAGAATCTAAGGTAAAAATGTTCTCAATTGCATTGGTATCATGTCCTTCCATTCCAAATAATATAGAAAAATTCTATCTTTGATGATGACCAACATGCTATTTAATTTTTTATTAATTTAGTTGAATTTGAATCCTTAATAATTGATGACAAGGACATTAATCACCTTTCTTAAGAGGAATCAGATAAATAAGGCATTTTTTAGCTCAAAGAGAATTGAATTCTAACTGGCTTGGTATCCTTGGAAAGACCATTCGACACAAACCCAAAAGCTTAGCAACTCAGTGAACCCAAGGTCAATGAATTAGATTTTAAAAGAAAAAATATAGAATATGAACATATCCCACATTATGATAAGATCAATCTCAACTGTATCCTAGAAGAGAGAAAATGAGTGAAGGATCTAATCACTTGATACATCGACATCATTGATTGGACATATGAAGACTTAAAAGTGTATGACATATAGGTTATTACTCATATGATTCACTTAAAATCTAGATCAAAATACATTTAGATAGAGGTAAATGCTGGTTATTCCTATTCTAGAGCCTCTCATTTAGAGAGAAATGTAGAAAATGTTAAGCACAAAAATCATCTTCCCAATAAGACACTCTATCAAGTGGCCAATTTGGTCCCTATAAGAAAGAATAATGGTGAGATAAGATTATCTATGGATATTAGGAACCTAAACAAGGATTATAAAAAGGAAAATTATTCCCTACCTTATCTATATGAGGTGATACAAATAGTAAGTGGTTCTAAAATGTCCTTCCTGGATGGATTTTTAGGCTATAATCAGGTACTAGTGCAATCCAAGAATATAATGAAGTAGATGTTCATGACAAAGTAGGGAAATTTTACATATAAGATGATGTCATTTTGCCTAATAATAACAAGAAATACCTTTTAACACACCATGGATCCATACATTCAAAGGAATGATAAAAAAATGTGTAATCATCTACAGGGATAATATTATGGTGTTTTCAAAGCATAAAAAAGACCACATAAGTCACCTATAGTCCATATTTGAGAGATGAAAAAGGTTTTGTATTTTGATAAACACAAATAAAAATATATTTGGAGTCACCAAAGTTAATATTTTTGGTCACGTCATCACCAATGATGATATCACCATTGATCTAGAAAAAATTTAGGCAATTTCAAAAATTCAGCCACCAAACAACAAGAAAGAGCATAAACCATTATTTGAAAATATTAACTCCATAAGGAATTTCATCTCAATATTTGTATATATTGTTAGACCCTTGAACACCATGCTTAAGAAGGATTCCAATATATAATGGATAGCTAAAGCCCAAAAGTCCTTCTAGGACATTAAAGATGCTATATCAAAGGCTCTAATTTAAATCAGTCTAATTTTTACAAAAGACTTCTACTTGTACTCATTCACTTTAGAGCATATGATTTTGGTTTTCATCATGTATAAGATGTAATAAAATAATAATCTAATTGCATTTATGATCACAAATTTTAAATATGTAGAAGTCAAGTATTCTATGATTATAAACATATTTTCACCCTTGTCAAAGCCATGAAGAAGTTTTAGCATTACATATTGAGAAATAAAACCATCACCATTGTACTTTATCCTATAGTAAATCTCACCATTTTAAAAAATTATTTAATATAATGTCGAGGGAAATGGATGGCCAAGAAGCAAGAATTTGACATAGAGATCAAGCTTGTAAATATCATTTATTGCCAAGGTATTGTTCAACTTATAACTAAACCTAATCCTCATATTAGGTTGAAGAGGTATGTGAAGATTAAGTATCTAAAAGAGAATGGTATACTAATATAATATAGTATTTAATTATAGGAACTTTTTCCCTAGAACTCAATAGAGAGAAGAGAAGATCCTTGAGGCTCAAATCTACTCTTTACATGATCAAGAAGGGAGTCTTTAATAAAATAAATTATGATGGTATTTATCTTGTGTGTATCTATAGAGTAATATAAAGAAATTTTAGATAACTTGCATCAAAATATAGGTATTAGTCATCTTTTTAGGAATACCATAGCCCACAAGATCTTAAAAATGGGCTACTATTGGCTAATTGTTTTTAAAGATGCTCACACTCATGTGAGAATATGCCTTGAATGCCAAATTCTTGCTAAGAGAGAAGTAAATGTAGCAATGCCTATACAATCAATTTTTGAAGGAAGGCCTTTAGCCTAATGGGGTTTATACTTCATTGGCATCATCAACCCAAACTCCTTACTAGGCCATAAGTTTTTGCCTACTGCTGCAAACTAATGTGTTATATGAACCAACGCCATAGCCATAAAAAATTACAGAGCATAAGAAGTGATTCATTTCCTAGAAGAACACATAACAAATAGATTTGGTACACATATTATTTATTTGTGATAATGGACTAGGTTCTATACCAACAAAATTTACTGAGTGGGCACATGATAACCAGATTATTATCAGGTCAGCTTCTAGCCATTACCCTCAAGGAAAAAGACTAGTAGAATCAATGAACAAAAATTTGATCAATGTAATTAATAAATCAAAAAGGGATAAGCCTAAGGATTGTCATACTTTATTTAGTATTCTCTTTGGGTAGACCAGACTAGACACAAGCAAGCCCTTAAAGCTTTGCCTTACCTACTGGTGTATAAATGTAGGCTAATTTTTCCTATCATATTAAAGATACCCACTTATCAGTTCATATAGGACTACATGGAACCAAGTGATAAAGTAGAATAAATGATACTAGATATAATAAAAAGGGAATATTTAAGGACTAAGGCCTTACATGCATTCAACAAACACTAGGATGTGGTCAAGAAGTGGTTCAATAAGGAAATAAAAGTTAAAGCATTTAGGATTTAAGATCTAGTGTTACTTTGGGATAAAGCCCATGAGAAGAAAGGATATCATGACAAGTTTGTCCCACTATTGATTAGACCATACAAAATTTTAGAGATCATGGGAAATAACACATTACATCTAAAGGACCTTTAAGGCAATGAGCTTACATATCCTGTCAATGAACAGTTCCTAAAGTTCTAGTTCAATGTTATGTAATCTATTGGTGTTACTAAGTAACAAGAGACAGATGAGTGTAGATATAGGATTAGATTAGATTTATTTCCTTCTTAGATTAGTTTCTTGATTTCATATATTAGTTTCCTACTTTCTAAATTAATCTTTCCTACTTTCATTATTGTGATTTCATAGATTAGATTTCATACTTTTTAGATTATATTGCAGTGCTTTCTTAGATTAGTTTCTTACTTTAGCTTAGTTGTTATTTGATTTCTCTAATGATCAAAATTGTGTTTGTTCTAAATATAACTAAGCTAAAAATATAAGCCAATTGAACTTATGTTTTGTATAAAAGGGGAAAATTAAAATCTTGACACTTTGGGCCTAGTTTACAGATTAGGTGTATTTCCATATTTTAGAGTCTTTAGGATAAAAGTAGGTAATCATGGATCATTATGGATGGTTTCACAGTTGAATACTTTTAATAGGCATGTGGAAGTTGTTCTTAGAAATATTTAATACAAATTTAGAAAATTTTCTTGTTTTATTAGATCAAATGTACTTATCACATTAAATACCTAATGGAAGTGACAATTCTAGGTATAGATGTGATTGGTTGGGATGTTATAGTAATGATTTATTTTATAAATATACCATCCCAATGGGGTTCCATCTCTTCTCTTTTCCATCAAAGAATAAAATAAAAACAAAAGAAGAAAAAAACTAATGATTTCAAAAGAGCAAAAGAAAATTTAAATAAAATCAAAAGGCTTGCATGATGAAATAAGATCAATGTACCACGCATCATGGTTAAAATAATATAATGGAATGAGAAGAGTAGGAGCTAAATTTATCTTTATTGAGTCTATGTACACCTGGCTAGCTATAGAGAAATGCTTGAGCTTCCCTTGTTCTGTGATTTAATAGATACTGGAATGAAACCTACAACTTCATCAAGCATTTAAAAAACTCATCAAAATAGGGATTAAATTATTTACACATTTTGACACACATAAATCCAAGAAATTAAAAGTCAAGTATTTTGTGTGAATGAACTTAGGAATATATTTCATGTTTTTGATTTAAGTATTCTTTTGTGATACACTTCATGATTGATTTAAGATTGTAAACTAGAGTTCTAGGTTCTTGAATACTCAAGAGTATTCCCCTATAAGTCACCATTTGTTGTACCCAACATCCCCTCTTTCTTTAGTGAAATGGGGACCCACTTTTTTGGATTATGTTCTTGACTTTTGAGCCCCTCTTCTATATGTTTATGTAAAATTTTAGAGAAGACTGATTATTGGCCTTTTTGTGTTTTACCAAAATGGCATTGGCATTATGTTTTCACTAACTTTATTACTTTTGAGAGTCTTTTTTTCAATTTTTAAGTTTTCAAACTTATCATTTTTGGGATTTAGTCTTTTGAATTTTTGTTCCACAAGAATTGGTCTTTGGGTTTATTATTTTAGACATTTTATCCAATACATTTTCCCCAAGCCAATAGAATTCTTTTAGACATTTTATCTAAGACATTTTACCTAAGCCAATTGAATTCTTTTAGACATTTTGTCTAAGACATTTTTTTTGAGCCATTTGAATTCTTTCAGACATTTTGTCTTAGACATTTTCCCTTAGTCAATTGAATTCTTTTAGACATTTTGTCTAGGATATTTTCCCTACACCAATATCCCCAAAACAATCTTACATAAATAAAAGGCTCATAACATTCCCTTCAGACTTGTTGAATATTCCCTTTGAGACTTTTGTCTTGGGCCTTTTCCCTTCGCACTTGCCCTTCAAGACTTTTGTCTTGGGCCTTTGCCCTTCACACTTTCCCTTTAGGACTTTTGTCTTGGGCCTTTTCCCTTTGGACCTACCCTTCAAGACTTTTTTCTTGGGCCTTTTCCCTCCAAAACCTACCCTTAGGGAATTTCATCCTAGGCCTTTGCCTTGTAAAACCTACCCTTTGGGACTTTTGTCCCATGCATATTTCCCTACAAGCCTATCCTTCAAGACTTTTATGTTGGACTAATTATTTTAGGCCTTTTGCCCTAGACCAATTCCTTTATAAGTTGTGTCTTCAACGTTTTGTCTAACATAAATGTAATTACTTCAGACTTTATGTTTTCAACATTTTGTTTGATGAAATTAGGGCACATACCCTTCAAAAATTTTGAACTTACCCTTCAAACTTTTTTCCATGGGTATTTTACTTGATGAAATAGACTCCTAAGAATAATTTCTTCAAATGTTTTATCTAAAATGATTTCCTTGATGAAGTACATGCCCTAGACAAAAAGGCCACAATAATTACCATGAAATAATACCCTAATGTCAAAGTAAATAGATTAAAATCCCATAGAATTACCAAGTGGAACCACTATTTAAGGATAATTTTATTATGTTTTGAGCTTAGATTAAGATTTTAGCCTAGGTCATAATCATATTTTATTAATACTAATACCTGAGTCTAAAAATATATATGCTTGGTCATTTTTATATCTTATGATTTATGTAGGGTCAAAATTAATGCACATGATTTTTATATATATTATAAAGCTAGGTTTAAATCATATTTATTAATAAAAATAAGACCTTAGGATAGAATTTTTTTATGCAAGGTCATTTATATTAACTCATATCTTTTAATTATGCTTATAGATCTAATGAACTATGTTAACTCAAGCTTTGTTGATCAAATGAAGTGAAAGTAATGGTTGAAAATTCGAAGGACCTATTGAGCTATACAAGAATACAAGTGTCACCATAATGGGATCCTAGTATAAAGATAGAAATATTAGTGTCAATAATCATAGAGAACATAAGCCTTGAGAAGCTACCAAGTGACACACATATTAGCATCTTTTTAATATTGGCTTATCTTAAGAGTAGAGTGAACTAGGAAATGACAAGTATTAAGCTCATAGGGATTTAAGTTGACTTGATGGTCACATGGACATCTTTGATGTTCATGTGAGTGTGAAAATTAGGCTCAAAGGTAAAATATGGGGGATTAAATTATGATGGTCACATGGACATCATTGATGGTCATGATGATGTCTTTGATGATTGTGTGGATGTCAAATTTAAGATAAACAATAAAATAATAGGGGATTAAATTTTGATGGTCATGTGGATGTCATTGACGACCACAAGGATGTATTTGGTAGTCATGTAAACATTAAATTTAACCTCATAAATTATCCATTTTAAAATCAAAGGTTAGTGGGCCCAAAAATATTGATTACCAGCATTGATCTATATAATTGATCCAATGGTGTGAGATCGATACAGACTTTTCAAAGGAATGAGGACATGACAAGTGTCAAGCTCACAAGATTTAATGAGTCAAATAACTAAGACTTAAAAATCATGTTAATTTGAGCACAAATGTTTAATGGTTCAAGATCAATGCAAAAAGTTCAAAGGTCTTGAAACTAGAAAAAGGCTTCCACTTGGAATAAAAACATTCAATTTATGACTATAAAGAACATAAAGGCCTCACGAAGCTTCCAAATGGCATGTTTATGTTCCATAATTTATAAAATTGATGGTGCAAGTCCTAAGTGGACTTTTTAAATATCCAAACTTAGTGAGAGGTGTGGGCATCATGAAATGCATAGCTATTTTTAGTTTGTAATAGTTTCATTGGTTCTAAATTATTTAGATGGTGATACTTACCTACAGTTTCACTTTCCACCACCTTGGCCATTCAAACCACATAGCCTTAAAAGGTCAAGACTTTATGCATATATAGTTTTGTAAATGGCACATATATTTTAAATTTTTGCATGAATTTCAAGTTATAATTATACATAAATGCCTTCATTTTCATACACATGCACATGTTGCATAATTTTGGCAAATGCTAATTTAAATTGATAACTACAATTGGACCCTTATATAATTTTTAACCATAGTTAGAACAGAGGTTCTAACTATCATATGTAATCACCTTGCATGATCTTGGATGATGAGGTAACCCCTTCCTCAAGTTTATATGAACAATTGTAATCCAACTTGGATTTTTTGGTCAAAAAGTTTTGAATACAGGAGTAGGATCAATTTTGATCATCAACAAATGTGTTTGTGTATTTTCTTCCCAATGTTTTTGGTAATTTTTAATTACTTTTTTGGTTGTATGTTTCAATAATCCTTAAGTGTGAAATAGCTATGAATGGATGTTTTACTATCTTGAATGATGTATTTATCTATAGATGTGAAACCAATACTGAAATATTAGTGAGTTATATCGATTAAGTAAATTAAGTTGATTGATACATAATTATGAATGTGCATGAGTGCTTTCTTTTATGTAGTTTTCTATGTGTGTGCAAAATCTACCTCAGATACTTCACTACTTCAAAACATAATATCTTGATTAAAGATGTGAAATAGCTACCCTAAAATGAGAAACCTTCATATAAGGCCTATTAATTTTCTACATCTTTATCTCCTTAGACTTCTTAGCCACATTTGATTATGTGTGTGAAATTGTTAGAAGTAATAGACATAGGTTTTTAGAGCACTTGTCCTTTTAGAAAGAAGCTAGGGAAATGATTCTTGAAAACCATAGAAGCTTTCTTTTCTACCTTACCCTTCCCTCCTTTTTTTTGAGTTTGTTTTGAGACCTCCCCCACTTTAGATTAGAAGCCAACTATCCATCCAACTCATGTAGAGATTCACTACCTTTTAGGGACCACACTTTCATCCAAAAAATCTTGTCAACAACTTGCATGCCCTACCATCTATTCCATCAATAGGTTATAATAGACTACATACATGTAACTCATGCCTTGGAGTGGATTTTACCTCCATCGAATCCTAAAACATTAGAAGCTACCTCATTTGACTATGGTGTTCCATAAAAAATTCATCAATAGGTAGTTAGTCATTGACACATAGGCCAAAATATGCTATTATATTATTTGTTATCTGTACTAGAGTATGTACTAACAATGTTGACTGACCACTAATTTGGTGAAGATTAGGTCAATCAAACCTTGGCTCTAGAATTAAAACTTGGGGATGATCATTATATGGCTGATATGACTAGACTGTACATTTACTGAACTTAATTTCTTTATTTCATGCATGTTCTAAAATGCTTAACCTTTGGTATTACATATCATTCAAATTTAGAAGATATTATGCATCATGATAAATGCACATAAATTTCAAATATTTAAATCTTAAACACCTTTCAAACCACTTAAGTTATAGTATTACATATCATTCAAATTTGAAAGTTGAGATACATAATATGAAACATGCATAAAGTTTGAATATTTAGATTTTCAACATGTTCAAAACTGTTTAACCTTCAATATTACATATCATTCAAATCTCAAAGTTTCAATGCATCATGATTAATGCACATAAATTTCAAATGTTTAGATCTTAAACACATTCAAAACTACTTAAGCTTTCATATTACATATCATTCAAATTCTAAATTTATGATGGATCATGAAGAATGGGCATAAAGTTGAAATCTTTGGATCTTAGACATGTTGAAAACTGCTTAAGCTTTGGTATTACATATCATTCAAATATCAAAGTTGTGATGCATAATGAGAGACACACATAAGTTTGAATCTTTATATCTTAAACATGTTCAAAACTACTTAAGCTTCAGTATTACATATCATTTAAATTTCAAAATTGTGATGCATCATGAGAAATATGCATAATGTTTAAATCTTTGGATCTTAAACACATTCAAAAGTACTTAAAATTTTATATTACATCTCATTTAAACTTCAAATTTATTATACATCATGAGAAATGCTCACAAATTTGGAATCTTTGGATCTTAAACATATTTAAAACTACTTAAGATTTGGTATTACATATCATTCAAACATCAAAGTTGTGATGCATCATGAGAAATGCACATAAATTTTTAATATCTAGATCTTAAACAGCTTCAAAACTTATTAAGCTTCGGTATTGCATATCATTCAAATTTTAAAGTTATGATGCATCATATGAAACATATATAAAATTCAAATCTTTGGATATTAAACACAATTAAAACTAATTAAGCTTTAGTATTACATATCATTTAAATTTCAAAGTTATAGTTAATTTCAAATCTTTGGATCTCAAACACATTCAAAACTATTTAAGCTTCAATATTACATATCATTCAAATTTCAATGTTTCCATGCATCGTGAGAAACATGCATAAAATTCAAAGCTTCGGATCTCAAACATGTTCAAAACAACTTAAGCTTTGGTATTATAGATCATTTAAATTTCAAAATATTTGGATCTTAAACATGTTCAACAGCACCTAAGATTTGCTATTACATATCATTTAAATTTTAGATCTGTGATGCATTATGAAAAATATGCATAAAGTTCAAACCTTTGGATCTCAAATGCATTAAAAATTTCTCAAGCTTTAGTATCCCTCATTTGAATTTCAGAGTTATGATGCTTTATAATAAATACACATAAAGTTAGAATATTTGGATTTTAAACACGTTCAAAATCACCTAAGCTTTAGTATTACATATCATTCAAACTTCAAAGTTGTAATGCATCATGACAAACACACATTAATTTCAAATATTTGGATCTCAAAAACATTAAAAACCACTTAAGATTTTTTATTATATCATTCAAATTTTAAATTATGATGCATGAGGAGAAATGCACATAAAGCTCAAATCTTTAGACCTTAAACAAGATCAAATCCACTTAAGCTTTGGTATTACATATCACTCAAATTTGAGTTCTGATTCATCATGAGAAATATGCATAAAGTTTTAATCTTTATATCTTAAACACCTTCAAAACCATTTTAGCTTCAGTATTACATATCATTCAATTTCAAAGTTATGATGCATCATACAAAATGTGCATAAAGTTTGAATATTTGGATTTTAAAAATGTTTAAAATTGATTAAGTATTACATATCAATCTAATTTCAATGTTATGATGCATCATGATAAATGTTCATAAATTTTGGATCTTTGGATCTTAAACATCTTTAAAACTGCTGAAATTTTTGTTGGTCATTTTTGGCCCACATACCAAGCCTGTGCCCATATAGATTATGGTACTAATGGATGAATATATGGACATGTTGAAAAGACCCTTCATAATGTTGAGAGTGTTTTTAATGAGTATGGAAGTACATGGTTTTCATCTGGTTCTTCATTATGTTCATATTGACATTTTGGGGCTAGTGGCAAAAATTATGATTAGGCACTTGATGACATCACCATCACCACATATGGATGAATAAGGGAAAAATTTTCATATGGGTTTGTTCATAGTTATGCCAAGTTTATATGTGACAAGTTTCATGTCCTCTTCCAAAGTTTATCAAATGTTATGGAGATCCAAGGTTTGCCTCTCAACCATATTTTGTTATTTCTCCATACTAAGTCATTTTCAAAGAAGTTCAAATAGAGCCAAGTGAGAATATTGATAGTGTTATATCTCACACATGTGGTAGTATTAGGGGAAAGTGGTCACATGGGTTTATTCAACTTAGTCCCTAGTTGTTATGTGTTAAGTTTCAAATCATTTTCCAAAGCACGGTAGAAACTATGCATGATCAAAGTTGGCTCCTCAGTTAGATTTCACTAAGGTTTCCATACTTAGCCATTTGAACTTGATCATCACTAAGACATCACACAAAACAATTTAAACTAACTTATGAATTTAATATCTTCACTTAGAAGGATCTAGGGACCAATTGATCAAATGGGTTCATTATTTTTGTCCTTAAAAGTGTCTCTTAAAATTTTGGTGCCTTTATAAACTTTGTGCTTCAAGTTATAAGCTTTTAAGGTTGGACTTGCAACATAAGACATTTGTGTTGATGTCAAGTTTAAGCTCAGTCAAAACCAACTCTTTTTAGCTTAAATTTGATGTCGAAATGAATGTCATTGATGGTCACACAAACATAATTTTATGGGAGTGAGGATGTCAATTTTAAGAACATGAACTAGCCATTGGTTTTCAAACAATAAGTCCCAGTTGATCTAATGTTCCATGTTTGATCATACTATCAAACCTAATGGTGAGTAGAGGTCAAAGAGTTAATGAATATGAAGATTGTATATAGGCATGAAAAGTATCAATGGTTGTGTTCATCTGGAAGGGGATTGATAGTTCTTAGACATTCATACCGATCAAAATCAATAGAGTAAAATGAGTCAATATATCAATGAGCTAAGTCATATTTTGACAACCAATTAAAGCAAAGGCATGCCAAAGATTCTTGATGGAGGTTGAAAGGCTATTATCAACAATGGATAATAGAGTTTTTTATGGCCATCCTAACACCATTTAAATTGATCCAAATGCCCTGAAGTGGTCTAACTGATACATTCAAGTATGAGGAATATAGGGTATCACCTTTAGAATTAAATATCAATCTCTTAGTTGATAAGTTGTAGCATGCAAGGTTCTTTCTCATGACTTGTTTTCCATTTATAAAGGTGGATTCATGTATACATTGAACTTTTAGTTCTTATAGAGATAAAGTGGGTCTATTTGGACCTGTTATAATATAAAAAAGTGTTATATGGTCTATAGTTCTATACTAAGATGGAAACTATAGGAAAATCAATAGCTTTAGAATGCTTTTCTAACTATAGATAGGCCTATGATCCAAACATGAAGATAAATCATAAATCAAGATAATGCAAAGGATCTTCATCCTTCAACATGGTTTTAGTCTCGATAAGAAGGCACCTAAAATGTACAAAGCCATGATCTGGTCAAATCCATGAGCATGAGGTTTATCTTCAAGCGAGAGATGGCATGAAGGACCAAAAAAAATCTATTATTGGGAACTATATCTAGGGGAATTCAATACATCCTCAAAACCTTTAGGGACCTTTCCACTCAACAAGCCATTGGCAGTTTCTTGATTGATAAAAAAAATGGCAAGGTTTTCACTAGCTAAGGAGCAGGGTGATGGCTCAAGTTCAATTAATAACCTAGGACAAAGTGATATTTTTTTATGGCATGTTCCCACATCCTTTATTTCTCTCTCTTCTCTTATATATCCTATTTTCTTTCCTTTTGAGTGGGTTCTTAGCATTTAGAATTTAGCATTTTATTTTTTGAAAAAAGGATAATCATTGAGACTCTTGCTCTTAATATGGTTAAACCCTATTAAAATATTGTAAACTATTTTTTAAAGTAATAAGATCAAATATTTTCTTATCTCCTTCCTTTGATCAGTGCTTAGTATGCTTATGTATGGTATATTTGTAAAGGAGATTCTTCCTAGTTTGTTGACTTTTTGCTTGCCTCTTTGAAGGTGTTTTCAAACTAACTTCTAGGTTTAGACTAGTGTTCCATTTAGAACCTCTTCCATGAAATATTTATGTAACTAGTGAGATTATGAGATTGAGTAATCCATAATTGTCTTTTGTTGATCCAATGTGTGTTCAAGCTTATGTGAGTGTCCATTTAACTCTGGTGCATCACACTTTTATATTTATTAGGATCCGTTAACCATTTTTATAACCCTTTTCCTTGTAAAGCATTAGGTTAACATTAGTTTAGCTGAGCATCAAGATGAAGATGACCTTCTCTAGAGGTTCAACCCCATCATAAGATACCCACAACCTAGGGTTGTCCCATTATCATATCTTAGTTGGAGAGAGCCTCAAAGAACCCAAGGGTTCAAATTAAGCCTATAATAATTTTTATCACACCCAATGGGATACACTTTATTTAAAAATAAGATTAATTAAATTTATAGTAGTTAAGATCCCAAAAAACAACATCTAATGACTTTAAATGTAATAATCAACACTTTTGTGTAGAACAATAGCTTCATCTCATGGTAAATGTGACAACAAGGTTAGCTTCAAGAGCTATTCCTTTAAAAATTATTTAACTAACTTTAAATTCATCAAGAAGATTAAGGTTTTCCAATACACATCCACACCAAGGAACTTTTTCTCCTAGGTCATTTATAAGGTCTAACCTTATGATAATCCCTTTATTAACCCCTTGCATAGCCATGGAAGTTCCTAAAGATTTTGTGGCTTTTAATGGCCAAATCCCTCTAGCCCATGCTCACCATGATCCTATCCCAAATGTAGCCCTTAAAAGTGTTCCCTATTATACTGGAGACCAAGCTATAACACCCTTTTAGCATCTCATGGACATAACCAACATTTGTAATATCCATAATGTCACTAAGGAGAATATAAGTATTAAGATGTTAGTTATTTCTTTCAAATGAAAGGTCCTAGATTGGCATAGAGGCCTTACTACCAATTCCATTGAAACATGGGACCAATTAGGGGAAGCCTTGTGTAAAATATTTGAGGAAAAGATTGATCATTTCTCACTTATAGAGTAACTAACTACCATTTCAAGAGCTCCTCATGAAGTCATGCAAGACTTCAACACAAGGTTTTAAAAGACTTGGGAAAAAATCCTAGTCATAGTTAGACCAACCTTAACTTTGCTTTCCTATATTATTGAGATTATTTAAATAGTGTCATAGCAGTGATGATCCAATCTATGGGATGAAATATACTTCCAAATGCTTTTGAGGTGGCCATCAAAGCATACAATTGTTTGGTTCAAATTGGTAAGCATACACCCAAACCACCAATGTCCTTATTTCCTAAAATAAGACCACCTCCTCTTTGAATCCCTCCATTAGATGTCATTCCTCCTATACTAAAAACTACTATGATTCCTATACTAAAATAAGACAAAGCTTCTACTAGTGGATCTATTGACTCACTAGAGTAGAATAACTTTTAAGAGCTTAAAATCATGTTTTAGTCCTTGAGGAATGAGCTAGTAAATGTCAAAAGGCAACAAGATTTCAACATGACTCATCTAATTTCATATCAGTCTTACTAGTAATCCTTTAAAATAAATAGGCCACCATATAAGGGAAACTACCAAAGTTAGGGCCAAGGTCAAAACCAAGGACAAGGGTAGCATGGCTATAATAGGTAGAATAACTACAATCCTAATGTTGCTAGTTCTTCCAACTTTTTCATCCCAGTCCAAAATAATGTGGCCCAAGAAGAAAAGGTTACCATGCCTTAGAACCAATCCTTTAGTCAACATATTATCCCAAATATTGACCTTAACCAAGCCTTCAATGATCAATGGTATCAAGCTACTAATTTTGGATATAACCAAGCTCTCATGGCCCAAAATGAGGAGGTACCTATGATGACCAGACCAAAGGATCGTCAACAAGTTCAAGGGTCTAATTAGGGACCAAATCAACTAGATGATACAATGATGAACTATGAATAAGAAGAGTGTCATAGATCCAACCAACAAGCTAGTTCTAGCTAGGCTTATTATATTCTAATGGTGGAAACCATAATATTTAAAAAAAGAACATATATGGTAACTAGGATGTAGTCAAAGAGCTTACCAACATTACTCCATTGATAAATCCAAATGAAATTTCTATCAGTCCAAAGGTTCCAATACCTCTAAAAATTTAGAGCTAAGGGAATCTTTTTGTGTAACAAGGCTCACAGGTTCAATAAATAATAGTTGTGGCTCCCAACGCATAAGCAAAGGTTGGTGGTTCACCCATAAACATTATTAAACAAATGAAAAATTCAAATGTGAGTATGCCCATGTGGGACAAGCTCTCCATTCTTGGATAGGTATATATCCTTTAAGAAGGACTGTCAAAGATCAATGTTGTAAACGAGCCACCAAGCAAGGTAAATGAAGTTCTCACTAATGAATCGAAAGGGACAAATGAAAAAAAATAAGATAAAGTAGTCAAGTCTCCTCCCTTATATATTTTAGTAATCATTGTAAAATATCTACTGCACGATTTCCTAGTGGATAGTGGGGCTAGTACCTCAATGATGCCAAAGTCCATAGTTGATCAGCTTGGTATAAAATATGATCTATAGTGATGTAACTTGATGGTTCTTCTCCCACACCATATAGTATAATTAGGGACCTCAATATGACACTGGAAGATTTCCTTAGTGTCTTGGTGACTCAAAATATATTGATCTTAGATGTGCCTCCTTATTTGCACTATGCTTTTATAGAGAGTTTACAACAAAGATAGGGTCTATCTTAGAACAGACTATTCCTAGATGGAATTTTGGATAAGTTATGGGGCCAAAGTGTCAATCAAAGTTGAGCCCATTAAAAAATTCCGTATAGATCCCTATGGACTAGATAATGTCAACATCAATTGTACCATCATTGATGAGGATGAATTTTTAATAGGGCAAGAGTTGAACACTCATCTAGAAGAGGTACTAGGCATGTTCTTGGATGAGCTATGGAATGATAGCTAGTCAGTATACCCCTTAGAAGGTGTTGAAGAAAGGGACTTGCATGTCTTCGATTTGCATGAGGAAAACTAGCCTATGCCATCTCTCATGAAACTTGAAAAAGATCCTAGTGGTCTATGGAAGTTGTTATTTGATGTCTCAAGTAGCAAGCATGGGGTTGGTGTAGGTGTCCTGCTAATATCCCCTTTAAATAATTACTTCTCTTCATATAGGTTCCAATTTAGCTACTCTTGCATTACAAGAGTGTATGATGGCATCATCCATGGCCTTCAATGGGATAATAAGAGAAGGATCAAGTAGTTGAAAGTCTTGGGGATAGTGAATTGGTTATACACTAGGTCATAGGTTATAATCCCACTAATAATCCTTTAATGAAGTCTTACAAATATAAAATATGGGACCTAATTGGGGACTTTGAGGATTTCAAACATTGATAACCCTTCAATGTCTAGAGGCTAAAATCAACATGTTGATAGTCTAGCCGTTTTGGGGGCTCATTTTGACATCCCTAATGAATTTAAAAGAAACAAGGTTCAACCACATGTCACAATGGTAATAATACCAATGAGTGCCAAATAATGAAGCTCACTAATAGTTCTTTGAAAATGACAAATAGATTACATGCTTTTTATAGAGAGAAGTAGAATTCTCCTCCCTCAATCAAGAGAAATTATAACATTAGTATGTGGAGCATATTTTTTTATTAAGGCCTAATAAGATTCTTAAATGGCTAGTCACCCTAAAAGGCCTCTTTGTTGAAGGGGACCATATGAGGAAGGAAAAGTAGTGATGTCAAATAATGAAGAGAACTATGAGAGAGTTCTTATCTTTGAAGACAAGCTCCTCAATCTTAGAAAGGTAAGCACTAAAGCTAAAAGGAATGCTTTCATAGAGATCTATAAGGGATATGTAGACACCTTTGCTTGGTAATATAGTGATGGATTTTTGATCCTAATCTAGCCCTACACACAATAGAACTAGAAGCTAATGCCAAAACTTTAGGTAAAAATAGAGGCCCATAAATCTCAAAATTGAAGAGCTCATGTGAAAGGAGTTGACCAAGTTTGTTGAATCCAAAATAATCTTCCTAATCAAACACTCCTCATGGGTAGATAATCTAGTATCTATAAAAAAAAAGAGTGGGGAGATCAGACTGTGTGTGGACTTTAAAGATATTAATAGGGTCTCTTTAAAGGATCATTACCCTCTACAATCTATGGATCAACTCCTACAAGTATTTGCTAGTTTAGAATGCTTCTCTCTCTCTTAGATGGATATTCAAGTTTTAATTAGGTGCTAGTGAGAGAAGAGGAATAGTACAACACTACCTTCACCACCAAGTGAGGAAATTTTTCTTACCAAAATATGCCTTTCAGATTATCCAATTCTAGGGAAACCTTTTGAAGAGTGATGGACATGGCCTTCTAAGGATTTCTAAATCAAATGGTCATGGTCTATTTAGATGACATCACAATATTATCTAGGAATTATAGTGAGCATATGAACAATTTGAGGATGATATTCTAGAAGATGTAGAGAGTATATGATCTCTTTAAATCCTAAAATATTTGCTCTTTATGCATGAAATAAAACTATTGGGTCATATTATTTTGAAATATGGATTATATATTAACCCTGATAGAGTAAGTGTTATCTTAGCTTTATCCTTGCCAAAGCATAGAAAGGGGATTTAGAGATTCCTTGGGAAGATACACTTTATTAGAAGGTTCATACCTAGTTTTTCAAACCTAGTTGAGCCTATCATCACCATGCTAAAGAAGATCCAAGTGTTCGTTTAGTCTAATGAAGGAAAGGCAACATTTAAATCCATCAAATAGGCCATTACCCAAGAACCCTCACTCTTAAATATTGATTTATCTAATGGTTTCATCTTGTACACCATTTATAACATTGAAAACATATCGACTATGCTAATGCAGAAGAATGATGAAGCAATGGAGTAGCCAATTACCTTTTTTAATCAAGGGCTGAAACGATATGAGATGAGGTACACTTTCATTGAGAATAAAGTTATTGAATCCTTGAGAAGACTCAATAAGTTCAATCCCATGCTATCAAACATCAAGATCCATATTATGGCGTCTCATCTTAGAGTTAGGGATTTCCTCTTTAACAAAGATTTGAATGAGAAAAGAGCAAGCTGGATCTCAAAGGTCATGGAATATGAAATAGAGATCAAGGTCACCAAGTTAGTCAAAAGAAAGGGCTTATGTGAACACATGTTTAATGACCTACAGGAGGACAAGGAAGGTGTTTTGGTGACCCAAGACAACTCACAGGTAGATGCACCTCCACTTCAATAGAGTTGGCTTCAAGATATGGATCACCTCTTGGTAATAGGAGAATGCCCCCAAGGTTTAAATAGAGAAAAAATAAGGTATTTAAATGTTAAATATATAACTTATGGATTATTTTATGGTGTTATTTTTATAAATGACCTTAATGGGGTACTGCTTAGATGCATATATGATGACTAGGTGACCAGACTCTTGAAGCAATTCCATGATGGACCTACAGGAGGTCATTTTACTCAAAAAACCACCATATAAAAGGTAATGAGTGCTAGTTATTACTAGCCCAATATTTTCAAAGATGCTCACACATGGATTAGGAAATTCTAGACTTCTACCCTATTTACAAGAAAGCAAAAACCAATAACACTTCCACTCATTCCTATCCATGTGGAGATTCCCTTCATGAAATATGGGTTAGAATTCATAGGGATGATGAATCAACCATTAAGTATAGGGAATAAATGGGTGCTTATTATAACTAACTATTTCATTAGGTGGGTGGATGCCATTGCTTTAAAGGTGGTGAGTGAAGGTACAATCTTGGATTTTTATGATATCCTTATAACTAATTTTGATGTCTAGGCACCATAATTTTTTATAATAGATTATCATTCCTTGGTATGAAGATAAGTGAGTGGGATCTCAAGCTGGGCAATTACCTCAACACCTCTTCCAACTACTGTCCTCATGGAAATGTACTAGTATATTCCACAAACAAGAATTTACTAAGGATCATTAGGACCATGGAAGAGAATCTAAGAACATGACACACCAAGCTAAAGACAACCTTGTGGGATGATAAGGTGACTCTTAAAACTACCATTGGTAATTCTCAATATGTTTTTTATATGGAAGGGAATCCAAATTACCTATCTCCTTTGAGTTTCCTACATTTAAATTAGCCCATCAACTTGATTTGGTAGAGGATGATCCCATGAATGTGAGGATGATAGAACTCAAGGAGCTTGAAGAAACTAGGGAACTTATTATGAAAACTTTGGAATCACATAAAGATAAGGTCAAAAAAGCCTTGTAAAAAATATCTATAGTAAGGATCTTCAAGGAAGGGGATGTAATTCTCAAATGGGACTCAAATAAGTCCAAACTAGGTAACCACACCAAGATTGACAGCTTGTGGAATGGTCATTATTTGATCCATGGATGCAAAGAACACAATGCTTTTCAGCTTGCCCAATTTGATGGAGAGCTATTACCCATCCTAATCAATGGTATTCATTTGAATACCTATTATTGAATAAAATTGCACCCATTTTAATATATTATACTTATTAGAATAACTTTATGCTTTCCTCTAAGTGCCTTTTGCACATCTCTTTTCTATTCTATTATTTCCTTTTCCAAAGTGCCTTGGGAATTTTGTTTTGTTTTATTTTTAATTATCTTTTTTACCTAAATATAGGTTTAGATCAATTATAGAGGCTAATGAATCCATGCCCAATGGACTAGATAAGGCAAATGGTCTAGGTTCTGAAAGCATAAAAGACATTCTTCCCTATGAGTCACCAAAGATATTGGCAATTTTTGGCCCACATACTAAGCTTGTGCCCATATGGATTAGGTTGTTAATGATTGAATAGATGGAAAAGTTTAATATACCCTTCAAGATTTTGAGAGTGTTTGTAATGAGTATAAACGTGCATGGTTTTTATCTGGTTCTTCATTATGTTGATATTGACATTTTGGGGCTAGTGGCAAAAATTTTGAGTAGGTAATTTGATGACATCATCATCACCATGTATGGATGAGTCAAGAAAAATTGGTCATATGGATTTCTTTAAAATTTATTTTGATTTTATATGCACCAAGTTTCATCTCCTTCACCAAATTGCATCAAAATTTATGGAGATCTAAGGTTGTCCTCTCGGTCAAATTCCATTGTTTCTCCATACTTAGCCATTTTCAAAGAAATTGAAATAAATCCAAGTGAGAATATTGATAATGCTATATCTTTCATGCATGGTAGTTTTAGAGGAAAGTTTTCACATGGGTTTGCTCATCTTAGTCCCTAGTTTCTATGTGTTAAGTTTTAGATCATCCATCAAAGTGCAGTAGAAGCTATGCATGATCAAATTTAACTCAATCAAATTTCACTAAGTTTTCCATATTTATCCATTTGAGCTTGATCATCGCCAGGATGTCACATAAAGGAATTTGAACCAGCCAACCTGTGTATTTAATATCTTTACTTAGAAGGCTTTTGGGACCAATCGATCAAATGGGTTCATTCCTTTTGGCCTTAAAAGCATCTCCTAAAATTTTAGTTCCTCCATGACTTTTTGTGCTTCAATTTATAGGCTTTCAAAGTTGGACCCACAACATAAGATATTCACACTAATGTCAAGTTTAAACTGAAGTAAAACCAACTCTTTTTAGCTTAAATTTTATGGTTGTATGGACATTATTTATGGTCACACAAATGTCATTGATGTTCACACAAACATAATTTTATGGAAGCAAGGATGTAAATTTTAAGATCATGAACTAGTCATTGGTTTTCAAACAATGGGTCCTAATTGATCTAATAGTCTACATTCAATTATACACTTAGATCTAGTGATGAGTAGATTTTACAGAGTCAATAAATCTTAAGACAAAATTTAGGCATGATAAGTGTCAAGAATGCATTCATCTAGTAGAGGATTGATGGTTCTCAAGACTTCATACCAATTGAATCAATGGAGTGAAATGAGTCAATATGTCATGAATCGAGTTATATTTTGACAACCAATTATAACAAAGGACAACCAAAGATTTTTGACAAAGTTTGAGAGCCTATTTTTTACCATGGATAATAGGGTTTTATAGGATCATCTCGATGCCATTGAAACTGGTCCAAATTCCATAAAGTGGTCTAACTGATATAGTCAAGTATGAGGAATATAGGGGACCACCATTGGATCTAAATATGTATCTTTGGTTTGATAAGTTATACAATGTAAGGTTTTTTCTCATGACTAGTTAAATATTTATAAAGTAATACCAACATATATAATGAACATTTGGTTTTTATAGAGATAAGTGGGTTTATTTATACCTGTTATAATACAAAAAAGGTGTTATATGGTCTATAAGTCTGTACTAATATGGAAACTTTAGGAAAACCAATAACCTTACATTGGTTTTCTAATTATAGATAGGCCTATGATCTAAACATGAAGATAAAGTAGAGATATTATTAATGGAAAGGGTCTTCATCCTTCAGCATGGCTATAGTCTTAACAAGCATCCATCTAAAAATCACAAAGTCATGATAAAATCATATCCATGAATATGAGGTTTATCTTCAAGTGAGAGATGACATGAATGACCAAAAAAAGGTTTAGTGTTGGGAATTAAAGATAGGGGTATTTAATGCATCCTTGAAACCTTATAGGACCTTCCCACTCAACAAGCCATGGGCAGTCTCCTTATTGATAAAAGAGTGGCAACATTTTAACTGGATAAAGAGCAAGGTGGTAAATCATGTTCATTTAATGACCCAAGACAAAGTGTTCTTTTTTTATGGTGTGCTCCCACACTCTTTATTTTTCTCTCTATTCTCCTATATATCCTAGTCTCAATCCCTTTGAAAGGGTTCTTATCTTTTAGAATTTAGCATTTTCTTTTATGAGAAAAATATATTGATCTATACTCTTGCAAGGGTGTGCTCATTTGATATGGTTAAACTCTATCAAAATATTATAATAACTACCTTCTGAAGAATAAGATCATTTTTTTTCCTATTTCTTACCTTTGATTAATGTTTATTATGCTTGTGTATGGTAAATTTGTGAAGGAGATTCTTCCTAGTTTGTTGTCCTTCTACTTTGATCTTTAAAGGTGTTTCCAAACTAACTTGTAGGTCTAGACTAATGTTCCATTTGGAATCTCTTCTATGAAATATTTATATAACTAGTGAGATTGTGATATTGAGTAAGCCATAGTTGTATTTTGTTGATCCAGTGCATGTTCAAACTTATGTGAGTGTCCACCTAACTTTGGTGCATCACCCTTTTACCTTTCTTAGGAGTGCTTAACTGTATTTATAACCCTTTTCCTTGTAAATAATTAGTTTAGGTGAGCATCAAGAGGAAGTCAAACTTCATAGGAGATTCAACCCCATCACAGGATACCTACATCCTGGTGTTCTCCCAATACTATAGCTTAGTTGGAGAGAGACCAAAGAACCATCTCTAAAGGTGACAATTGATATGATAATAGTTTTGATATTAAATATCATTCAAATTTCAAAGTTTTAATGCTTTATATAAAATGTACATAAAGTAAGAATATTTGAATCTTAAACACATTCAAGATTGATTAAGCTTTGGTATTACATCATTCAGATTTTAGAGTTGTGATGGATCATGATAAACATGTATAAATTTTTAATCTTTAGATCTTAAATATATTAAAAACTTTTTAAGCCTTGATATTACATATCATATAAATTTTAGAGCTGTAATACATCATATAAAATTTGTATAAAGTTTGAATCTTTAGATATTAAACATGTTCAAAAGTACTTAAGCTTTAGTATTACATATCATTAAAATTTCAAAGTTTTGATGCATCATGAGAAACATACATAAAGTTCAAATTTTTGGATCTTAAATACCTTCAAAACAACTTAAGCTTTGCTATTACATCATTCAAATTTTAGAGTTGTGATGCATCATGATAAATACACATAAAATTTGAATCTTTGGACTTTAAACATATTTAAAACTACTTAAACTTTCGTATTAAATAGCATTTAAGTTTTAAATTTGTGATGCATCATGAGAAACATGCATATGTTTGGAATCATTAGATCTAAAACATGTTTGAAATACCTTAAACTTTGGTATTAAAACATTCAAATTTCAATGTTCCAATACATAGGTTTTAAATATTTTAAACTTAAACATGTTTAAAACCACTTAAGCTTTGATATTAAATATCATTAAAACTTTAAAGTTATAATGCATCATAATAAATGCACATAAATTTCAAATTTTTAGATCTTAAACACCTTTAAAACTATTTAAGCTTTGATATTACATATCATTTAAATTTTAAAGTTGTGATGCATTAAGAGAAATGCTCATAAAGACTAAATCTTTAGATCTTAAACACGTTCAAAACCAAATAATATTTGGTATTAGATCATTCAAATTTCAGCATCTTGATGAATCATGAAAAATAAGCATAAATTTTGAATCTTTAGATCTTAAACACATTCAAAACATCTTAAGCTTTGGTATTACATATAATTAAAATTTTAGAATTGTGATGCATTATGAGAAATATGCATAAAGTTTGAATCTTTCAATCTTAAACACATTCAAAACTACTTAAGCCTTAGTATTACATATCATTTAAGCTTCAAAGTTGTATTGCATCATGATAAAATCATGTAAAATTTGAATTGTTTTATCTTAAACACATTCAAAATTTATAAATCTTATGTATTACATATCATTTAAATTTCAAGTATTTAGTTCTTAAACACCTTAAAAACCATTCAATATTTTGTATTACATATAATCCAAGTTTCAAAGTTGTGATGCATCATGAGAAATGTGCATAAAATTTGAATCTTTCATTCTTAAACACATTCAAAACTACTTAAGCCTTAGTATTACATATCATTCAAGCTTCAAAGTTGCATTGCATCATAATAAAATCATATAAAGTTTGAATTGTTTTATCTTAAACACATTCAAAATTTATAAAGCTTATGTATTACATATCATTTACATTTCAAATTTATAATGCATCATAATAAATGTGCACAAAATTCTAATTTTTTGATCTTAAACATGTTCAAAACCACTTAAGATTTGGTATTACATATCATTCATATTTCAAAGTTGTAATGCATCATGAGAAATGTTCACAAAGTTTGAATACATAGATCTTATCATGTTCAAAACTACATTAGATTTTGTATTACATATAATTTAAATTTCAAAGTTGTGATGCATTATGAGAAATACGGATAAACTTCTAATCTTTAGATTTTAAACACCTTAAAAACTACTTAAGTTTTGATATTACATGTCTTTAAAATTTAAAAGTTACAATGCATCATGAGAAATGCATATAAAATTTGAATTTTTGGATCTGAAATACCTTAGAACATGCTTAAACTTTGGTATTACATATCATTCAAATTTTAGAGTTGTGATGTATCATAAGAAATGCACATAAAGTTTGAATATTCAAAATTACTAAAGTTTAAGTGGTTTGAATGTGTTTAAAATCCAAAGAGTTATAATTTATGAATGTTTTTAAAGATGTATCTCAACATTTAAAATATAATGATATGTAACACCAAAGATTAATTAGTTTTCAACATGTTTTAGATCTAAAGATTTGTACCTTATAATCATTTCTCATGATGTGTTACAATTTTAAAATTTGATTGATATGTAATACCAAAGCTTAAGTAGTTTTGGATGTGTTTAAGATAAAAATGTTTGAACCTTATTTAAATTTCATGTAATGCATCAAAACATTAAAATTTCAATGATATGTAATACTAAAGCTTAAGCAGTTTTGAACATGTTTAAAATCTAAAGATTGAAACTTTATACATGTTTCTCATAATGCATTACAACTTTAAAATTTGAATGATATGTAATACTAAAACTTAAGTGCTTTAAAACATCTTTAAGATTAAAATATCCAAATATTCAAAATTTAGGCATATTTATCATGATGCAACATAATTTTGAAATTTAAATGATATGCAATACCAAAGCTTAAGCAATTTTGAATTTGTTTAAGATTCAAAGCTTCAAACCTCATGAACATTTTTTACGACGAATCACAAATTTTAAATTTAAAAGATATATAATACCAAATCTTAGTGGTTTTGAATTTGTTTAATATCCAAAGACTAGAACTCTATGTGCATTTATCATGATGCATCACAACTTTGAAATTTGAATGATGTGTAATATCTAAGCTTAAGTAATTTTAAACATGTTTAGTATCTAAATATTCAAAATTTATATAGATTTATTATGATTCATCATAACTTTGAAATTTTAATGATATGTAATTCCAAATTTCAAGATCTAAATATTCAAACCTTATGAGAATTTATCATTATACATCACAACTTTGAAATTTGAATGATGTAATACATAAGCCTAAATGATTTTAAACATATTTAAAATCCAAATATTCCAATCTTATGAGTGTTTCTCATGATGTGACACAACTTTTAAATTAAAATGATGTAATATCAAATCTTATGTAGTTTCAAATGTGATTTAGATCCAAAGATTTGAATATTATGCGCATTTCTCATGATGCATCCCAACTTTGAATTTTAAATGATGTGTAATACTAAATCTTAAGTAGTTTTGAAATTGTTTAAGATTTAAAGATGTAAAATTTATGCACATTTATCATGATGCATTACAACTTTGAAATTTAAATTATATGTAATATTAAATCTTAAGTAATTTTAAACTTGTTTAAGATCCAAAGATTCAATCTTTATTCACATTTCTCATGATACATCGTAAGTTTGAAATTGGAATGATATGTAATATCAAAGCTTAAGTGGATTTGGACATGCTTAAGATTCAAAGAATTGAATTTTATTCACATTTATCATGATGCATCACAACTTTGAAATTTGAATGATATGTAATATCGAAGCTTAATTAATTTTGAACGTTTTTAAGATCCAAATATTCAAACTTTATGTGTTTCGAGTGATACATCGTAAATTTAAAATTTGAATGATATGTAGTACTAAATCTTAAGTAGATTTTAAAATTTTTAAGATCCAAATATTTCTAAATTATGCATGTTTCTCATGATGCATCACAACTTTCAAATTTAAATGATATGTAATACAAAAGGTTAAGCAATTTTGAATGCATTTAAGATCTAAAGATTTAAATTTTATAAATATTTCTCATGATGTATCATAAAGTTTAAATTTAAATGATATGTAATATAAAATATTAAGTGGTTATGAAGGTGTTTAATATATAAATATTCAAAATTTATGTGTATTTATCATGATGCATAATAACCGTAAAGTTTGAATGATATGTAACACTAAAGCTTAATCAATTTTGAATGTGTTTCAGATCCAAAGATTTGAAATTTATGAGTATTTATCATGATGCATCACAAATTTAAAATTTAAATGATATGTAGCACTGAAGCTTAAAAAGTTTTGAACATGTTTAAGATCCAAAGATTTAAAGTTTATACACATTTATCATAATGTATCTCAATTTTGAAATTTGAATGACATGAATAACAAAGCTTAAAAATTTAAGATCTAAAGATTAAAACTTTATATGTGTTTCTTATGATATATCACAACCTTAAAATTTGAATGATATGTAATACCAAAGCTTAAGTAGTTTTAGACATGTTTAAGATCCAAATATTTAAACTTTGTGCATGTTTCTCATGATGCATCACAACTTTAAAATTTGAATGATATGTAATACTGAAGCTTAAGTGGTTTTGAATGTGTTTCAGATGTAAAGATTTAAACTTTATGTGCATTTCACATGATGAATTGTAACACTGAAATTTGAATGATATGTAATACCAAAGCTTAAGTGGTTTTAAATGTATTTAAGATCTAAATATTTGAACTTTATGTGCATTTAATGTGATGCATCACGACTCTATAATTTGAATGATATGTAATACTAAAGTTTTGCTTTTGAATTTTTTTAAGATATAAATATCTAAAATTTATGTATATTTCACAAAATGCATCATAATTTTAAAATTTGAATGATATGTAATACTAAAACTTAAGCAATTTTTAGCATGTTTAACATCCAAAGATTTAAAATTTATGCACATTTATCATAATGCATCATAACTTTAAATTTTGAATGATATGTAATACCTATGTTTAAGTGGTTTTGAATGTGTTTAAGATCCAAAAATTTGAAATTTATGTTCATTTCTCATGAAACATTATAACTTTGAACTTTGAATGCTATGTGATACAAAAGTTTAAGGAGTTTTGAGCATGTTTAAGATTCAAAGATTCAAAATTTATGCACATTTCTCATGATGCATCAAAAATTTTAAATTTGCATGATATGTAATATTGAAGCTTAAGTGCAATGTTTTGAATGTGCTTAAGATCAAAAGATTAAAATTTAATGTGCTTTTTCATGATGTTTGACAAACTTGAAATTTGAATGATATGTAATACTAAAGCTTTAAGAGTTTTAAACATGTATAAGATCCATATATTCTAACATTATGTGCATTTTTCATATTTAACTTTCACTGATATGTATTATCAAATCTTTAGTGGTTTTGAACATGTTTAAGATCTAAAGATTTAAATTTTATACATATTTTTCATGATGCATTACAACTTTGAAATTTGAATGATATGTAATACCAAATCTTAAGTTATTTTGAAGGTGTTTAAGATCTAATAATTTTAACTTTATTTAAACTTTTCATGATGCATTACAACTTTGAAATTTTAATGATATGTAATATCGAATCTTAAGCAATTTTAAATGTGTTTAAGATCTAAAGATTCAAAATTTATGTGTATTTATCATGATGCATCATAACATAAAAACTTGAATGATATTAATAATAAATATTAAGTGATTTTAAACATGATTAAGATACAAATATTTGAACTTTATGCATGTTTCTCATGATGCATTACAACTTTGAAGTTTGAATGATATGTAATACCAAAGCTTAAGTAGTTTTAAACATGTTTAAGATATAAAGATTTAAACTTTATAACCATTTATTATGATGCATCCCAAATTCAAAATTTTAATGGTAAGTATTACTAATTTTTAAGTAGTTTTGAAGGTGTTTAAGATTTAAAAATTTAAAATTTAAACATAGTTTGCATAATGTATTGCAACTTTAAAATTTGAATGATATTGAATATAAAAGCTCAAATGATTTTGAATGTGTTTAAGATCTAAATATTTGAAAATTATTCTATTTCTCATGATTCATCACAACTTTGAAACTTGAATGATATCTAATACCAAAGTTTAAGTGGTTTTGAGCATGTTTAAGATCCAAAGATTCAAACTATATGCACATTACTCATCTTGCATCACAACATTACAATTTTAATGGTATGTAATACCAAGTTTTAAGTGATTTTGAATGTGTTTAAGATCCAAATATTCAAAATTTATACATGTTTCTTAGAATGCATCAAAGACATTTAAATTTTAATGAAATGTAATATCGATGCTTAAGCAGTTTTGAATTTGTTTAAGATTAAAAGATTTAAATTTTATGCGTGTTTTTCACAATAAATAACAACTTTGAAATTTTAATGATATGTAATATTGAAGCTTAAATAGTTTTAAATGTGTTTAAGATCCAAATATTCAAATGTTATTAACATTTCTCACAATACACCACAACTTTAAAATTTAAATGATATGTAATATTGGAGCTTAAGTGATTTTAAATATCATTCAAATTTTAAAGTTAAGATGTATCATGAGAAATGTGCATACATTATAAATATTTAGATCTTAAACACATTTAGAATTTTTTAAGCTTTGGTATTATATATCATTTAAAGTTCAAAGTTATGATGCATCATAAAAAATGCACATAAAGTTCAAATCTTTGGATCATATCATTAAAATTCAAAGTTATGATGCATCATGATAAATGTGCATAAGTTCAAAACCTTAGATCTTAAACATGTTCAAAACTGCTTAAGCTTTCGTATTACATGTCATTCAAATTTCAAAGTTGTGATACATTTTAAGAAATACACAAAAAATTGAATCTTTGCATCTTAAACATGTTTAAAACAATTTAATATTCAATATTAAATACCATTAAAATTTCAATATTATCATGCATCATGAGAAATGCACATTAAGTTTTAATATTTTGAATTTAAAACATGTTCAAAACTAGTTAAGCTTTGGTATTACATATTATTTAAATTTAGAAGTTGTGATGAATAATGAGAACTACATATAAAGTTCAAATCTTTAGATATTAAATACATTCAAAATCATTCAATCATTGATATTACATATCATTTAAATTTTAATGTTGTAATGCATTATAAGAAATGCATTTAAAATTTAAACATTTAGATTTTAAACACCCTCAAAATTAATACCGATGCATTACAACTTTGAAATTTAAATGATATGTAATACCCACATTTAAGTGGTTTTGAACATGTTTAAGATCCAAATATTTGAACATTATTCATGTTTCTGATGTTATACGATAACTTTGAAATTTGAATGATATGTAATACTAGAGCTTAAGTAGTTTTGAATGTGTTTAAGATCGAAAGACTCTAATGTTATGCATGTTTCACACAATGCATCACAACTTTTAAATTTGAGTGATATCTAATAAAAAATCTTAATCAATTTTGAATGTGTTTATGATCCAAAGATTTAAACTTTATGCACATTTCTCAAAATGTATCACAAATTAAAAATATGAATTATATGTAATATTGAAGATTAAGTAGTTTTGAACATGTTTAAGATGCAAAGATTAAAACTTTGCGCATGTTACTCAAAATGCATCACAACTTTAATATTTCAATGATATGTAATACCTAATATTAAGTCATTTTGAATGTCTTTACGATCCAAAGATTCAACCTTTATGTACATGTCACAATGCATCACAACTTTGAAATTTGAATGATATGTAATATTAAAGCTTAAGTGATTTTGAACATATTTAAGATCCAAAGATTCAAACATTGTGCATATTTTTGATGATGACATAACATTGAAATTTGAATGATATGTAATACATAAAATTAAGTGGTTTTAAATATGTTTAAGATCAAAAGATTTAAATTTATGTGTGTTTCTCATGATGCATCATAATTTTAAAATTTGAATGATGTAATACCAACGATTAAGTGGTTTTAAAAGTGTTTAAGATTCAAAAATTTGAAATTTATGTGGGTATTGCATAATGCATCACAACTTTAAAATTTTAATGATATGTAAACCAAAGCTTAGGCAATTTTAAACATGTTTAATATCTAAATATTTAAACTTTTTTTACATTTCTCATCATGTATTACAACTTTGAAATTTGAATGACATTTAATACTAAATCTTATGTGATTTTATACATGTTTAAGATACAAACATTTAAATTTTATACATGTTTATCACAATGCATCATAATTTTGAGATTTGAATGATATGTAATATCAATGCTTAAATAATTTAAAACTTGTTTAAGATCAAAAGATTCAAACTTTATGTATGTTTATCATAACACATTACCACTTTGAGATCTGAATGATGTAATTCCAAAGCTTAAATAATTTTTAACATGTTTAAGATCTAAATATTTAAACTTTATGTAGGTTTCTCATAATGTATCAGATCTTTAAAGTTTGAATGATATGTAATACCAAAGCTTAAATAATTTTGAATATGTTTAAGATGTAAATATTCAATATTTATGCACATTTACCATGATTCATCAAAAAATTTAAGTTTTAATGATATGTAATACCAAATCTTAAGTGGTTTTTTATGTGTTTAAGATTCAAAAATTCAAACTTTATGTGCATTTCTCATAATGCATCATAACTTTGAAATTTGAATGATATGTAATATCGAGGCTTAAGTGGTTTTGCATATGTTGAAGAGCAAAAATTTCAAACTTTATGTTCATTTATCATGATGCATCGTAACTTTAAAATTTGAATGATATATAATACCAAAGCTTAAATTATTTTGAACATGTTTAAGATCTAAAGATTTGAACTTTGTGTGCATTTATCATAATGAATTTTAACTTTGAAATTTGAATGATATGTAATATTGAAGCTTAAGAAGTTTTGAACATGTTTATGTTAGTAGAGGTTCTTGAAGCTTTAGAACATGCTACAGACAAGAATAGTTTTGAGATAATTCATGTGCACATAATAGTTTATCATAAAAAATAGGAATTAAGCTGATAAAAACATAATAAGCATTAATTATTCAATGTTATTGAGGAATTAAGAGCAAATAATATTGTATAAACTAAAATAATGCACTCAAAATAGTTTAGATAGAAATTATCCAATACATTACACATGAGAATGCATATAAGGAACATTAAAATAAATCATACAGATAACCATAACTAGATAATCTCTATTGATCTCTTCTAGAAACTATAACCCTCTTTTTCTTATAAACAAAAGTATATATGGACATTTCTAATATATGAATGTTCATCTTCTACTCATACTTGGTGCCAAAAGTGGAGTTTCTTTATATTATAGCCTATTACAAGTCATGAAGATAAGACAAAATACACTATACAATGATAAAATGAGTGCTCAGATAAATATCTTACATAGATATACAATCCAAATTCTTCTACCAATACTTTCCCAAACTTAAAATATTATCTCATCCTGAGACAACATCATAGGATCTTCAGAGAATACACAAATTACTAGGAGCTAAAGAAATAGTTGGACTAGTAAGATTCACAATAATTACTCAAGTTATCATTTATAATTTTCACCTCTTACGCACTACCTAGCTACCCTTTTAAGTTTTTAACTAAGTAGCATACCAACCTACTACCTTTGAAAGTTTTTGACAGGCTAGAATAACTATGTGGCCACCCTTTATGGGTTTTCAACCAACCTAACCCCTCTTATCTTACTAATTATTTCCCAATACAAAATGATATAGAAATTTTTTAAAAACATTCTCTGTGCATTACTTAACTTGATGGTGGTGGCATGGATACAATTGAATATTAACATAAAGAGTCCTTAGACTTTGACTATGTATCTTTACATTGTCTGATGATCTACTAGAATTCAGAAGGCATCTTATAGGCAAGTGCATTAACAATTTATGCAACTGAGGTAGTGAATAGAGTTAGATATATTTTTTATACATTACAGTCCATCATCACTTCTTCCATTAGATGTAGTAGGGTTAAAAATAAAGTGTGGTAGATGATGATTCACTTGATATATACATCATTAGTTATGATTAAAGTAGCCTTGGTGTTCACAACCCTTATCTAAATCTCTCCACTCAGATGCTCCATTTATTCATGTGTCTTTGAACTTGGAGGATGGTAAAGGAACTATGAAATAGTTGGTTGTACTAATTTAGAAGGTTATCATACACATTATCCCTATCATTTAGTGATTCCCAGAGTGCTCTATCCTTCTCCTCTATAATTGTATTGTGACCATTTATGGTTAATTTGGTTGTGGTAGCATTTGTAAAGTCTATGTTAGAATTAATTAATGTGGTATCTAATTATAGCTTCCAATCTAGAAAGCTTCATGTAACCTATTTATTTTGAAGTATAATGGCATCAAGCATTCCTTGGTATTCCTCTAGCAGAGTGATGAGTGTGGAAGCATCATCCTTAAGATCTTGACCTAATGTTCCCATTGCATAAAATTTCTACGTTGCACACCAATCCTTTGTTAACTCAGAGATAGGTGTCTTGTGTCTACACTAGTTAGACATTACTTGGTCCTTGATTGCTTAAGCAACCAACTCAAGACAAATATCCTAGATGAGATTTATAGCTTCATGTAGTTGGTTGTACCTTTAACTCAATGTTCTTGGCCTTAGATTGGTCAACCTCCTACTCCAAAGAGGTGTCCTTCTATGCAATGAAATCCTAGAATGCCATAACACCCTCTAACACATTCTTCAATGGTAACCTAAAAAATCTAATGATGCTTCCTATTAAAGTAGGAATGCTACTAATATTCCCATGGTAGCTAGAATATCAGGTCATGGCATGGTTGTAAGTAGAAGTATGAAGGTGGTGCACCATGTACCCAAAGTTAAAACACCCCATATCCAAACTCCTCCCAAAGATAAGGTTGGTTGCTAGTCACCTGTTGTAGTTATAGGTTTAGATTCTTCTTGTACTCGTTGCTCTGACCCACTTTGTTATTTTTATTTATGGACTTTTTATTGTTACACCTTGGAATATTCTATAGTCTTTAGTTATTTCATAATGTCTTCATCCTATTTTCTCTTGGCTTTTTCTACTACTTTCCTATTGAGGTCTTCCTCCACAACTTCCTTCTTTTCTTGTTCCTCCTCATGTTGATTTTGCACACATTTTACTTCTTGTTTCTATTCTTCAAATATAGTAGCCTTATCTTATTTAATCTTAGCCTACACATTTGCCTCTAAATTATCTTATTCTTTGGTTGTACACACTTGTTATTCATATGTTTGAGCCTATTATTTATGTAGGGCTTCATCTTCTTCTTCTTTCTTCTTCCTCGTAACTTCATCGACTTACTATTGAGTAAGAGTGGCATACTCCATAGCTTTATTTTCCTATACATCTACATCTTATATTTAATTATCTTTTTCTTCGTTAGCCTTTGTAGTGAGTATATCCATTTTATTCCTTTGCTCTTCATCCCTCTTTTTTGGTGTGCATCATGCACCTATTTTTTTGTATCGACAGATTATTTTCCTTCTTTATCTACTTGATAGCCTATTTTTGTTTAATGTCTACATCATGTGCCTTTTAATTGGCCTTAGCTTCCTTATCTTAATGACGCACTTATTCATTTATTATTTTTGGGCCTATTCATTTTGGTGATTTTTTTTCTTGTTAGACTCATCATTTTGTTGTGTGAGCTACTTCTTCCCATGAAGTCTTTTGATCTTTAGTTTTAGGCTAATATGGTATTAGATCTTTATACTTCAAGGCATTTATTATGTATGGTGAATTACTTGGATGGAAAATAAAGCTAGAGATTGATTATTTCTTCCATACCAAGGTAACCAACCTATGTTTGGGTTGTGATTCATGAAGTAGAGGAAGGATAAGGCTATACTTCTTACATAACAGTTGCCCTACCAAATGTGTATTCTTTGAGGGTAGGAGAAACCCTAACCTCTTGTCAAGTTCAAGGTCTATGCACCAAATTATCCTATGGAATTTCAAGTAGTGACATAAATATGTTGATGACTATGAAAGTGGTGAAAGGTTGCTACTCGAAGAGTTTGGCCATTATCTGCATTTGTTCATCCTCTTCATGCATAGTGTCTACAATAATAAATGGTGAGCATGGTGGTATTTACACCCAAATAATTGAAGGGACCTTCTTAAGCACTTGAACTATGTGTAATAATTTCCAAAAGAATAAATCCTTCTCCTCATAAAAATTGCCTACCATATTTGTAATCATCATCTAGTAGACCTCATGATCATCTTTCCCCATCTAACGTAGGTCACAAGATATTATGATCTAAGGTAATTTAGGGTCATTCAACCAAGTCACTATACTCTTTGTCTTGTGATTCAATAGAGGTGATGGTTATTATTCTATGAAAATATTACATTTTACTTTTTACTATTGTAAAGTTGTGTCTTTAGGTTATTGTTATGCTGAAGGAACTACTATGTCAGTTGGTATAGCTTGAAGAGGTGTCACATGCCTAGATACATATCATTTTATCTTGGTGACCTCAACCTATGTCATGGCAATGGTAACAAAATATGGTAAGGTTCTAAATGGTGATCTAATCAGTTCATATATGTGAATGAATATGCCTTTCAAAAGTAAAGTGATAATAAAATATTTTTTTAGGTACTACATGATGTCTGATGGCACTTGTGGGTGTGTATCAATCAACTCCAAACACTCCTCCCACCATGTCTTAAACATTAAATCATGAGATAGGTCATTATGCTTAGGTGTCCATATCATTTTTTTAAATTATTATGTTGATTAATAGTCAGTATTTCGGTGAACCTCTCCTTCAAGGAACTTTCATTCAGTGAAACACAATAAAAAGATCAAGAATTGGTACTAGAAGGTATACCCAGAAGTCACGTGGATTTTTTCAATATTTTTAAGAATATCTTGTACAAAGTACTCAAGCTAGTTAAACTAATCATTGCAGTGGATCATATAATGTGTAATGTCAACCACTTCCTTAGGGATTTGCTTTGTAGACTTGGTAATCTACCAAAATTAGCATGGGATGTAGTCAACCAAGATGCACATTAGTTCATCTTTAATATCTTCAATTTGGATTCTTCTATATCCCCAAACATATATATCTCTAAATTTGTAGGGGATAGGAGGCATTTGAGACTTGTAAGGAGCAAGAGAATTACCCTGCATAGACATACCCAAAGCTCTAGCCATTGCTTTGGTGTTGATAATAATGGTGGTATTGGTGCCAATGTAGATTTTTCCCTTATTATAGAAGCTAAGAAATATTTTCACAATATCCCCCAAATAATCGAAGGTAGGCATCCAAAACAAATGCTTGATGTCAGTCTTATGTAAATAGTATGGGGCTCTAAGAACAAGTGGTTACAAAACATCTATTGGATCTGGTCATAAGAGTTTTTATTCTACCACTCAAATATAGTCAAATAGGTATGGATCAATATATTTTATGTACCAAATCACAAGATCGATGCCTATTGTTTCCTTCTAAGCATCTATCAAGTTTCTAATGAGCTGTAAATGATCCCTGGTATCAAATTACTAGAAATGAGAACCTTTTTGCTTTCTTCACTATATAAATTAGCTCAGCTCTAAAACTTCAGCTCATAAAATGTTTTCAAGGATGAAATATGTACTTATTTCATAACCTTGTGTATTTATAAATTTCATGCCTATTGGTTTCTACATAAATGTCACATTAAGTTATCCCTTTGATATCAATTTGAATACTAATGTGGTAGATCTTATCCAATCTAGAAATAAAGGTAGTTAGTAATTGGTGCATGTGTCAAGATACATTGTTATATTATTTACTATCTATACTAGAGTATGTAATGATGATGTTGACTATCCACCAATTTGGTGAAAATTAGATCAATAAAACCTTGGTTCTTGCATTAATTGCTTGGGGATGACCATTATATGGTTGATATCTTGGTTGATGTGACTTAGCATTTCTCAGACTTAATTTATTTCTTGCACATACATTCAAATATGCTTAACCTTTAGTATTACATATCATTCAAACTTAAAAGTTGAGATACATCATGAGGAATGCAAAAAAATTTAAAATATTTAGATCTTAAACACCTTCCAAACCACTTAAGTTTTAGTATTACATATAATTAAAATTTTAAATTTTTGATGCATCATATAAAATTCACATAAAGTTTAATCTTTAACACATTTTAAACTACTTAAGCTTCAGTATTACATATGATTAAAATTTTAAAGTTCTAATGCATCATGAAAAATGCACATCAATTAAAATACATAGATCTTAAACACATTCAAAATTTCGTAAGCTTCAATAATAAATATCATTCAAAATTCAAAGTTGTGATGGATCATGAGAAATTCACCACAAATTTAAAATTTTTGGATGTTAAACACCTTCAAAATTGTTTAAGTTTCATTATTACATATCATTCAAAATTGAAAATTGCTATGTATTCAGAGAAATTTGCATAAATTTTAAATCCTTAGATGTTACATATGTTCAAAATTTCTTAAGCTTGGGTTACATATAATTCAAAATTCAAAGTTTTGATGCATCATGATAAACACGTATAAAGTTTAAATCTTTGGATCTTAAACATGTTCAAAACTGCTTAATCTTGATATTACATATCATTAATATTTCAATATTTTGATACATCATGAGAAATATTCATAAAATTTAAATATTTGTATCTTAAACACCTTCAAAACTATTTAAGCTTTGGTATTACATGTCATTTAAATTTCTAATCTATGATGCATTATATAAAATGTGCATAAAATTTGAATCTTTGGATCTCAAACATGTACAAAACTATTTAAGTTTCAATATTACATATCATTCAAATTTTAAAGTTGTGATGCATTATGAGAAATATGCATAAAGTTAGAATATTTTGATCTCAAGCACATTCAAAAATATTTGAGCTTCAGTATTACATATCATACAAATTTCAAATTTGTGATGCATCATAATAAACCCGCATAAACTTCCAATCTTTAGATCGCAAACACATTCAAAAATACTTAAGCTTCGATATTTGACATCATTCAAATTTCATATTTATGACGCATTAAAATAAATGCACATGAAGTTTGACTCTTTGAATCTTAAACACCTTAAAAACCACTTAAGCTTCATTATTACATATCATTCCAATTTCAAAGTTATGATATATCATGATAGATGTACATAAAGTTTAAATCTTGGGATCACAAACATGTTTAAAACTACTTAAGCTTCTATATTACTTGTAATTCAAATTTCAAAGTTATGATGCTTTATGAAAAATTCATATAAAGTTTGAATCGTATGATTTTAAACACATTAAAAGCCTCTTAAGCTTTGGAAATACATATCATTCAAATTTCAAAATTATGATACATTATGCGAAATGTACATAAATTTGAATCTTTGGGTCTCACACACATTTAAAACCACTTAAGTCTCAATATTTCATATCATTCAAACTTCAAAGTTGTGATGCATCATGAGAAATGCTCATAAAGCCATTAGAATCTTTAAATATTAAACACATTTAAAACTACTTAAGCTTTGATTATATATCATTAAAATTTCAAAGTTTTGATGCATCATGAGAAACTCACATATATTTTAAATATTTAGATCTTAACACCTTGAAAATTGTTTAAGCTTCGGTATTACATATCATTCAAATTTAGAAGTTATCATGCATCATAAAAATAATACATAAATTTCAAATTTTCTGGGTCTTAAAAATCTTCAAACCTAATTAAGATTTAGTATTACATATCATTCAAATATTAAATTTGTGATTAATCACGAGAAATATGCATAAAGTAAAATTTTTTAGATCTTAAACATGTTCAAAACTGCTTAAGCTTTGGTATTACATATCATTCAAACTTCAAATTTGTGATGCATCATGAGAAACATGCATAAATTTCAACTATTTAGATCTTAAATACATTCAAAACTATATAATATTTAGTATTACATATCATTTAAATTTTGAAGTTGTCATGCATTATGAAAAACATGCATAAAGTTTAAATATCTAGATTTCAAACACGTTCAAAATTTTTTAAGCTTTAGTATTACATATCATTCAAATTTCAAATCTTTATATCTTTAACACATTCAACATCACTTAATATTTGTTATTACATATCATTTTAACTTTATACTTGTAATGCATTATGAAAAATATGCAAAAAGTTCAAATCTTTAGATTTTAAACATGTTAAAAACTGCTCAAGCTTCAGTATTTTCTCATTATAATTATAATTTTTTGATGCATTATAAGAAATGCACAAAAATTTTGAATCTCTAAATTTTAAACACATTCAAAACCACTTAAGATTTGGTATTACATATATTTTAAACTTTAAATTTATGATGCATCATGAAAAATACACATAGTTTGAATCTTTAGATCTTAAATAAGTTCAAAACTTTTTAAGTTTTGGTATTACATCATTTATATTATAAATTTGTGATGCACCATGATAAATATATATAAATTTCAAATATTTAGATATTAAATATATTTAAATCCACTTGAGATTTGATATTATATATAATTTAAATTTCTGAGTTGTGATTCATCATGAGAAATGTGCATAAAGTTTAAATCTTTAAATCTTTAGCACCTTCAAAACCATTTAAACTTTGGTATTACATATCATTAAATTTTTTAAGTTGTGATTTATCATACGAAATGCACATGAATTTCAATTATTTACATATTAAACACATTAAAAAATTATTAATTATTAATATTATATATCATTCAAATTTTAAAGTTGTGATGCAACATGAGAGACACACATAAAATTTGAATATTTATATTTTAAGCACATTCAAAACTACTTTAGATTTGGTATTACATATCATTCAAATTTCAAAGTTATGATGCATCATACAAAATATGCATAAAATTTAAATCTTTGAATCTTAAACACATTCAAAATTGATTAAGCTCTGATATTACATCATTAAAATTTCAAAGTTACAATGGATCATACAAAATGTGCATAAAATTTGAATATTTTAATCTTAAGTATGATCAAAACGACTTAAGATTAAATATTACATGTCTTTAATATTTTAGATTTGTGATGCATCATACAAAATATGCAAAATGTTTGAATCTTTGGATATTCAATACATTCAAAACCAATTAATATTTAATATTACATCATTTAAATTTCAAATTTAAATGCATTATAATAAATTTTCATAAATTTTGAATCTTTTGATCTTAAACACATTTCAAACTACTTAAGCTTTGATATTAAATATCACTCAAATTTAAAAGTTACAATATATTATAAGAAATGTGAATAAAAATTGAATCTATAAAACTTAAACACATTAAAAACCACTTAAGATTTAGTATTACATATAATTCAAATTTCAATGTTGTGATGTATCTTGAAAAATGTGCATATAGTCAAATCATTGGATGTTAAACACCTTCAAAACCACTTAAGCTTCGATATTACATCATTTAGATTTTATAGTTGTGATGGATCATGATAAATGTATATAGAATTTGAATTTTTGGATTATAAACACATTTAAAATTTATTAAACTTTGATATTAAATATCATACAAACTTCAAATTTATGATGCATAATGAGAAACACATGTAAAATTCCAATCTTTAGATCTTAAACACCTTTAAAACTATTCAAACTTTGATATTATATATCAGTCAAATTTGAAATTTTAGATGCATCATGGTAAATTCTCATAATGTTTAAATATTTATATCTTAAACATGTTATAAATCACTTAAGCTTTAGTTTTACATCATTCAAAGTTTAAAGTTTTGATGCATCATAAAAAAATTTAGATAAAGTCTGAATATTTGAATCTTAAACATGTTCAAAACCACTTAAGATTAGATATTACATATCATTGAAAATTCAAATTCGTGATGTATCATGAGAAATGTGCATAAGGTTCAATATTTAGATTTTAAAAATATTCAAAACCACTTAAGATTAGATATTATGTCATTCAAATTAAAACATTGTTAGGCATCATGATAAAAGCACATAAAATTTAAATATTTAAATCTTAAACACATTCAAAACATCTTAAGCTTTTGTATTATATATCATTAAAATTTTAAAATTGTGATGAATCATGATAAACATGCATAAGGTTTAAATCTTTAGATCTTAAATACATTCAAAACCACTTAAGTTTCTCCATTACATATCATCTAAATTTTAAAGTTGTGATGTATCATGAGAAATATGCATAAAGTTTGAATCTTTGGATCTTAAACAAATTTAAAACCATTTAAGATTCAATATTATATATCATTAAAACTTTAAAATTATGATGCATCATAAAAAATGTGCATATAATTTAAATCATTGTATCTTAAACACATTTTAAAGTTTTAAAAATCTGATATTACATATCATTTAAATTTTAAATTTATAATGCATCATGAGAAAAATTCATAAATTTTGAATCTTAAACACATTATAAACCACTTTAGATTTAGTATTACATACCATTAAAATTCTAAAGTTAAAATTCATTATGAGAAATGTGTAGAAAGTTTGAATCTTTGGCTCTTAATCATGTTTAAAATTACTTAAACTTTAGTATTACATATCATTAAAATTTTAAAGTTGTAATTCATCATGATAAATGTGCACAAAATTTGAATCTTTGGATCTTAATCATGTTCAAAATTACTTAAAATTTGGCACTATATATAATTTATATTTTAAAGTTACAATGCATGATGATAAATGTGCATAAAGTTCTAATCTTTGGATCTTAAATACTTTTAAAACTACTTATGTTTTGGTATTACATACCATTAAAATTTTAAAGTTGCAATACATTATGAGAAATACACATAAAGTTTGAATAGATATATCTAAAACACCTTCAAACCTTCTTAAGCTTTGATATTACATATCATATAAATTTTAGAGTTATGATGCATCATGAGAAATTGACATAAAATTCAAATCTTCAAAACTATAAACAAAGTTTGAATCTTTAGATCTTGAAAATTACATATCATTTAAATTTCAATGTTAGAATATATTATGAGAAATGTGTTTAATATTGAAGATTAAGTGGTTTTAAACGTGTTTAATATCTAAATATTTGAAGTTTATGCATGTTCCTCATGATCCATCATTACATTGAAATTTGAATGATGTGTAATACCAAAGATTAAGATGTTTTTAACATGTTTAAGAACTAAAGATAAACTTTATACTAATTTTTCATGATGCATTGTAACTTTCAAATTTTAATGATATGTAATACCAATGCTTAAGTTATTTTAAACATGTTTAAGATTCAAAGATTTGAAATTTATGAATATTTTCATGATGTATCACAACTTTAAAATTAGAATGATACGTAATACCAAAGCTTAAGTAGTTTTGAACATGTTGGAGATCCAAATACTTAAACTATTTATGCATTTCTCATAATGCATCTAATCTTTGAAGTTTGAATGATATGTCATACTAAATCGTAAATAGTTTTAAATATGTTTAAGATCTAAATATTTAAAACTTTATTCATATTGTTCATGATGCATTAAAAATTTGAAATATATGCAATACCAAAGCTGAAGTGGTTTTGAACATGTTTAAGATCTAAAGATTCAAATTTTATGCATGTCTCTAATAATGCATCACAACTTTGAAATTTGAATGATATGTAATAACAAAAGCTTAATTTGTTTTTACCTTATTTAATATCTCAAAATTTGAAGTTTATGCATATTTATCATGATGTATCACAACTTTGAAATTTGAATAATATGTAATACCAAATCTTAAATTATTTTGATGTGTTTAAGATTCAAAGATTTAAACTTTATGCATATTTTTCATAATTCATTACAACTTTAAAATTTGAATGATATATAATACCAAAACTTAAGTATTTTTGAAGGTATTTAATATCTAAATATTCAAACTTTATACAATTTTCTCATGATCCATCACAACTTTAAATTTTTAATGATATGTAATACCAAATGTTAAAAAATTATGAATGTGTTTAAAATCCAAATATTAGACCTTTATGTGTGTTTCTCATAATGCATATAAATTTAAAAATTTAAATGATATGTAATACTAAACTTTATTCGATTTTAAATGTGTTTAAAATCTAAATATTTAAACCCTATACATGTTTCTTATGATCCATAATAATTTTGAAATTTGAATGGTTTGTAATACCAAATATTAAGTGGGTTTTAATGTGTTTAGGATACAAAGACTCAAACTTGGCATCTCTCATGATGCATAATTTTTTTTAAATTTCAATGATATGTAATACAGATTAAGAAGTTTTGAATTTTTATAAGATCTAAAGATTTGAATTTTATATACACTTTTCATGATGAATAGTAACTTTAAAATTTGAATGATATGTAATAGAAAATATTAAGAGGTTTTAACATGTTTAATATCCAAATATTCTAATGTTATATGTGTTTCGCATGATGCATCACAAATTTGAAATTTGAATGATATGTAATTCCAAAGCATAAACATGATGTTTCAAATTTGTTTAAGATCATAAGATTTAAAATTTATGTACAATTTCTATGATGCATCATAAATTTGAATTTTAAATGATACGTCAAACTAAAGTTTAATTAGTTTTGACCATATTTAAGATCTAAAGATTGTAAATTTATGTGTGTTTCTCATGATTCATAAAACTTTTAAACAATGAATGATATGTAATATCAAAGCTTAAATGGTTTTGAATGTTTTTAAAATCTAAAGATTTGAAGTTTATGCATATTTCTCATGATTAATAACAACTTTGAAATTTTAATGATATATAATATCAAATATTAAGTGGTTCTGATCATGTTGAAGATCCAAAACTTTAAATTTTATGCATGTTTTTCATGATACATCATAACATTAAAATTTAAATGATATGTAATACCAAAAGTTAATTAATTTTGAACATGTTTAAGACATAAAGATTTGAATTTTATTAATATTTTTTAAAAATACATCACAACTTTGAAGTATGAATGATATGTAATACCAAAGATTATGTTGTTTTGAACATGTTTAAGATCTACAGATTTAAACTTTCTATGCATTTCTCACAATGTGTTATAACTTTAAAATTTAATGATATGTAATATTGAAGCTTAAGTAGTTTTGAAATTATTTAAGATCTAAATATTTAAAATTTATGCACATTTCTCACAATGAATCACAACTTTGAAATTTAAATGATATGTAATATTGAAACTTAAGTGGTCTTAAACATGTTTAAGATCTAAATATTTGAACCTTATGCACATATCTCATAATGCATTATAACTTTGAAATTTAAATGATACATAATAAAAAATATTAAGTAGTTTTAAACATGTTTAAGATCTAAAGATTTGAAATTTATATAATTTTTTCACAATGCATCAAATTTTGAAATTTAAATGATATGTAAAGCTTAAGTGGTTTTGAATGTGTTTAAGATATAACGATTCAAACTTTATGCATATTTATTACAATGCATCAAAAATTTTAAATTTAAAAGATATGTAATACCTAAATTTATGTATTTTTAAATATGATTTAGATCTAAACATTTAAACTTTATACATGTTTCTCACAATACATCACAACTTTGAAATTTGAATGATATTTAATACCTAAATCTTAAATAGTTTTGAACTTATTTAATGTCCAAAGAATTGAAATTTATGCATATTTTTTATAATTTATTATAAATTTTAAATTTCAATGATATATAATAGAGAAGTTTAAATAGTTTTGAATGTGTTTAAGTTCTAAAGATTTGAAAATTTTAAATGTTTCTCATAATGCATCATAACTTTGAAATTTGAATGATATGTAATACATAAGCCTAACTAATTTTGAATGTGTTAAAGATCCAAATATTTTAATTTTATGTAGTTTCTTAGAATGCATCATAAATCTAAAATTTTAATGATATATAATGCCATATATTAAGTAGTTTTGAATGTTATTAAGATCTAAAGATTCAAACCTTATACACATTTCTCACAATGCATCACAACTTTAAAATTTTAAAGACATGTAATATCACAGTTGAAGTGGTTTTAAATGTGTTTAAGATTTAAAGATTCAAAATTTAAAATCATTTTTCACAATACATAATAACTTTAAAATTTGAATGATATGCATTTTTGAAGCATAAGTGATTTTGAACGTGTTTAATATCCAAAGAATTAAATTTTATTCACATCTCTCACAATGTATCACAACTTTAAAATTTGAATGATATGAAATATTAAAGCCAAAGTGGTTTTGATCATGTTTAAGTTTCAAAGATTTAAATTTTATGCACATTTCTCATAATGTGTCCCAACTTTAAAATTTGAATAATATGTAATATTGAATCTAAAGTGGTTTTACATATGTTTAAGATCTAAAGATTCGAACATTTCATGTATTTATTATAATGTATCACAAATTTGAATTTTAAAATATATGTAATACCAAAACATAAGTGGTTTTGAATGTGTTTAAGATTCAAAGATATAAACTTTATGAGTGTTTCTTATGATTTATCATAACTTTAAAATTTAAATAATATATAATGCCTAAAACTTAAGAAATTTTGAATGTGTTAAAGATCTAAAAATTTAAACTTTTTGAGCATTTTTAAGATGCATTAAAATTTTGAAATTTGAATGATATGTAGTACTAAATCGTAAGTGGTTTCTAAAGTGTTCAAAATTTAAAGATTAAAACTTTAAGTGCATTTCACATGATGCATCACAATCTTGAAATTCAAATCATATGCAATATTGAAGTTCATGTGGTTTACAATGTGTTTAAGACTCAAAGAATCAAATTTTACACATGTTTCTCATGATGCATCACAAGTTTCAAAGTTGAATGATATGTAATACCAAAGATTAAGTGGTTTTAAATGTGTTTAATATCTAATAATTCAAATTTTATGCATGTTTCTCACAATGCATCTCAATTTTAAAATTTGAATGATATATAATACTAAAGTTTAAGTAGTTTTGAACATGTTTAAGATTCAAATATTTAAACTTTATGCATATTTTTCATAATGCATCACAATTTTGAAATTTGAATGATATGTAATACTGAAACTTAAGTAGTTTTGAACGTGTTTAAGATCCAAAGATTTAAACTATATGTGTTTGTCATGATGCATCTTAAATTTGAAATTTGAAAGAAATGTAATACTGAAGTTTAAGTGGTTTTAATAATATTTAAGATATAAAGATTCAAAATTTATGAGCATTTCTCATGACAACACTAAAATTTAAATGATATGTAATATGGAAGATTAAGTAGTTTTGATTATGTTTAAGATCTAAAAATTCAATTTTGTGTATTTCTTGTGATGTATCACAACTTAAAAATTTTAAGTAGTTTTGAATGTGTTTAAGATCCAAATTTTTGAAATTCATGTGCATCTATCAAGATTGCATTGAACTTAGAAATTGGAATGTCATGTAAAAATAAAATTTAAGTGGTTTAAAAGGTTTTTAAGATCTAAAAATTCATAAGTAATTTGCAATTTTCATGATGCATTACAAATTTTAAATTTGAATGATATGTAATATCAAAGCTTAAGAAATTTTGAATATATTTAATATCCAAACATTTAAAATTTATGCATATTTGTCATTATGAATTATAAATTTATAATTTGTATTTTATATAATAACTAAGCTTAAATAGATTTAAACATTTTTAAGATACAAAGATTTGAACTTTATATGTATTTCTCATGATGCATCTTAACTTTCAAATTTAAGTGATATGTAATACCTAAGGTAAAAGGGTTTTGAACATGTTTAAGATCCAAAGATTTAAACTTTATGAACATTTCTCATTATGCATCATAAATTTTAAATTTGAATGATATATAATATTAAAGCTTAGGCAATTTTCAAGGTGTTTAAAATTTAGATATTTAAACTTTATATCATATATCATTATGCATTATAAAATTGAAATATGAGTGATATGTAATATTAAATTTTAATCTATTTTAAATATGTTTAATGTTTAAATATTTGAACTTTATGTGCATTTATTGTGATGAATCACAACTTTGAAATTTGAATGATATGTAGTACTCAAGCTTAAGTAGTTTTGAGTGTGTTTAAGATCTAAAGATTTGAAATTTATGCATGTTTATCATGATGCATCATAAATTTAAAATTTATATAATATGTAATATTAAAACATAAGTAATTTTAAGCATATTTAAGAATTCAAGGATTCAAATTTTATGTATGTTTTTCATGATACATCATAACTTTAAAATTTAAATGATATGTAATATCAATTTTTAAGAAATTTTAATTTTGTTTAAGATCCAAAGATTTGAACTTTATGCATATTTATCATGATGCATCACAAATTTTAAATTTGAATTATATGTAATATTGAAGTTTAAGTAGTTTTGAACATGTTTAAGATTCAAAATTTATGCATTCTTTTTGTTATGCATCACAAATATGAAATTTAAATAAAATGTAATACTAAAGCTTAAATGGTTTTAATTATGTTTAAGATCTAAAGATTCAAATTTTATTCACATTTATCATTATGTATCAGAACACTAAAATATAAATGATATGTAATATCAAAGATTAAGTAGTTTTGAGCATGTTTAAAATCAAAAGATTTAAAATTTATGTATATTTTTCATTATGCATCATAATTTTGAAATTTTAAGTAGTTTTGAATGTGTTTAAGATCTAAAGATTTGAAATTCATGTGAATTTATCTTGATTACATCTCAACTTAAAAATTGGAATTGTAATACTAATGTTTAAGTGGTTTAAAAGGTTTTTAAGATCTAAAAATTCAAAAATTATTTACAATTCTCATGATGCATTACAAATTTTAAATTTGAATGATATGTAATATCAAAACTTAAGAGATTTAGAATGTATTTAATATCTAATGATTTAAATTTTATGAATACTTCTCATGATAAATTGAAAATTTGTAATTTGAATAATATGTAATACCTAAGCTTAACTAGATTTGAACATTTTTAAGATACAAAGATTTAAACTTTGTGTGCTTCTCATAATGAATCTTAACTTTAAAATTTAAATGATATGTAATACTTAAGGTTAAAGATATTTAAACATGTTTAAGATCCAAAGATTCAAATTTTATGCACAATTCTCATGATGTATCACAAATTTAAAATTTGAATAATATATAATACTAAAGTTTAAGCAATTTTAAAGTGTTCAAGATCCAAATATTCAAAATTTATATCATATATCATTATGTATTATAAAATTAAAATTTTAATGATATGTAATATTTAATTTTAAGTTATTTTAAAGGTGTTTAATGTCTAAATATTGAAATTTTATGTGCATTTCTTGTGATGAATCACACCTTTAAAATTTGAATGATATATAATACTTAAGATTAAGTAGTTTTAAGTGTGTTTAAGATTCTAAGATTTGAAATTTATATATGTTTATCATGATGCATCATAACTTTAAAATTTATATGATATATAATACCAAAGCTTAAGCAATTTTGAGCATGTTTAAGAATTCAAATATTCAAACTTTGTGTGTGTTTATCATGATACATCACATTTTTAAAATATGAATGATATGTAATATTGAAGATTTAGAAATTTTAAGTGTATTTAAGATCAAAATATTTGAATTTTATGCATATTTAACATGATACATCAAAAATTTAAAATTTGAATTATATGTAATATCGAAGCTTAAGTAGTTTTGAATATGTTGAAGATCTAAAGATTCAAAATCAATGCATGTTTTTTTGTTATGCATCATAAATTTAAAATTTGAATGATATGTAATACTAAATTTTAAGTGGTTTTGAAGGTGTTTAATATCCAAAAATTTAAACTTTATTCATATTTTTTATGATGCATTGTAACGTTAAAATTTGAATTATATGAAATACTGAAGATTAAGTAATTTTGAACATGTTTAAGATTTAAAGATTTGAACTTTATGCATATTTCTCATAATACATCACAACTTTGAGATTTAAATGATATGTAATATCGAATCTTAAGTGGTTTTGAGTGTGTTTAAAATACAAAAATTTAAACATTGTCTATTTCTCATGATGTATCATAACTTTGAAATTAAATTATATGTAAACATAAGCTTAAGCAGTTTTAAACATATTTAAGATCTAAAAATTCAAACATTATGCACCTTTCTCTCAATGCATCAGAACTCTAAAATTTGAATTATAGGTAATAATGAAGCTTAAGATGTTTTAAGTATGTTTAAGGATCAAAAAATTCAAACTTTATGCATGTTTCTCATGAAAATCACATCTTTAAAATTTTAATGATATGTAATATTGAAACTTAAATTATTTTGAGCATGTTTCAGATTTAAAGATTTAAAAATTATATATGTTTCTTCTGATGCATTACACCTTTAAAATTTAAGTGATATGTAATACCGAAGCTTAAGTGGTTCTGAGCATATTTAATATCCAAAGATTCAAATTTTATGCACATTTTTGTTAATGCATCACAAATTTAAAATTTGAGTGGAATGTAATACTAAAGTTTAAGCAATTTTAAATGTTTTAAGATCTAAATATTTGAACATTATGCACATTTTTTGGTATGCATCCTAACTTTGAAATTTGAATAATTTATAATACCAAAGTTTAAATGATTTTGAAAGTGTTTTAGATTTAAAGGTTTGAACTTTATGAATATATTTTGTGATGCATCCCAACCTTAAAATTTTAATGATATTTAATATTGAAACTTAAATTATTTTTAAGGTGTTTAAAATCTAGATATTAAATTTTATTTGTGTTTGACATGATGCATCATAACTTTGAAATTTGAATGACATTTAATACTAAAGCTTAAGCAGTTTTAAATATTGTTAAGATCCAAACATTTAAAAATTATTTTCATTTATCATGATATATTACAACTTTAAAATTTAAATGATATGCAATATTAAATCTTAAGTAGTTTTGAAGGTGTTTAAGATCCAAAGATTCAAACTTAATGCATGTTTCTCATGATACATCTCCACTTTGAATTTTGAATGATATGTAATACCTTAGCTTAAGTGGTTTTGAAGGTGTTTAAGATATAAATATTCAAACTTTATGTGTGTTTATAATGATGCATTATAACATTGAAATTTAAATAATATGTAAAGCTTAAGTAGTTTTGAGTTTATTTAAGATCCAAAGATTAAAAATTTATGTGCATTTATTGTGATACATCACAATTTTAAAATTTGAATGATATGTAATACTAAAATTTAAATAGTTTTTAAGGTGTTTAATATCCACGATTCAAACTTTATGCATGTTTCTCATGATGCATTAAAATTTTGAAATTTAATTGATATTTAATACCTAAACTTCAGCAATTTTAAATGTGTTTAAGATCAAAAGATTTGAATTTTTTACATATTTCTTATGATGCATCAAAACTTTAAAATTTAAATGGTATGTAATATTAGAGTTTAAACAATTTTGAAGGTGTTTAACATCCAAAGATTATAACTTTATAGTGTTTCTCACTATGCATTGTAACTTTAAAATTTGAATGAAAGTTAATATTGAAACTTAACAAATTTGAAAGTTGTTTAAGATCCAAAGATTTGAATTTTATACATATTTTTCATAATTCATTATAATTTAAAATTTGAATGATATATAATACTAAAACTTAAGTAGTTTTGAATGTGTTTAAAATTGAAAGATTAAAACTTTATGCATATTTTTTATAATATATCACAACATTAAAATTTAAATGATATGTAATACTGAAGCTTAAGCTATTTATACAGTATTTAAGATATAAAGATTTGAAATTTATGCACATTTTTCATGATGCATTGAAAATTTAAAATTTGAATGGTATGTAATATAAAATTTTAAGAGGTTTTGAATGTATTTAATATCTAAAAATCTAAACTTTATACAAATTTTTCATGATATATCAAAAATTTAAAATTTAAATGATATGTAATAACAAAGCTTATGTGGTTTTGAAGGTATCTAAGATCCAAAATTTCAAATTTTATGTTCATTTGTCATGATGTATCACAACTTTAAAATTTAAATGATAGGTAATTTTAAAGCTTAAGTAGTTTTGAATATGTTTAAAATTTAAAGATTAGAATTTTATGCATATTTATCATAATGCATCACAACTTTGAAATTTTAATGATATGTTATACTAAAGCTTAAACATTTTTCAATGTATTTAAGATTTAAATATTCAAACTATATGATTTTTTTTCATAATGCATCAAAAATTAAAAATTTGAAGGATATGTAATAATAAAATTTAAGTGGTTTTGAGCATGTTTAAGATTTAAATATTCAAACTTTATGCATGTTTTTTATGATGCATTGTAACTTTGAAATTTGAATGATATGTAATGCTAAAATGTAAGTAGTTTTAAAGGTGTTTAATATCCAAAGATTGAAACTTTATATGTATTTTTTATGAGGCATCTTAATTTTAAAATTTGAATGATATGTAATACCAAAGCTTAAGTGGTTTTGATGGTGTTTAATATCTAAAGATTTGAGATTTATGTGCATTTATCATGATGCATCACAACTTTCAAGTTTGAATGATATGTAATACTGAAGCTTAAATAAATTTTAATTTGTTTAATATCTAAATGTTCAAAATTTATGTGCATTTATCAAAATGCATCTTAAATTTGAAATTGAAATGATACATAGTATCTAACATTAAGTAGTTTTGAATGTGTTTAATATCTAAAGATTTAAATTTTATGCATATTTTTATGATGCATAATAAATCTAAAATTTCAACGATACATAATACCAAAGCTTAAGTGGTTTTGAACATGTTTATGACTTTTTATTAAGACTTTTCTCAATTGAGTTGCAGTTGAGTATTTGCACTTAGAATAGTTAGATGTGAAATCTACTTTTCTTCATTGTGATTTGGATGAAGAGTTGAATATAAAATAGGCACAAGGTTATGAGGTCAAAGGGTAGGAGAGCTATGTGTGCAGACTAAATAAGACATTGTATGGCTTAAAATAAGATTCATGGTAATGGTATAATAAATTTGATTATTGTATGTTGTAAAAAAAATATCAAAGGTGTCATTCTGACCATTGCATGTAAATCAAACATTTTGATGATGATTCTTTTATTATACTATGCTTGTATGTCAATGACATGTTAGTTGCAAGAAAGAACATCCAACATATTCATATGCTCAAAAAATAACTTAGTGACTCATTTTCTATGGAGGATTTGGGTGCTATAAAGCAAATCCATTTGGTATGAAAATTTATCATGTTAGGAAGGAGAGGAAGCTGATCTTATCCTAATTAGATTCTGTGAAGAAAGTCCAGGAAAGTGTTATCATGTTAGATGCTAAATCTATTGGTACTCCTTTGGTAGGCCACTTTTGATTATCAAAGGAGCAATGTCCCAAGATAAAAATTAAAAAGATTAAGATGTTTAAGGTACCTTACTCATCAACAATTGGTAGCTTGATGTATGCCATGGTTTGTACTAGGCTAGATATTACCCAAGTAGTGGGAGTTGTGAGTAGGTATATGAGTGATCTAAGTTATGAGTATTGGTAGGTAGTGAAATGGATTCTTTAATATTTGAGAGAATCCTTTAATTTTTACATTATGCTATGGTAGATCAGATACCACTTTGCATGGTTATGTAGACATGAATATGGAAGTGATATTAATAGCAGAAAAAGTATGACAATATATATATTTACTTTTAGAGGTAAAATGGTTAGTTGGATTTCTAGGATATAGAAGGTTGTGGCTTTATCATCCATAGAGTTAGAGTATGTTGTTACCATGGAAGATATCAAGGAGATGATTTGATTATAGGTGTTGTTTTGAGATTTGGAGCATGAGTAAGAAGTTGGCAGACTACACAGTGATAACTAGAGTGTTATTCATTTGGTAAAGAACTCTACTTTCCACTTGAGGATGAAACACATTCAGTTACATTATCACTTCATTAAGACAATTTTGGAGAACTTGGTGAAACTAGAGAAGATTAATAATAGCTATAATCCTATGGATATGATGACCAAGGTGGTCACATTAGACAAGTTGAGACTATGTTCAAATTTGGTTGGCCTTAATGGTCATGGATTAGTGATAAATTCTATTTTGGAGAAATAGTCTCCAAATGGGATATTTTTGAGTGTGGAGCCCTTTATGGCTATCACATGACCATAAAAATTAATTTTGGGGGCCTAAAGAGCTCCAAGGATGTGGGGGCATAATTTTCATGTTCTCCACATGTGAGTGGATTATTATTTGTATTCCTAATTTCTATGTATTCCATATTTCATAGATTTAGTTGTGAGATGTCTTTTCCCATGTTGACTTCCTTATTTTGAGTATGCTAGTTATTTTTCAAAAAAATGGAACTCCTTCCTTGTTTAGTGGAGTTGGTTGTGATCACATGTTTTTGGAAAATTTATGCCCTTAGAAGGTGGAGAGATGGAAATGGTGAATTCCTCTTTAGGAGAGATTTTGGATCAACTTTATGAGGTAGAGGAGGGTTGTCACATGTTGGATAATGCTTATTTTAGATAAGAATTTCACATTTGCTCTTTTTATATATTTTCTTCATTTTCTTATATATACAAGGTGTGGTGTGGCCTTTAGAGATTGATTGTTTATTTACAGAGTATGGATTTGAGAATCAAAGTCAAAGTGTAGGTGGTTTGCAAAGTACAAGTGTTCATTATAGGATGGGGTTTAGTAACTTATGAGATCCAACATTGTACAGGTGCAGGTGAAAGTACAAATTTTTGTGCAACACTTTTTGTAGGAAATTTTTCTCTCTGTGAGAGTTCATTATAATCTTGTTTTAGATTATTGACTTATTTGAAAAATTTCATTGGTGCATGTAACCCACATTGGGTGAACCACATTAGATCTATGTTATCTATGCTATTATTATATTTCTCTCATTTATATTTTCATATTAATGGTGAATTAAGGAACCTTTCCTTAATATATTTATTGCATAGCTATAAATTTGGTTTATGGTAATAGTAGATCTATATTTAGAAGTGTTTTATTTCGAAAATTTAATATCTAAAGATTAAAACTTTATGCATCTTTATCACAATGCATCACAAATTTAAAATTTTAATTATATGTAATACTAAAGCTTAAGAAGTCTTGAGCATGTTTAAAGATCGAAAGATTCAAACCTTATGCATGTTTCTCATGATACAACACATTTTTGAAATTTTAATGATATGTAATATTGAAGCTTAAGTAATTTTGAGCATCTTTAAGATCCAAAGATTTAAAAATTATTCATGTTTCTCATGATGCATCAAAAATTTAAATTTGAGTGATATGAAATAGTGAAGCTTAAGCGGTTTTGAGCATGTTTAATATCCAAAATTTTAAAATTTATACATATTTTTATTAATGCATAACAAATTTAAAATTTGAGTGGGATGTAATACTAAAGATTAAGTGGTTTTTAATGTGTTTAAGATCTAAAGATTTGAACTTTATACACATTTTTAGGTATGCATCGTAACTTTAAAATTTGAATAATATATAATACCATACTTTAAATGCTTTCGATGATGTTTTAAATCAAAAAATTTAATATTTATTCATATTTATTATGATTCATCCCAACCTTTAAATTTTAATGATATTTAATGTTGAAGCTTAAGTGATCTTTAAGGTGTTTAAAATATTAACATTCAAATTTTATGCATTTGTTCTCATGAGGCATCACAAATTTGAAATTTGAATGATATATAATATAAAAGCTAAAGTAATTTTGAATGTATTTAAGATCCAAACATTCAAACTTTATTTTTATTTCTCATCATGTATCACAAATTTAAAAATTGAAAGATATATAATACAAAAGCTTAAGTGGTTTTCAAGGTGTTTAAGATCCAAAGATGCAAACTTAATATACATTTCTCATGATACATCTCCACTTTGAATTTAGAATGATATGTAATACCTTAGCTTAAGTGGTTTTGAATGTGTTTAAGATCTAAAGATTTGAACATTATGATGTTTTTGATAATGTATTTTAACATTGAAATTTGAATGATATGTAATGCCAAAGCTTAAGCAATTTTAAAGGTGATTAAGATCAAAAATTTTAAAATTTATGCACATTTCTCATGATACATCACAAGTTTAAAATTTGAATAATTTTTAATACTAAAACTTAAGTGGTGTTGAAGATATTTAAAATATAAAGATTCGAGATTTATATGTTTCTCATGATGCATCAACAATTTAAAATTTGAGTGATATGCAATACTAAAGATTAAGCAATTATTAGTGTATTTAAGATCTAAATATTCAAATGTTATATGCATTTGTTGTGATACATTATAACTTTGAAATTTGAATGATATGTAATACTAAGCCTAAGTAAATTTCAAGGTATTTAAGATCCATACATTCAATCTTTATGCATGTTTCTCATGATGCATTGAAAATTTAAAATTTGAATGATATTTAATATCTAAATTTAAGTAGTTTTAAAAGTGTTTAAGATCCAAAGATTTAAACTTTATGCATATTTTTGTGATGCATCAAAATTTTGAAATTTGAATGGTACGTAATACTAAAGTTTAAACTATTTTGAAGGTGTTTCACATCAAAAGATAATAACTTTATAGTGTTTCTCATTATGCATTGAATCTCTGAAATTTGAATGATATCTAATATTGAATCTTAAGAGGTTTTAAATAAGTTTAAGATCTAAAGATTTAAATTTTGTGCACATTTTTTATGATGCATCATAATTTAAAATTTGAATTATATTTAATACCAAAGTTTAAGTATTTTTAAATGTGTTTAAGATCAAATGATTAGAACTTTATGCACATTTCTCTTAATGCATCACAACTTTAAAATCTAAATGATATGTAATACTGAAGCTTAAGAAATTTATAGTGTTTAAGATCTCAAGATTTGAACTTTATGCACATTTATCATGATGCATTTCAAATTTAAATTTTTTTAATGATATGCAATATAAAAGCTTAAGTGGTTTTGAATGTATTTAATATCCAAATATTCAAACTTTATACACATTTTTCATGATGCATCATAAATTTAAAATTTGAATGATATGTAATACTAAAGCTTAAGTGGTTTTGAAGGTGTTAAATATCTAAAAGTATCAATTTTATGTGCATTTTCATGATGTATTACAACTTTAAAATTTTAATGATAGGTAATTTTGAAGCTTAAGTAGCTTTTAATGTGTTTAAAATTCAAAGATTAAAACTTTATGCATATTTTCAATAATGTATCACAACTTTTAAATTTTAATGATATGTAATATTGAAGCTTAAGTAGTTTTTAGTGTGTTTAAGATCTTAAAAATTGAATTATATGCATGTTTCTCATGATGCATCACAAATTTAAAATTTGAATAATATGTAATATGAAAATTTAAGTGGTTTTGAATGTTTTTAAGATCCAAATATTTAAAATTTATGCATGTTTCTTATGATTCATCACAACTTTAAAATTTAAATGATATGTAATACCAAAGCTTAAGTAATTTTAAAAGCGTTTAAGATCTAAAAATTCAAATTTTATATGCATTTCTCATGAGGCATCTCAATTTTGAAATTTGAATGATATGTAATATCGAAATTTAATTGGCTTCAAAGGTGTTTAATATCCAAATATTTGATCTTTATGTGCACGATATATGTAATACTAAAGCTTAATAAAAATTAATTTGATTAGGCTCTAAAGACACAAACTTTATATGTATTTCTCTAAATGCATCATAACTTTGAAATTTAAATGATATGTAATATCAAAAATTAAGTAGTTTTAAACGTGTTTAATATCCAAAGATTTGAACTTTATGTGCATTTGTATGATGCATATCAACTTTTAAATTTGAATGATACATAATATCAAAGTTTAAGAAGTATTGCATATGTTTAAAATATAAAAATTTAAACTTTATGACAGTTTCTCATAATGCATCACAACCTTGAAATTTGAATTATATGTAATACGGAAGTTTAAATGATTTTGAGCATTTTTAACATCCAAAGATTTGAACTTTATACCCATTTCTCATAATGCATAACAACTATAAAATTTAAATGATATGTAATATTTAATCTTAAGTGGTTTTGAACTTATTTAAAATATAAAATTTTAAATTTTATTCACATTCTTCAGACTACATCTCAACTTTAAAATTTGAATGATAGTAATATGGAAGCTTAAGTAGTTTTAAATGTGTTTAAGATTTAATAATTCAAACTTTATGCATATTTGTCATAATATATCACAACATTGAAATTTGAATGATATGTAATACTAAAGCTTAAGTGATTTTGAATATATTTAAGATCTAAATATTTAATTTTTAATCACATTTCTTAGAATGCATCATAATTTTAAAATTTGATTGATATGTAATACTGAAGCTTAAATAGTTTTAAACATATTTAAGATCTAAAGATTCAAAATTTATGCATGTTTCTCATAATGCATTGCAATATTAAAATTTGAATGATATGTAATATCAAAATTTATGTAGTTTTGATCATGTTTAAGAATCAAAATTTAAAATTTATGCACATTTCTCATAATGCATCACATCTTTGAAATTTGAATGATTTATAATATAAAATCTTAAGCAATTTTGAATGTGTTTATGATCCAAAGAATTGAATTTTATGAGTATTTTTCATCATAAATCACAAATTTAAAATTTAAATGATATGTAATATTGAAACCTAAATAGTTTTCAGTGTGTTGAAGATCCAAATATTTGAACTTCATGCATATTTATTATAATGCAATGTAGCTTATAAATTTTAATGTTATGCAATATTAATTATTAAGTTATTTTAATCATGTTTAAGATCCAAAGATTTGAATTTTATTCATATTTTTTATAATAAATTGTAACTATTTAATTTAGATGATATGTAATATAAAAGCTTAAGCTATATTGAGCATGTCTAATATCCAAAGAATCCAAATTTATTCATGTTTATCATAATACATCATACTTTTGAAACTTAAATGTTATGTATTACTGAAGGGTAATCCATTTTAAATGTGTTTAAGGTCTAAAGATTCAAATTTTATGCACATTTATTATAATGCATCACAACTTTGAAATTTAAATGATATGAAATACCGAAGCTTAATTAGTTTTGAGTAAGTTTAAGATCTAAAGATTCAAATTTTATGTGCATTTCTCATATTGCATCATAAATTTGTAATTTGAATGATATGTAATACCAAAGTTTTAGTGGTTTTGAACATGTTTAAGATAAAAAAATTTAAACTTTATGCATATTTCTCATAATGCATTACAACTCTAAAATTTGAATGATATGTAATACTGAAGCTTAAACAGATTTGAGTGTATTTAAGATCTAAAGATTCATATTTTATGTCTATTTAAAATAATGCATTGGAATTCTTAAATTTAAATGATATGTAATACCAAGGCTTAAATTTTTTTTAACATGTTTAGGATCCAAATATTTGAATTTTATGCATATTTTTCATAATGTAACAAAACTCTATAATTTGAATGATATGTAATACCAAAACTTAAGTAGTTTTGAGCATGTTTAAGATCTAAAAATTTAAAATTTATGCATGTTTCTTAAAATACATGACAACTACAAAATTTAAATGATATGTATTAGTGAAGCTTAGTAATTTTGATTGTGTTTAAGATCTAAATATTCAAAATTTATTCACATTTCTCATATTGCATTGAAACTCTAAAATTTGAATGATATGTAATATCGAAGGTTAAGCCATTTTGGGCATGTTTAAGATATAATGATTCAAAATTTATGTAAATTTTTTATAATGCATCACAACACTTAAATTTGAATGATATTTAATAGTGAACATATAATTACATTACATTCAAATTTCAAAGATCGAAAGATTAAAAATTACATATCATTCAAATTTAGAAATGTGAATAAATTTTGAATCTTTGGATGCAGTAAGAATATTTTTAAGATACAAAGATTCAAAATTTAAGCATATTTATCATGATACATCACAATGTTCAAATTTGAATGATGTGTAATACTGAAGCTTAAGTGGTTTTAAAAATGTTTGAGATCTTAATATTTAAACTTTATGTGCATTTTTTATGATGCATCATAACTTTAAAATTTAAATGATATGTAATATCGAAGCTTAAGTAGTTTTTAATATGTTTAAAATTTAAATATTAAAATTTTATGCACATTTATCATGATCTATCAAAATTATTAAATTTGAATGACATGTAATACTAAAACTTAAATGCATTATTTTGAATATTTTTAAAATCTAAAGATTCAAATTTTATTCATATTTTTTAAGATGCATCGTACCTTTAAAATTTAAATGATATGTAATACTAAAGCTTATGTCATTTTGACAATGTTTAAGATTCAAAGATTTAAACTTTATGTGTATTTCGCATGATGCATCACAGCTTTTAAATTTGAATGATATATAATATCAAATCTTAAGTAGTTTTGAACATATTTAAGATTTAGAGATATGCACATTTTTCATGATGTATAATAATTTTTAAATTTAATGATATGTAATACCAAACTTTAAGTGGTTTTGAACATGTCTGAGATCTAAATATTTAAATTTTATGCATGTTTCTCATGATGCATCATAACTTTGAAATTTAAAATATATGTAATTCTAAAGCTTAAGTGATTTTTACTATGTTTAAGATCTAAATATTTCATTTGTATGCACGTTTCTTATAATGCATCACAACTATAAAATTTGAATGACATGTAATATTAAAACTTAAACATATTATTTTGAATGTGTTTAAGATCTAAAGTTTTAAACTTTATGCATGTTTCTTATGATGCATCATTCTTTTAAAATTTAAATGATATATAATACCAAATCTTATGCAGTTTTAAACATGTTTAAGATCTAAACATTGAACTTTATGATATATAATACTAAAGCTTAAGTGAATTTAAAGGTGTCTAAGTTTTAAAAATTTAAAATTTATGCATATTTTTCATGATGCATCAGAACTTTGAAATTTGAATAGTATATAATACTATATTTTAAATAGTTTTGATTGTATTTAAGATCTAAAGATTCAAACTTCATACAAATTTTTCATGATTCATCACAACATTAAAAATTAAATGATATATAATATTAAAACTTAAGAAATTTTTAATGTGTTTAGGATCTAAATATTTAGACTATATGCACATTTCACACAATGCATTACAACTCTAAAATTTGAATATGTAATAATAAAGCTCAAGTAATTTTGAGAGTGTTTAAGGATCGAAAGATTTGAATTTTATGCATATTTATTATGATGCATTGTAACTTTAAAATTTGAATGACATCTACTATCAAATATATTAAGTAGTTTTGAACATGTTTAAGATCTAAAGATTTAAACTCTATACAGATTTCTCTTAATATATCATAACTTTAAAATTTGAATGATATGTAATACCAAATCATAAGCCATTTTGACTGTGTTTAAGATCTAAATATTTAAAATTTATGCATATTTTTCATACTGCATCATAAATTTGAAATTTGAGAGATATGTAATACTAAATTTTAAGTGGTTTTAAACATGTTTAAAATACAAAGATTCAAATTTTATGTGTGTTTCTCATAATGCATCAAAACTTTGAAATTTGAATGACATGTAATACTAAAACTTAAGTGATTTTAAACATGTCTAACATCCACATATTTGAAATTATGAGTGTTTCTCATGATGTAACTAAATTTTAAATTTTGAATGATATATAATACCAAAACTTAAGCAGTTTTGAACTTGCTTAAGCTTCAAAAATTTAATCTTTATGAGTGTTTCTCAAGATGAATCACAACTTTAAAAGTTGAATGATATGTAATCCAAAATTTAACCTATTTTTAATATTTTTAAGATACAAAGATTCTAACTTTATAAAAATTTATCATGATGCATCACAACTTTAAATTTGAATGATATGTAAGATTGAAATTTTTGTGGTTTTAAATGTGTTTAAGATCTAAAGATTCAAATTTTATGCATTTTTCTCATAATGCATTGTAATTTTGAAATCTGAATGACATGTAATATTGAAACTTAAATTTTTTACATATTTTTAACATTTAATGATTTAAAATTTAAGAGCATTTCTCATGATGCATTGTAACTTTGAAATTTAAATGATATATAAAATAGAAGATTAAGTAGTTTTGAAGCTGTTTAAGATCTGAAAATTCAAATTTTATGAGCATTTTTTATGATGGATCACAACTTTAAAATTTGAATGATATGTAATCCAAACTTTAAGTGGTTTTTAATGTGTTTAAGATCTAAAGATTCCAACTCTATGAACATTTTTCATGAATCATTATAATTTTCAAATTTTAATGATATGTAATACTGAATCTTAAGCAATTTTAAACATTTTTAAGATCAAAATATTTGAATTTTATGAGTATTTCTCATGACGTATCATGACTTTAAGATTTGAATAATATATAATATTGAAGCTAAAATAGTTTTGAAAGTGTTTAAGATCTAAGGATTTAATTTTTATGCATATTTCTCATGATGCATCATAATTGTGAAATTTGAATGATATGTAATACTAAAGCTTAAGAGATTTTTAATATGTTTAAGATCTAAAGATTCAAATTTTATGCATATTTCTCAAATTACATCAAACTTTGAAATTTGAATGATATTTGATACAAATTTTTAAGTAGTTTTGAACATGTTTAAGATTAAAAGATTTGAAATTTTCACCTATTTCTCATGATGTGTCACAATGTTAAAATTTTAATCATATATAATATTGAAGCTTAAGAAGTTTTAAAAGTGTTTAAGATCGAACTATTTGAGCTTTATATGTGTTTATCATTATGCAACATAACTTTAAAATTTTAAATGATATGTAATACCAAAGTTTAAGAAGTTTTTGACATGTTTAAGATTGAAATATTCAAACTTTATGCACATTTATCATGATGCATTGAAAATTAAAAATTTGAATGATATGTAATATCGAATATTAAATTTTTTTAAATATGTTTAAGATCCAAAGATTCAAAAACTATTCACAATTCTCATGATGCATTAAAACTTTGAAATTTCAATGATATTTAATACTGAAGCTTAAGTAGTTTTGAATATGTTTAATATTTAAAGATTCAATCTTTATGCATGTTTCTAATGATATATCAAAACATTGAAATTATAATGATATGTAATATTAAAGTTTAATTGATTTTGAATATATTTAAGATCTAAATATTTGAAATTTATGTATGTTTATCATGGTGCATCATAACTTTAAAATTTTAATAAAATGTAATTATGAAGCTAAATTTTTATTTATGGTGTTTAATATCCAAAGATTCAAATTTTATGCATATTTGTCATGATGAATTACAATTTTAAAGTTTTAAGGATATGTAATAGTGAAGCTTAAATAATTTTAAACGTGATTAAGATCCAAAGATTCAAACTTGATGCACATTTCTCATGATGTATCACAACTTTGAAATTTGAATGATATGTAATAATAAGGCTTAAAAGCTTTTGAATTTGTTTAATATTCAAAGATTTAAACCTTATGTGAATTTATTATGATGCATCACAATTTTAATATATGAATGTTATATAATACTGAAGCTTAATCAATTTTAAAGGTGTTTAAGATCTAAAAATTTAAATTTTATGCACATTTCTCATGATGCATCATGACTCTAAAATTTTAATGATATGTAATACCAAAGCTTATGTAGTTTTGAAGGTGTTTAAGATCTAAAGATTCAAATTTTATGTATATTTATCATGATGCATCACAATTTTTAAATTTGAGTGATATATAACACTGAAACTTAAATAGTTTGGAAGGTGTTTAAGATCTAAAGATTCTAAATTTATGTGCATTTTTCATGATACATCACAACTTTGAAATTTGAATGATATGTAATACCAAAGCTTAAGAAGTTTTAAATTTATTTAATATCTAAAAATTTGAAATTTATACACATTTCTCATTATTAATCATAAATTTAAAATTTAAATGATATGTAACATTGAAGATTAAGTAGTTTTAAACATATTTAAGATGTTAATATTCAAATTTTATGTACATTTATCATGATACATTACAATTTTAAAATTTAAATGATATTAAATATCAAATTTTAAGTGGTTTTGAAAGTTTTTAAGATTCAAAGATTTAAACTCTATATGCATTTTTCATGATGCATCACAATATTAAAATTTGAATGATATGTAATACTAAAGCTTATATAGTTTTAAAAGTGTTTATGAACAAAATATTTAAATTTTATGCATATTTATTATGATGTATCACAACTTTAAAATTTGAATGATATGTGATGCCAAAGATTAAGTAGTTTTAAAAGTGTTTAACATCTAAAGATTTTAATTTTATATATATTTATCATGATGCATCACAACTTTGAATATTAAATGATATGTAATATCAAAGCTTAAGTGGTTTAGAAGGTGTTTAAGATCTAAATATTTAAACCTTATACACATTTTTTATGATGCATTACAACTTTGAAATTTAAAACATATGTAATGCTAAAGCTTGAGTTGTTTTAAAGGTATTTAAGATCTAAAAATTTAAATTTTATGCATGTTTCTCATGATGCATCACAACTTTGAAATTTGAATGATATGTAATTTTGAAATTTAATCATTTTTAAAGGTGTTTAAGACACATATTCAAATTTTATATGCATTTATCATTATCCATCATAAATTTAAAATATAAATGATATGTAATACTAAAGCATTAGTGGTTTTAAAGATGTTTAAGATCTAATAATTGAAGTTTTATGCATATTTCTCATGATGCATCACAACTTTAAGTTATTTATCTTAATGACAAAACAATGATTAAGGGTAAGAAAGCTTAGAACTAATGGACCTAACTTTATTAGATTAGAGTTTTAGGTTAATTCTATCTTTCTTTCTATGAGGCAATTATTTTTTTAATAAGATTAGATAAGAGAGTTTGAATCTTTAGATCTTAAACACCTTTAAAACTATTTAAGATTTAGTATTACATATCATTCAAATTTTAAAGTTGTGGTGTATCATGAGAAAAGTACATAAATTTTAAATTTTTAGATCTTAAAAATCATAATTTTTTTTTAATCTTCAGTATTATATATCATTCAAACTTTAAAGTTATGATGCATCATGAGAAATGTGCATAAAGTTTGAACTTTGGACATTAAATACTTTGAACGATGCTTAACTTTAGATATTAAATATAATTCAAATTTCATAGTTACAATGCATCATGATAAATGTGCATAATTTTCAAATATTTAAATCTTAAGAAAATTTAAAACATATTAATTTTTAGTATTACATATCATTCAAATTTGAAAATTGTGGTACATCTTATTAAATATGCGTAAAATTTAAATATTTATATCTTAAATACATTCAAAATCACTTAAGTTTCATTATTACATATCATTCAAGTTTAAAATTTATGATGCATCAATAGAAATGCATAAAATATTTAAATATTTAGATCTTAAACACCTTCAAAACTACCTAAGCTTAAATATACATATAATTAAAATTTTATAGTTAAGATGCATTGTGAGAAATGTGTATAAGTTTGAATATTTAGGTCTTAAACACCTTCAAAATTTCTTAAGCTTTGGTATTACATATCCTTCAAATTTTAAATTTGTTATGCATCATAAGAAACATGCATGAAAATCTAATCTTTGGATCTTAAACACATTCATATATTCTTAAGATTTGGTATTATATGTCATTAAAATTTCAAATTTGTAATGCATCATGAGAAATTTAGATAAAGTTTAAAATATTAGATCCTAAAGACACTAAAAACTATTTAATCTTTAGTGTTACATATCATTAAAATTTCAAAGTTATGATGCATTATAAAAAATATACATAATATTTCAATCTCTAAATCTTAAGCACATTCAAAACTACTTAAGCTTTGATTTTATATATCACTCAAATTTCAAAGTTATGATGCATTGTGATAAATATGCACAAAATTCAAATATTTTGATCTTAAACACAAAAATTTTTAACCTTTGATATTACATATCAATCAAATTTTAGAGTTGCAATTCCTTATGAGAAATATACATAAAATTCAAATATTTATATCTTAAACATGCTCAAAACCATTTAAGATTTGGTATTATATATCATTAAAAATTTAAAATTGAAATGCATGTTGAGAAAAGTGCATAAAATTTAAATCTTTAGATCTTAAACATGTTCAAAATTGATTAAACTTTAGTACTACATATCATTCAAGTTTTATATTTACTATACATTATGATAAATAGTTATAAAGTTTGAAACTTTGATATATGGTTTTTAGACACATTCAAAACTTATTAAGCTTCAGTATTACATATCAATTAAATGTATATGTTGTGATGAATTATGAGAGACATGCATAAAGTTTAAATCTTAAACACACTCAAAATTACTTAAGCTTTGGTAATACATATCATTAAAATTTTGAAGTTGTGATGTAAGTTTGAATTTTTAAATCTTAAATGCACTCAAAACTATTAGACTTCTATATTACATATTATTCAAATTTTAATGTTTTAATGAATTATTATAAATGTGCATAAATTTTGAATCTTTGTGTCTTAAACATAAAAAGAACCATTTCATCTTCAATATTAAATATCATTCAAATATCAAAGTTGTAATGCATCATAATAAATGTGCATAAATTTTGAATCTTTAGATATTAAACATTATCAAAACTACTTAAACTTCAATATTATATATCATTCAAATTTCAAAGTTATGATAGATCATGAGAAACATGCAAAAAATTTGAATCTTTAAATTTTAAACATGTTAAAAACCACATAATATTTGGTATTACATATCATTCAGATTTAAATGTTATATATAATATATTAAAAAAATGTGTATAAATTTTGAATCTATGAATCTTAAACATGTTTAAAATTATTTAAGCTTTAATATTACATAACATTCAAATTTCAATAAGAAGCTCTGCTGGAGGCTACCATCGAGGAAACTGTTTTGAAAGAAAAAGAAGCCATGAACTTGATACTGGAACTGGATGAATAATCTGGTCCTTCTTGTTGGTTTTGAAACTGGTACTATTCTTTCTTTTCTTTTTGTTATCTTTTGACTGATGTGTTACCAAATCTATGTTTTCTAAGTTTTGACCGGATGTTTATCTGATGGTTCCAGGTCCATTTAAAACCTATTTTTGCTACTTACTTGTAGTGTTTTTTAGGCTTTGTCTGTGATCTTTGACATTTTCTCTTTCGCTCTTAGTATTAGGGTTTCAGGGCCCCTTCAAAACTTGCTTTTACCCTCAATCTAAAACATTCAAATTTTAATGTTACGATAGATCATGAGAAATGCACATAATATTTGAATCTTTAGATCTTAAACATATTTAAAACCACTTAATCTTTGGTATTACATATCATTCATATTTTAATGTTGTGATGCATCATTAAAAATATAGATAAAGTTTGAATCTTTAGATCTTAAACATGTTCAAATCCACTCAAGTTTCAGTATTTATTATCTTTTAAATTTTAAAATTATGATAAATGCACATAGAGTTCAAATTTATAGATTTAAAATACGTTTAAAAAAACTTAAGCTTTGATATTACATATCATTCAAATTTCAAAATTGTGATGGATCATGAAAAATATGCATAAAGTTTAAATCTTTAGATCTTAAACACATTCAAAATAGCTTAAGCATTAGTATTATGTATCATTTAAATATCAAATTTGTGATGTATCATTATAAATACACATAAAGTTTGAATCTTTGAATCTTAAATACTTTCAAAACTACTTAAGTTTTGATATTAAATATCATTTAAATTTTAAAGTCGTAATGCATCATGAGAAATGTGTATAAAATTTGATTGTTTAGATCTCAAACACATTCGAAACATCTAGGGTATTACATTTATTGTAAAGTTTAAAGTTTTGATATATCATTATAAATATGTATAAATTTATAATTTTTATATCTTAAACATGTTCAAAATTTATTAAGCTTCGATATTACATATCATTCAAAATTTTTAAGTTGTAATGCATCATGAGAAATGTGCATAAATTTTGAATATTTAGATATTAAATATGTTCAAAACCATTAAATCTTTGGTATTACATATCATTATAATTTTAAAGTTGAGATGCATCATGAGAAACATACATAGCATTTCAATTTTTTGATCTTAAACATGTTTAAAACAATTAAAGCTTTGGTATTATGTATCATTCAAATTTAAAAGTTTTGATGCATCATGAGAAATGTGCATAAAGTTCAAAATTATAGATCTTAAACATGTTCAAAATTGTTTTATTACATATCATTCAAATTTTAAAGTTGTAATGGATCATGAAAAATACATATAAAATTTAAATCTTTAGATCTTAAACATATATATCATTACACATCATGAGAAATACATATAAAGTTTAAAAATTTGGATCTTAAACACTTTTAAAACCACTCAAAATTTAGTATTAGATATCATTCAAATTTTAATATTATGATGCATAATAAGAGATGCACATAAAATTTGAATCTTTGGATCTTAAACACATTTAAAACTACTTAAGCTTAGGTATTACATATCTTTTAAATTTCAAATTTGTCATATATCATGAAAAATGTGCATAAAATTAGAACCATTAGATCTTAAACATGTTTATAATAGTGAACTTAAGATTTAGTATTTTATATCATTCAAATTTCAATGTTTTGATGATGCATATGAGAGATACGCATAAATTTTGAATCTTTAGATCTTAAACACTTTTAAAACTACTTAACGGTAGTACATATCATTGAAATTTCAAAGTTGTGATGCATTATTAAAAATGTACATAAAATTAAAATATTTGGATCTTAATTAAACACATTCAAAACTATAAAAAAATTGGTATTACATATCACTCAAAATTTAAAGTTGCAATCCATCATAAAAAATGTCCATAAATATAGAATTATTTGATCTTAAACATGTTCAAAATAGAATGATTAATTTTCAATAATATAGTATCCAAATTTTAAAGTTTTGATGCATCATGGGAAATGCACGTAAAGTTTAAATCTTTGAATCTAAACACTTTCACAACTGTATAAGCTTTGGTATTACATACCATTTCAATTTCAAAATTATGATATATAATAAGAAGCATGTATAAAATTCAAATATTTAGATCTTTAACACATTCAAAATCATTTAAGTTTTGGTATTATATATCATTCAAATTTCAAAATTGGCATGTATCATGATAAATATGCTTAAAGTTTAAATCTTTCAATCTTAAACACATTTAAAACTATTTAAACTCTATCTAGCATTATCTATTATTAAAATTTTAAAGTTGAGATACATCATAAAAAATATGCATCATTTAAAACTGTTTAAGCTTTGATATTACATATCATTGAAATTTGAAAATTAGATGCATATTGAGAAACATGCATGAAGTTAAAATCTTTGGATATTAAACATAATCAAAATAGATTAAGTTTTGGTATTACATATCTCTCAAATTTCAAATTAGTGATGCATCATGAAAACTACACATAAAAATTTAATTTTTAAATTTTGAACATGTTCAAAACCACTTAATATTTAGTATTACATATCATTTAAATTTTAATATTCAAAACTACTTGATGTGTAAAAAGTTTAAATCTTTAGATATAAAATACTTTCAAAACTGCTTAAGCTTTACTACTAGATATCATTCAAATTTTAATGTTGTGATTCATCATGAGAAACACACATAAATTTAAAATCTTTAGATGTTAACACCTTAAAAATTTCTTTAGATTTGGTATTACATCTCATTTAAATTTTAATGTTATCATTCATCATAATAAATATGTATAAAATTTAAATTTTTGGATCTTAAACACACTCAAAATCAATTAAGCTTTTGTATTACATATTATTTAAATTTGAAACTTGTGATGCATTAAAGAATACATGCATAAAGTTTGAATCTTTGAATCTTAAACATGTTCAAAACTACTTAAACTTTAGTATTACATATCATTTAATGCATTATGAGAAACATCCATAAATTTTGAATCTTTAAATCTTAAACATGATAAAAATTGTTTAAGCTTAAGAATTACATATCACTCAAATTTTAAAATTGTGATGCATCTTAAGATATGTGCATAAAGTTTAAATATTTTGATCTTAAACACATTTAAAATTATTTAAGCTTCGATATTACATATCATTCAAATTAAAAAGTTAATACATCATAAGAAATGTGTGTAAAAATTAAATTTTTAGATCTTAAACATGTTTAAAACTGCTTAATTTGCAGTATCACATATCATTCAAATTTTAAAGTTATAATGCATCATGATAAATGTGCATAAATTTTGAATATTTAGATCTTAAATAGTTTTAAAATTTCTTATAAGAGCTTTAGTATTAAAAATTATTAAAATTTTATGGTTGTGATGCATCATAATAAATATACATAAAATTTAAATCTTTAGATCTTAAGCACGTCCATAACTAGTTAAACTTTGGTATTACATATTATTGAAATTTCAAAGTTATGATGCATCATGAGAAATAATTATAAAACTCAAATATTTTGATCTAAAATATGTTCAAAACCATTAAGTTTTATTATTACATATCAATTTCAAAATTATGATGTATCATGAGAAACAGGTTTGAATCTTTCTATATTAAACACATTCAAAACCAATTAAGCTTGTGTATTACATATCATTCAAATTTTAAAATTATGATATATCATGAGAAATGTTTTCGAGTTTATATCTTTATATCTTAAATACATTTAAAATTATTTGAGCTTCGATCTTATATATCATTCAAGTTTTAAAGTTGTGATGTATTTCAGTAAATGTGCATAAAATTCAAATCTTTAGATCTTAAACACCTTCAAAATCTCTTAATTTTTGATATTACATATCATTAAAATTTTAAATTTTTGATGAATCATTAAAAATGTGCATAAAATTCAAATACTTAGATTTTAAACATGTTCAAAATCACTTCAAATTGGGTATTACATATCATTTAAATTTAAAAGTTATGTTGCATCAAGAGAAATGCTCATAAAAGTTCAAATATTTGGTTCTTAAACATGTTCAAAACTACCTAAACTTTGGTATTACATATCATTCAAATTCTAAAATTGAAATCCATCATGATAAACATGCACAAAATTTTTAAATTTAGATCTTAAAAATGTTCAAAACCACTTAAGCTTCGATATTACATGTCATTAAAATTTTAAAATTACAATGAATAATGAGAAATATGCATAAAATTTAAAGCTTTAGATTTTAAATAAATTTAAAACTCTTTAAGCTATATTACATAGCAATCAAAATTTATAAGTTGTGATGCATCATGAAAAATGTACATAAAGTTTGAATCTTTGGATCTTAAACACATTCAAAATAATGCACCTAAGCTTTGTTAGTACATATCATTAAAATTTTAAATTTGTGATGCATTATGATAAATACACATAATGTTTAAATCTTTGGGTCTTAAACATGTTTAAAATTACTTAAGTTTTGGTATTACATATCATTAAAATTTTAAAGTTTTGATGCATCATGAAAAATGTGTATACATTTTTAATATTCAGATCTTAAACACCTTCAAAACCACTTAAGTTTCAGTATTACATATTATCCTAAATTTAATGTTGTGATGCATCATAAAAAATGCATATAAAATTAGAATATTTGGATCTTAAACATGTTCAACACTACTTAAGCTTCCATATTTCATATCATTCAAATTTTAAAGTTGTCTTATATAAATAGAAACATGCATAAATTTCAAATTTTTAGATCTTAAACACTTTGAAAACTATTTAAGATTTGGTATTACATATTATTTAAATTTCAAAGTTGTGATGTATAATGATAAACACATAAAATTTAAATTTTTAAATATTAAACACAATGAAACCCACTTAATCTTTAGTTTTATATATCAATCTTTGGATCTTAAACAATTTTAAAACAAATTAATGCTTGGTATTATATATCATTGAAATTTCAAAGTTTTGATGTATTACGAGAAATGTGCATAATATTTAAATCTTTAAATTTTAAACACATTCAAAACCCCATGAGCTTAGCTAATACATATCATTTAAATTTCAAAGTTGTGATGCATCATGAAAAATGCACATAAAGTGTGAATATTTAGATCTTAAACATCTTTAAAACTGAATAATTTTTAGTATTTTATATCATTTAAATTTTAAAACTATGATGAATGATGATAAACACAAATAAAATTCAAATATTTAGATCTTAAATATGTTCAAAAAAAATTTAGATTTGATATTATATTCAAATTTCAAAGTTGTGATGCATCATGAGAAATGTTCATAAAATTTGAATCTTTGGATTTTTAATACTTTTAAAACCACTCAGGCTTTAATTAATATTACATATCATTCAAATTTCAAAGTTATGATACATCATTGTAAACATAAATGAACTTTAAATATTTAGATCTTAAACACATTCAAAACCACCTAAGCTCCAATATTATATATCATTCAAATTTTGAATTTGCAATGCATCATGAGAAACATGAATAAAGTTCAAACTTTTGCATCTTAAACATGTTAAAAAAATTTTAATCTTTGTATTACATATTATTCTGATTTAAAATTAGTAATGCATCACAAAAAATATAATTTTTTTTGAATATTTAGATCTTAAACACTTTCAAAACCACTTAAAATTCAATATTGCCTATCTTTCAAATTTTAAAGTTGTAATGCATCATGAAAAATGTGCATAAAGATCAAATATTTGGTCTTAAATACATTCAAAACTAATTAAGCTTTAGTATTACATATTATTCAAACTTTAAAGTTGAGATGCATTCTAAGAAATATATATAAAAAATTAATATTTAGATCTTAAATATGTTTAAAACTACTTGAGCTTTGATATTACATATCATTGAAATTTCAAAATTACTATGCATTATGAGAAATGTGCATAAAATTCAAATATTTATATCTTAAAAATATTATTAAAATTCATATAAAGTTACAACTATATTCATTTAAAGTAACATATTATGTATTATGTAATATAGTTTTATCATGATGTAATAAAGTTTTAAAAACTTAGATAGAACTCTAATGCATAATATGTTTATATGATATGTTTATGCATTATGTAATATAGTTTTAAAAATTTATATAAACATATTATGCATTATGTAATATATTTTTATCATGATGCATTGTATCTTTGAACTTTGAATGATATAAAGTTTAAATCTTTGGATCTTAAACACGTTTAAAATTACTTAATCTTTCATATTATAAATTTTTTAAATTTTAAAGTTGCAATGCATTATGGAGAAGCACATTTAATGTTTGAATTTTTATTTCTTAAACACTTTTAAAAATAGTTTAATTTTAGTATTAAATATCATTTAAATTTTAAAGTTGTGATGCATCATGATATATGGACATAAAGTTTGAATCTTTGAATCTTAAATATATTCAAAACAATTTAAGATTCGGTATTATATATCATTCAAAGTTAAAATTTATGAAGCATCTTGATAAACACACATAAATTATAAATTTTTGGATCTTAAAAATGTTTAAAACTTCTAATGTTTGATATTATATATCATTTAAATTTGAAAGTTGTGATGTATCATGACAGATGCGCATAAAATTTGAATATTTTGATATTAAACAAATTCAAAACCGCTTGAACTTTAGTAATACATATCATTCAAATTTAAAAGCTATAATGCATTATTAAAAAAATACATAAATTTTAAATCTTTGGATCTTAAACACATTTAAATCTGCTTAAGCTTTGGTATTACATATCATTTAAATTTCAAAATTGTGATAGATGATGAGAAACACACATAAAATTCAAATCATTAGATCGTAAACACATTTAAAACCACTTAAGATTCGATATTAAATTTAAATTTAAAATTTTTGATGCATCATGATAATTTCATAGAAAGTTCAAATCTTTGGATCTTAAACACTTTGAAAACCACTTAAGCTTCAGTATTACATATCGTTCAAATTTCAAAGTTGTAATACATAATGATAGATATGCATATAGTTTGAATCTTTGGATATTAAACACTTTAAAAAATACTTAATTATTTGTATTACATATCATTTAAATTTTAAAATTGTGATGCATCATGATACATGTGCATAAAGTTTGAATCTTTCAATCTTAAACACAATCAAAACCATAAAAGATACGATTTACATATCGTTAAATTTTTTAAGTTGTGATGTATCATGATAAATCAATATAAATTTTAAATATTAAGATTTTAAACACCTTAAAAACCACTTAAGTTTTAGTATTACATATCATTCAAATTTTGAATTTGTAATGCATCATGAGAAATGAGTATAATGTTTAGATCTTTGAATTTTAAACAAGTTAAAAAATGTTTAAGCTTCAATATTATATATCATTTAAATTTCAAAGTAGTGATACATCATGAGAAACATGCATAAAATTTGAATCTTTAGATCTTAAACAAGTTCAAAAATATTTAAGCTTCAGTATTATATATCATTCAAATTTTAAAGTTGTAATGCATTACAATAAATATGAATAAAATTAAAATATTTGGATCTTAAATATATTTAAAATTGCTTAAATTTTGGTATTAGATATCATTCAAATTTAAAAATTTTAATGCATCATGAAAAATGTGCATAAAATTTGAGTTTTTGTATTTTAAAAACTTTCAAAACTATTTAAGATTTAACATTACATAATAATTAAATTTTAAATTTGTAATGCATCATGGAAAAATATGCTTAAATTTCAAATATTTGGATCTTAAACACGTTAAAAATGACTTAATCTTTGGTATTACATATCATTGAAACTTCAAATTTGAGATTCATTCTATGAAGTGTGAAAAAAGTTAAAATCTTTAGATCCTAAATATATTATTCAAATATCAAAGATCAAGAAACATGCATAAAGCTTAAATATTTGAATCTTAAACATATTATTCAATTTTCAATGTTTGAAAAATTTACATAAAGTTTAAATCTTTGCATCTTAAATATATTATTCAAATTTCAAAGTTGTGATTCTTTAAGAGAAATGCATATAAAATTAAAATTTTTGGATCTTAAACATGTTTAAAACCACTTAATTTTCTGTATTAAAAATCATTTAAATTGCAAAGTTTCAATGTATTATGAGAAATTCATTTAATGTTTAAATCTTGAGATCTTAAATACTTTTGAAACTACTTAAGCTTTTATATTAAATATCATTCAAATTTAAAAGTTGTAATGCATAATAGAAATGAGCATACAGCAAGAATTTTAAGATCTTAAACTCCTTTTAAACCACTTAATCTTTGGTATTATATATCATTCAAATTTTAAAGTTGTGATGCATCTTTATAAATACACATAAAGTTTAAATATTTAAATTTTAAATATTTTCAAAACCTATAAAATTTGATATTATTTATCATTTAAATATCATAATTGTGATGCATCACTAAAAGTACAAATAAGGTATGTATCTTTAGATCTTAAACACATTTAAAACCACTTAAGATTTTGTATTATATATCATTAAAATTTTAAAGATACAATACATCATGAGAAACATGCATAAAGTTTGAATATTTAGATCTTAAACAGATTCAAAAAAATTTAAACTTTAGTATTACATATCATTCAAATTACATAATTATGATTCATCATGATAAATTTCCATAAAGTTTAAATATTTAAAACCTAGACATGTTCAAGCTACTTAAACTTTGATATTACATATCATTTAAATTTTAAAGTTTCAATGCATTATGATAAATGTGCATAAATTTTGAATCTTTAAATCTTAAACACATTTAAAATTTCTTATGTTTTGGTATTACATATCATTAAAATTTTAAAGTTGTGATGCATAATGAGAAATGCATATAAAGTTTTTTGGATCTTAAACATCTTCAAAACTACTTAAGCTTTATTACTACACACAATTCAAATTTTAAATTTGTGATTCATCATGGGAAACACACATAAATTTTAAATCTTTGGATCTTAAACACTTTCAAAACATGACACTTAAGCTTTGGTTTTACATATCATTCAAATTTAAATGTCATCATACATCAAAAAAACGTGCATAAAATTTGAATCTTTGGATCTTAAACATGTTGAAAATTATTTATGCTTTGGTATCACATATCATTCAAATTTTAAATTTTTGATTCATCATGAGAAATGTTCATAATTTTTTTATTTTTGGATCATAAACACATTCAAATGTACTTAAACTTCAGTGTTATATATTATTCAAAGTTTAATATTGTAATACATAACAACAAACACACATAAAGTTTGAATCATTAGATCTTAAACATATTCAAAAGTGTTTAAGCTTTGGTATTTCATATCATTCAAATTTAAAAGTTGTGATGCATCATGAAAAATTCACATAAAGTTTAAATCTTTGAATCTGAAACACTTTCAAAACTATTTAAGCCTCAGTATTACATATAATTTAAATTTTAAAGTAGTGATGCATCATAAAAAAGTAGATAAAATTCATGTATTTAAATATTGAACATGTTTAAAACCACTTAATTTTTGGTATTACATATCTTTCAAATTTTAAAGTTACCATGTATTATGAGAAAAGTGCATAAAGTTTAAATATTTAGATTTTAAACATTATCAATACTTTTTAAACTTTGTTATTACATATCATTTAACTTTTAAATTTGTGACATATTATTATAAATTTATATAATGTTTGAATATTTAGATCTTAAATACTTTTAAAACTACTTATGTTTAGATATTACATATCATTCAAATTTTAAAGTTGTGATGCATCATGAAAAATATGTTTACAGTTCAAATATTTAAATTTTAAACACTTTTGAAACTGCTTGAGCTTTGATATTACATATCATTAAAATTTAAATGTTACAATTCATCATGATAAATGTGCATAAATTTAAAATATTTTTATCTTAAACACCTTCAAAAATACTTAAGCTTTGGTATTACATATCATTCAAATTTAAAAATTATAATGCGTCAAGATTAATATGCATGAAGTTCAAATATTTGGATCTTAAACATATTCAAAACCACTTAAGGGTTGGTATTACATATTATTTAAAATTTTAAAATGTGATTCATCATGAGAAACATTCATAAAATTTGAATTTTTAGAGATGCATCCTGAGAAATACGTATCAAGTTTGAATCTTTTGATTTTAAACATGTTCAAAACTACATAAGCTTTGGTATTAATTATCATTCAAATTTAAAAATAATAATGAATTGTTAGAAGGGTTCGTAAAGATAAAATATTTAGATCTTAAACATGTTCAAAATTATTTAAACTTCAATATTATATATCATTCAAATTTAAAATTTGTGATGCATAATAATTAATGTGCATATATTTTCAATCTTTAGATCTTAAACATGTACAAAACCCCTTAATGTGAATATATTTTGTGATGCATCATGAAAAATTTCTATAATATTTGAATCTTTGGATCTCAAACACATTTAAAACTACTTAAGGTTTGGTATTGCATATCATTCAACTTTCAATGTTATAATGCATAATGAGAAACACACATAAATTTTGAATATTTTGATTTTAAACATGTTTAAAATTGTTTAAAATTTAATATTATGTATCATTTAATTTTTACATAATTAGAAACACATAAAATATTCAAATATTTGAATCTTAAACACATTTAACACTGCTTAAGCTTTGGTATTACATATCATTCAAATTTTAAAGTTATGATGCATCCTGAAAAAAACACATAAAATTAAAATATTTGAATCTTAAACTTGTTCAAAACTAATTAAACTTATGTATTACATATCATTCAAATTTCAAAGTTACGATGCATTATTAAAAACACATGTAAATTTTAAATCTTTGGATCTTAAATACATTCAACACTGCTTAAGCTTTTGTATTACGTATTATTCAAATTTTAAAGTTATGATGCATCATGAAAAATACACATAATATTATAATCTTTGGATCTTAAACACATTCACAACTACTTAAGCTTCATTATTACATCATTAAAATTTCAAATATATAGTATATTATGATAAATGAATATAAATTTAGAATCTTTGGATCTTAAACACATTCAAAACCACTTGAACTTTGGTATTACATCATTCAAATTTCAAAGTTGTGATGCATTATAATAAATGGGCATTAAGATCAAATATATAAATTAAAACATGTTCAAAACATGTTAAGCATCAATATTATATATTTCAAATTTTAAAGTTGTGATGTATTATGAGAAATGTGCATAAAGCTTAAATATTTATATCTTAAACATTTTCATGATGCATCACAACTATAAAATTTAAATGACATGTAATACTGAAACTTAAACACATTAATTTAAATGTGTTTAAGATACAAAGATTTAAACTTTATGCATATTTATCATGATGCATTATACCTTTAAAATTTGAATGATATATAATACCAAAGCTTAATCATTTCAAAGCATATTTAAGATTCAAATATTTAAAATTTATGTGTATTTTTCATAATATATCGTAACTTTAAAATTTAAATGATATGTAATATCAAAACTTTAACAGTTTTGAATGTATTTAAAATATAAATAGTTAAAATTTATGCACATTTATCATGATGTAACATAACTTTGAAATTTGAATGATTTATAATACCAAAGCTTAAGCATCTTTCAAGGTGTTTAAGATCTAGAAGTTTGAACTTTATACACATTTATCGTGATGTATATCAACTTTGAAATTTGAATGATATTTAATACCAAAGATTAAATAGTTTTAAACGTGTTTAGATTTAAAGATTCAAAATTTATGCACGATTCTCATAATGCATTGCAAGTTTGAAATTTGAATGATATGTAATACTATAGCTTAAGTGATTTTTGTTGTGTTTAAAATTCAAATATTCAAACTTTATAGATGTTTCTCATGATGCATCATAAATTTTCAAATTAAATGATATGTAATGCTAAATTTAAAAAGTTTTTAACATGTTTAAGATCTAAAGATTAAAACTTTATGCATATCTTTCATAATGTATTACAACTCTAAAATTTGAATAATATATACTACTGAAGCTTAATCAATTTTAAGCATGTTTAAGATTTGACTTTTATGAGTGTTTTTATGATGCATTGCAAATTTGAAATTTGAATGATATCCATATCAAATCTAAAGTAGTTTTAAACATGTTTAAGATTTAAAGATTTAAAATTTATGCACATTTCTCTTAATGCATTGTAACTTTAAAATTTGAATGATATGTAATACCAAAGCATAAGTGGTTTAGAACATGTTTAATATCTAAATATTTAAATTTTATGCATGTTTCTCATAATGCATCATAACTTTAAATTTTTAGTGATATGCAATATCAAATCTTAAGTGGTTTTAAATGTGTTTAAGATATAAAGATTCAAACTTTATGTATGTTTTTCATAATACACAATAAATTTGAAATTCAAATGATATATAATACTAAAATTTAAGTGATTTTGAATGTATTTAATATCTACAAATTTTAACTTTTTGAGTATTTCTCATGATGCATCACAACTCTAAAATTTGAATGATATATAATAGCAAACCTTAATTAGTTTTCAACATGTTAATACTTAAAAAATTCAAACTTTATGAGCATTTCTCAAGATGTATCACAACTTTAAAGGTTGAATGATATGTAATCCAAAATTTAAGTTACTTTTAACATGTTTAAGATCTAAAAATTCTAACTTTGTGCACATTTCTCATGATGGATCATAACTTTAAAATTTTAATGATATGTAATATCAAAGTTTAAGTCATTTTGAATGTGTTTAAGATCTAAAAATTTAAACTTTATGTACATTTCTCATAATGCATCACAACATCAAAATTTTAATGATATGTAATATTAAATTTTAAATAGATTTAAATATTTTTAACATCGAAGGATTTAAACTTTATAAGTATTTATCATGATGCATCACAACTTTGAAATTTAAATGATATATAATACTAAAGCTTAAGCATATTTGAACATGTTTAAAATCCAAAAATTCAAACTTTATGAGTGTTTTTCATGATGCTTCAAAAATTTAAAATTTGAATGATATGTAATCCAAACCTTAAGTGGTTTTTAACATGTTTAAGATTGAAAGATTCTAAATTTGTAAATATTTCTTTATAATGCATAACAATTTTAAAATTTTAATGATATGTATTACCAAAGATTAAGTGGTTTTGAATATGTTTAAGATCCAAAGATTCAAAATTTATGAAAATTTCTCATGATGCATCATAACTTTAAAATTTGAGTGATATGCAATATTTAATTTTAAGTGGTTTTGAAGGTGTTCAATATCTAAAGATTTAAGTTTTATGAAAATTTATCATGATGCATCAGAACATTGAAATTTGAATGATATGTAATACTAAAGCTCAAGTGGTTTTCAATGTATTTAAGATCAAAAGATTCAAAATTTATGTACATTTCTCATGATGTATCACAACTTTGAAATTTGAATGATATGCAATACTAAAGCTTAAGTGGTTTTAAACATATTTAACATTAAAAGATTCAAATTTTATATAAATTTCTCATTATGCATCATGACATTGAAATTTGAATGATATGCAATATTGAATTTTAAATGGTTTTGAAGGTGTTTAAGATTATATATTTGAACTTTATACATATTTTGTATGATGTGTCACAATTATAAAATTTAAATTATATGTAATACTAAAGATTATGTGGTTTTGAATATTTTTAGGATTCAAAGATTCAATCTTTATGCACATTTTTCATGATGCAATGCATCTTTGAAATTTAAGTGCTATGTAATATAAAAATTTAAGAAGTTTTGAATGTGTTTAAGAACTAAATATTTGAATATTATGCATGTTTTTCATGATGCATTACAACTTTAAAATTTGAATGATATGTAATACTAAAGTTTAGATAATTTTGAACATGTTTAATATCTAAATATTCAAAATTTATACATGTTTCTCATGATATATCACAACATTAAAATTTGAATGATATGTAATACCAAAGCTTAAATAGTTTTGAACATATTTAAGATCTAACTATTTGAAATTTTTACATGTTTCTCATGATGCATTATAACTTTTAAATTTGAAAGATATGTAATTATGAATCTTAAGCAATTTTGATGGTGTTTAAGATCCAAAGATTCAAAATTTATGCACGTTTATTGTGATGAATTACAGCTTTAAAATTTAAATGATATGTTATACTGAAGTTTAAGTAGTTTTGAACATATTTAAGATATAAATATTTAAATTTTATGCACATTTCTCATGATGCATCATAAATTTAAAATTTGAATAATATGTAATAATGGAGCTTAATTTATTTTTAATGTGTCTAAGATCTAAAGATATGACCTTTATGTGCATTTATTATGATGCATCACAACTATGTAATTTGAATGATATGTAAATCGAAGCTTAATTAGTTTTATAAGTTTTTAAGATCCAAATATTTGAACTTTCTGTATATTTCTCATGATACATCATAAATCTAAAATTTGAATGACATGTAATATCAAGCTTAAACAATTTTAGAGGTGTTTAAGATATAAATATTTAAACTTTATAGAAATTTATCTTGATGTATAACAAATTTAAAATTTGAATGATATGTAATACTTAAGTTTAAGTAGTTTGGAAGGTGTTTAAGATATAAACATTCTAATTTTATGCATATTTTTCATGATGCATTATAACTTTGAAATTTGAATGATATGTAATATCAAAGCTTAAGTGGTTTTAAATTTGTTAAAAATCTAAAGATTTAAACTTTATGCATGATTCTCATAATTTATCACAACTTCTAAATTTAAATGATATGTAATACTAAAGATTAAGTGGTTTTAAATGTTTTTAAGATGGAAAGATTCAAACTTTATGGACATTTATCATGATGCATTATAACTTTTAAATTTGAATAATATGTAATACTAAACCTTGTGTAGTTTTCAATGTGTTTAAAATCTAAAGATTAGAACTTTATGGACACTTATCATGATGCATCATAACTTTGAAATTTGAAAGATATATAATACTAAAACTTAAGTTATTTTAAATATGTTTAAGATCCAAAAATTCAAAATTTATGTACATTTATTATGATGCATCACAAATTTAAAATTTGAATGATATGTAATACTGAAGCTGAAGGTGTTTATTAATGTAAGAGCATCACACCAAAGGATATCATTTTTGAACTAATTGTAACAATTGGTCAAAAGAGGTCAAATTGGAGTGTTAAGTTGTGTGAAGGGTATTATAAAGTCTAATTATGTCCTTGGAATCCATTATAATTTATAAAGTTTTGTTAAATATGTCCTAGGTGTTTTCTCTCTAAAATAGAGAATTTGAAAATTCAAAATGTTGTCAAGAGTCCAAGAGGGTCATTTTGTATGTTTGAGGTGTTTGGATGAGAAACATTAGTTTAGGGTTATATTCACATCATAAGGAAGGGATTATAGTTTAATTCATGTGTAATGTTTAAATCAAGCCATCTAACTAATGTAAAGTCACCTTTGCACATATAAATAGTTATGGAAGGAAGCTAGATGTAACAAACCCACAAAATCAATATTTGAGTTCGGTGAGAAAGGAACATTGTAGAAGAGAGTTGGAATAGGATATGGGAGAGATTAGGTAAGAGTGATCCAAAAATGCAAAATAGGGAGCAAAGTAAAATAGTTGATAAAACTCCTCAAATGGTATTTCAAGTCCATGAATGGAATATTTTATAATAGGGAATAAGATAATGAATAAGGAAATGTGTTTTGATGTATGTGTTTACATTAAATGAGTATGATTGAATAAAATTATTATTTTATTTAAAATATCTTGAAATCATGAAGACATTAAATTTTTTATGAAGTTACAGGTGTTGACTAAAACTTGTGATCCCAGTCTTAGGTGAGAAGGATATTTAGTAATTTTCTATAAGTGAGAGAAATGTAAGTTTGTCAATATACATATGTTTATATAAGTTAATGTGTTTCATACCTTTTAAATGTTTTAAAACCTATATAAAGGGAGTATATCCATTTGAATGGCCTTTAGAATTTGGAAACCCTATAGACTATTATACATAATCAAGAAAAGAAGACAAGATTGGGTTTTGAGGAGATAAACCATCAGTATGCTTGGATAAAGGAGAATAAGAGGTATAAATGGTTGTTTATTTAGTTTCTTGACTTTAATAATAGGGTAAAATATAAAGACCTAGCCTTGGGGAAATTCTATTCATATAAGTCACGAACCTTATTAATACCTTATTTTTAACTAGCACAGATAAGGGATTGAGTTAAGGATGGATTGATGTAGTGTTGGAAATTTGGTATGATTTAAAGGGGAGTAATAACTATATTATGGTGGTTATAAATTTTGGTTTAGGATATTTAAATGTTTAAATATACCCAATTCACCTTTTAACTCCTACATTTCTTTGTATATGAAAATTGTGACAAGTAGACTATGGAACCTATGTTTTAGGAGAGAATAAGGTCTTTCAAGAATGAATAGGGCATGGAAAAGGATTAACACATTTATGAAGATGATAACTAATGTTCATAGTGGTTAATAATTTTTTATAAACCTTATGTTAGTAACCATCAACCTTAGAGCCAGTACAAGAAGACTTATGCTTCAATAACCCTATTAATTTATATTTTGAAAGGTAAAGAATATGGAACAATGTGATATAGAGATTTAGAAGTATGCAAGGGGTTTAGATATAAATATTAAAGATATTTAAACATTTAAAAGTAAAATAACACTCATTAGATGGCAAAATTTGTAACTACCCTATCTTATACAGTCAAGTTTTAGGTACAAAGCTTTGTATTATGGTTCTTTATGAACAAATGAGGATTAAACATGGGTGCAGACCTATTGAATAAGTTACTATGGGTTGGAAAGAATATTTTGGTGGTATTCTAATATTTTGAACTTTTATCAAACTCAAGTTATGGATTTAACAAGTTATCAACCTATGTAGAAAGGATGTAAACCCTAGGACTAGGGTTTCATTGGTTTCAAGAGACTCCATCGATAGAAAATTACCAAAATTTGTAGTTTTTTCACTTGATTATTTGTGAGGATATTATGGTTTTTTTGAAGTGAAATGGTATGGGTAAGTATATATATAAATGAATGAGTATTAATAGGGTTAATTTAGGCCTAATACAAGTCTAATTATAAGGAATGGATACTATAAAAGGGTTTAAATGGTTAAACCAAATAATGAAACTTTACATAATCATCAAGGAAAATAAAGGGAAGTTAAATATAGTCTAAATTATTCAAGAGATTTGATGGATTTGGTAAAATAATGGAAAAGTAGGGAAAATAGGGATACAAGCCTAGATAGAGCATTATGTCTTTGAGCTATAAAAGGAATGGAACATAATGATTGAGCCATTGAAAGGGAATAAATTAAGTGAGATTAGGTTAATTAATACCATCTATGATGATAATTTTTGGTCTTGATATCTATAAACAAAGAGGTGCTTGGTGGAAGACCTAATCAAGGAGTTGACTATACCAAAAGAGATTAGTTGAAGAGTTGAAGGAAAATGAATATGGATGGTTATGATAGAATCTTAAGGAAATAAATAAGTGTCTCTATAGATTCCTAGGTATGGGTACACATGAACTAGGAAATTTATCCCATTAAACATTGAGAAAAGATTAACATGAAAATGGAATCTTAGAGATCCAATCATTAAGTACGCTAAGCCTAGTTAGATTTAGCATCAAAATATGTTGATTCACGAATCTTATCCCCATATCTCTACAGAATTTTCTATTAGATCAAGGAAAGGTAAGATTGGGTTAAATTGTGTTTTGATTTATTTATAATTTATTGATTTGAGATAAATGCATAGTGGCATGAAGTATTCATGAGAAGTAACTTTTTAGGGTATTGAGGGAGTAGAAGATTGTAGGTTGATACATTGAGATCAGAATAGAGGAATATAATATTGAGAAGAGAGATACATCCCCAAAGTCTTTTTACAAGGACAAGAGGCTAGTCAAGAGAAGGATAGGAAAGATAGAGATAAAAGAGCGCATTTAATCTCCAAGAGAGAAGAGTAAGACAAAAGACTCCAAAAGACAGTTGTGAAGGTTAAGAAGAGATCCAAATAGATGAATAAATGAAGATTAAAGGTCGAATATATGTCTAAGAGGCAAGGTTGATAAATTTTCTAATAGAAAGGTCTAAATAGGCCTAGAAAACAAAGAAGGATGGAGAAGATGGATATAAAAAGAGAAGTAAAAGAGATAAGAAAACAATTGGGTCAAGGTATAGAGAAGATATATCCCATGATGAAACTAATAATATAATAATAAAGCCAATGGATAAGCTATAATGAGAGAAAAAAAATTAATTGGGCACTAGAGTCACATGTGAGAAGAAGGCACAAGAAGATTGTCTTGAAAAAAAGGAAGAAAAAAGAGAGAACAACCCAAAGAAGAATGAAAAGAGAATTTTTCCAAGTGAGAAACAAGAAATAGAAGCTGAGAAGAGAGTTCTCATTGAATAAAACAAGGAGAGATAAGTGCCAATAAGAGCACATGAGGATGAAGATAAGAAGAGAAGGAAGATGACTATGCCAAAGAAATTCAAAGAGACTATGTGGTCTCTCATTTTTTATACTAAAATTTATTTTAAGTTTGTGTTTGTAGGTATGAAGAAGAAAATGGATAAGGTAAAGCACGAGGCCTAAAATTTGATTAATAATAGACCAAGAACATCACCCATCAAGTGTTAAAGGAATGACAAAGAGAAAGAACCTCTTGAAGAAGACAAAGTGAAGGAGATTGAAGTTATACCAAATATAGAAGATGATGAGAAAGAGGAATATTATGATACATTACTAAACCTATCACTTGAAACAAGAAAATAAGCATGAAAATAGTACGTGGAGGTCACCCATGAAGACATGAATGAAGAAATAAGCTTGCATCAGTTTCCATTAGAGGTAAATGAATGCCTAAATGTTGATTTTGATTACATCTATGATGAAATAAAAGATAATGTGTAGGTTGGAAGAGAAATGATATATTACACCTCTAAAGATGAGAAAAAGGTCATGGATATGTGTGTTATAAATGGCTTAAACAAGTAGGTGATGAGAATAATGATATGAAACTCAAACAAGAGGTCAGATAGGGCAAAGGTATGAGTGGAAAATAAGCACAAGTGTGGAAGAAAAAGATAAATGGCAAAGTATACCAAGTTGGCATTGTAGAAAACAAAGGCATGAAGCATGAGAGTGATACAAATAGAAGTAAGTGGTAGCCTAGGAATATAAAAGGCAACAAGTGGGTGATAAGAAGAATGAAAAAATTACAATAACATCATGTTACAAGTGTACTCCAAGAAAGAATAAAGAATATAATAAGCCTAAAAAGCAAATGAGAGACATGGTAAAAATAAACCAAACAAATGAGATGGAGGAAAAAAATATGCACAAGAAAATAAATTTGTAAAGGAATATATGTGTGTGAATTTTTTTAAAAAGTGTTGTATATGATGATATGTTTGAAAGTGAATCCATGATGAAGACATTTTGTACATGAAAATAATTGCCTTGATGGATGAATGTGTTGTAAAGAATGGTGAAGATGAAGAACCTAAAAGAGTGCCTGAACAACATAATATGTATCATTAAGACATTTATGAGACTCTAAAACATGAAGGAGTCTAAGGAGAAGACAAAAAATAATCTACCCAAGATAATGAAGAACAATATAGACCAAGGTTTGATGAGGATTGTGAAGAGATTGGTGTAATCAAGTTGAAACAAGAGATGAGGATGATATAAGAAATATTAAATCCATCCAAGGGGCTGAAATAAGATTATTTAAAACAAAAATAGATAAATAAAAGGATATATAAGGACCATCAAAAAGAAGCACAAGAATTTTTGCAAATAAGCAAGCAAGTAAGCAAAGGGATATGAGCAAGTCAAAAAGGCAAGATATATTTTTTTGGTCAAGTGTAAGATTAGTTTACATTTATTTATCATTCATATGGGAGTAAAAATATTTTCCAAATAATAATGTACTATGGTGAGGATAAAATAACATGAATTTGTTCTTGCATAGTGAGCAAAAAGATAGGCAAAGGCATCTAAAAGTGAAGAGGTTGGAAGAAGAGGAAAAAAAAGAAATAATAGACAATAAAAGGATATATGTTGACATACATTAGAGTCTATTAGATCCCAAGGAAGAATATGATAGAAAGGTTAAGGAATGAACATCACTCAAGAGGCAATAATCAAATGAGATTTATGAGAAAACATGACATGAAGCAATTATAAAGAAGACAAATGCAAATAAGTTGATTGTACTAGAGTATGAAGAGGATCAAAGTGACTTATAAAAAGTGTAATATGTACCAAAAAATATTCTAAAATAGTGGGAACACCTCATAGAGATGGAAGATGCATGGATAAGAAGGCTATACAAAACCAAGAGGAGGATATGTAAGAGTTTGGCAAGGAAAAAGGAACTAGACAAGATGAATAGTAGTCAAAAAAGTATGAAAGACCATAAAAATATAAATTTGAAGGTGAGAAAGAAATATAGTGGTACAATTTTTCTCCCTCTTATAGAGTATGATATAGGAGCATCAAGCCAAAGAACATCATTTCTGAACTAATTGTCACAATTGGTCCAAATAAGTAAAAATGAAGTCTCAAGGTGTGTGAATTGAATTATGAGGTTTAATTATGTCCTTATAATCCATTATAAGTCATAAAGTTGTGATAAATAGGTCCTAGGTGTTTTCCCTAAAAAACAAGGAATTTGAAATTTAAAATGTTTTCAAGAGTCTAAGAGGGTCATTTTGTATGTTTGAGGTTTTTAAATGAGAAAATATGGTTTAGGGATATATTAAATTCATAAATAATGGATTATAATTTAATTAATTTGTAATTCTTAAATCAAACAATCTAGCCAATGTAAAGCCACCCCTGTATATAGAAGTAGTTATCGAAGGAAGTTAAATATAACCAACTCATAAACCAACATAGAAGTTGTTGAGAAAGGAACATTGTATAAGAGAGTTGGAAAAGGAGATGGGAGAGAGGAGGTTATATTTCTCAAAGAATTGAAAATATGGAGAAAAGTAAAATATTTGATAAAACTCCTCAAAAGGCATTTCAAGTCCATGAATGAACTATTTTGTAACATGGAATAGCATAATGAATAAGAAAATGTGTTTTGGAGTGTGTGTTTACATTCAATGAGTATGATTTAATAAAATTCTTATTGTATTGGAATTTTTCTGAAATCACGAAGACATTAACTTTTGGATGAAATTGCAAGTGTTAACTAAAAACTATGATCATAGTCTTAGGTGAAAAAGATAATTAGTTATTTTCTATAAGTGAGATAAATGCAAGTCTATCAATATACATATGTTTGTATAAGATAATGTGTTTCAGAAATTTTAAAGGTTGTAAAACCAATATAAAGGTAGGATCTCTATTTGAACGGCCTTTATAATTTGGAAACCCTATAGACTATTATACATAGTCAAGAAAAGAAGACAATATCAGGTTTTGAGGATATAAACCATTAGTATGCTTGGATAAAGGAGGATAAGAGGTATAAATGGTTGTTTTTTAGTTTATTGACTTTAAGATTAGAGTGAAGGATAAAAATCCAACCTTGGAGAAGTTATGTTCATATAAGTCATGAACCTTATTGATACCTTATTTTTGTCTAGCATAAACAAGGGGTTGAGTTAATGATGGATTGATGTAGTGTTGGAAGTTTGATATTATTTAAAGGGGAGTAATAACTATATTGTGGTGATTATCAACTTTGGTGAAGGATTTTGAAACATCTAGATAGACCCAATGCACCTTTTAACCCTTGCATTTCCTTGTACAAGAAAATTATGGAAAAGTAGACTATGGAACCTACATTTTGGGAGAAAATAAGGTATATCAATAAAAAATAAGACATGGAAAAGGAGTAAGACATTTATTCATATTATAATCAATTTTCATAGTGAGTTAAGTCTTTCATATAAACCTTGAGTTCGTAAACATCAATTTGAGAGCTAGCACAAATAAATTTATCTTTAAGAACATTATCAATTTGTATTTGGAAAGGTAAAGACCATGGAACAAGGTAATATAGAGATTTGGAAGTATGAATGGGGTATATAAAAACCTATTAAATATATTAAAACAATTCAAAGTAACCTAGAACTCATTAGATGGAAAAATATGCAACTGCCTACTCTTATACAGTCAGGTTTTAGGCATAGAGCTCTATATTATGGCTATTTATGAATAAATGGTGATTAAACATGGGTTAAAACCTATTGAAGAAGTTATTATGGGTTATAATATATATTTTTGTGGTATTATGAGCTTTTGAACTTTTACCAAACTCAACTTATGGATTTAACAAGCTTTCGACCTATGTAGAAAGGATGTAAACACTAGGACTAGGGTTTCATTGATTCCAAGAGACTCCACCAATATAAAAATACTAAATTTTGTGTTTTTAGTTCTCTTGAGTATGTATGAGGAAATTAAGGTGTTTTTAGATTGAAAGGGTATGGACAATATAGATATTAATGATTGAGTAGTAATAGGGCTAATTTAGGACTAATACAAGGCTAATTATAAGGAATGGAGACTAAAAAGGTGTATAATGGTTGATCTAGATAATGAAACTTTTTTTAAGAATCAAGGATCATATAGGGTAGTCACATATGGTCTAACTAATGTTAAATATTCCATGGATTTGGTAAAAATGTCAAAAAGTGGGGAAAATAGGGCTACAATCCTAGATAGAGCATTACGTCTTTGAGTTATAAAATGAATGGAAAAAAATTATTGAACCCTTAAAAGGGACTAAATAAATTTAGATTAGGTCAAATAATAGTATCTAGGATGATAAGCTATGGTATTGATATCTATAACAATATTTTATCTTGTGAACTAAAAGGTGCCTAGTGGAAGAACTAATGAAGGAGTTGACTATACCAAAAGAGACCAGTTTGAAGAGTTGAGGGAAAATAAATATGGATGGTTATGATATAATCCAAAAGACACCAAGAATTTTCTCCAAAAATTATTACGTATAGGTACACATGAATGATGCAATTTATTCTATTAAACATTGAGAAGAGCTTAACATGAAAATAGAATCTTGGAGATCAATCATCAAGTACATTGAGACCAGTTGGGTTTAGCATCAAAATATGTTCATTCATGAATCTTATACCCTTATATATGAATCATTTATGAACTAAATATTCAAATTTATGTCCATTTCTCATGATGCATCATAATTTTAAAATTTGAATGATATGTAATGCTAAAGCTTAAGTAGATTTGAAGGTGTTTAAGATCTAAATATTTGAATTTTATGCATGTTTATCATGATGCATCACAAATTTGAAATTTGAAATATATTTAATACCAAAAATTAATTATTTTTTTAGTTTTTTAATATCTAAATATTATAACTTTATGCATATTTCTCATGATGTATCATAACTTTGAAATTTCAATGATATGTAATGTCAAAGATTAAACAATTTTGAAGCTATTTAAGATCCAAATATTTAAATTTTATACACGTTTCTCATGATGCATCATAAATTTTAAATTTGAATTATATGCAATACTAATGCTTAATAAATTTTTATTGTGTTTAATATCCAAAGATTCAAACTTTATGTGTGTTTCTCATGATCCATCATAACTTTGAAATACAAATTATATGTAATATTGAAGCTTAAGTGGTTTTTGAAGATGTTTAAGATCAAAAGATTTAAAATTTAAGCATATTTCTCATGATTCATCACAAATTTGTGTTACTTATCTTAACTATGAGACCATGAATAAGAGGAAGAAAGCTTAGAATTGATTGACCTGACCTCATTAGATTAGAACTATAGGTAGCTCCTATCTTTTTTATATGAAGAAATTGATTTCTTAATTAGATAAGATAAGAGTGTTCAAATATTTGGGTCTTAAACAAATTCAAAACCACTTAATCTTTAATATTACATATCATCTAAATTTCAACGTTGTGATGCATCATAATAAATGCACATAAAGTTTGAATATTTGGATCTTAAACACCTTCAAAACCCCATAAGTTTCAATATTACGTATCATTAAAATTTCAAAGTTGTGATGCATCTTGAGAAATGGGCATTAAGTTTAAATCTTAGGATTTTAAACACATTTAAAAACACTTAAGCTTTAGTCTTACATATCATTCAAATTTAAAAACTATAATGCATCATGAGAAATGTGCATAAAGTTTAAATCTTTGGATCCTAAACATGTTTAAAACCCATTAACCTTCGATATTACGTATCATTAAAATTTTAAGGTTGTGATGCATCTTGATAGATGTGAATAAATTTCAAATATGTGTATCTTAAACACATTTAAAGCCACTTAACTTTTGGTATTACATATCATTCAAATTTCAAATTTATAATGCATAATGAGAAATGTGCGAAAAGATTAAATCTTTGGATTTTAAACACCTTGAAAACTATTTAAGATTTAATATTAAATATAATTGCAATTTAAAAGTTGTGCTGCATTATGAGAAATGCACATAAGTTCAAATATTTGGATCTTAAACACCTTAAAATTTTCTTAAGCTTTGGTATTATATATCCGTCAAATTTCAAAGTTCTTATGCATCATGAGAAATGCACATAAATTTTTAATCTTTGGATCTTAAACATGTTAAAAAATTCTTAAGATTCAATATCATATATCATTTAAATTTCAAATTTGAGATGCATCTTGATAAATGCAGATAAAATTCAAAAATTTGGATCTTAAACACATTCAAAATCATTTAACCTTCAGTATTACATATCATTAAAATTTTAAATTTGTAATGCATTATGAGAAATACACAAAAATTTTGAATCTTTAAATCTTAAGCATGTTAAAAACCACTTAATATTTGGTATTACATATCATTCAAATTTCAAAGTTGTGATGCATTGTGATAAACATGCATAAAATTTGATCCTTTGGATCTTAAACATGCTTAAAACTGCTTAACCTTAGGTATTACATATCAATAAAATTTTAGAGTTACAATGCGTTATGATAAATGTGCTTAAAGTTAAAAAATTTATATTTTACACACATTCAAAACCACTTAAGTTTTAGTATTACATATCATTAAAATTTTAAAGTTATGATGCATGATGAGAAAAATACATAAATTTTGAATCTTTAGATCTTAAACATGTTCAAAATTGCTTAAATTTTGGTATTATATATCATTCAAATTTTAAATTTTTAATGCATTATGAGAAATTCTCATGAAGTTTAAAACTTTGGATCTTTGGATCTTAAACACATTAAAAACTATTTAACATTTGATATTACATATCAATTAGATTTATAAGTTGTGATGAACTATGAGAAATGTGTATAAATTTTAGACCTTTAACATAATCAAAATTACTTAAGCTTCAGTAATACATATCATTAAAATTTTGAAGTTGCGATGCATTATGAGAAACATGCATGAATTCTGAATCTTTAGATCTTAAACACACTAAAAACCACCTAAGCTTTTGTATCACATATTATTCAAATTTCAATATTGAAATGCATTATCATAAATGTGAATAAAGTTTGAATCTTTGTGTCTTAAACATGATCAAAACTGCTTCAGCCTCAATAATTTATATCATTCAAATTTCAAATTTATGATGCATCATGAGAAATGTGTATAAATTTTGAATTTTAGATATTAAACACATTCAAAATCTCTTAAACTTGGATATAACATATCATTTAGATTTCAAAGTTATGATGCATCATGAGAAACATGCACAAGGTTTGAATTTTTTTATCTTAAACATGTTTAGAACTACTTAAGATTTGATATTACATATCATTAAAATTTCAATCTTGTGATGGAGTATGAGAAATATTCTCAAAATTTGAATATATGGATCTCAAATAGGGTAAAAAATATTTAAGATTCGATATTACATATCATTTAAATTTTAAAGTTGTAATGGATCATGATAAACATGAATAAATTTCAAATATTTAAATTTTAAACACATTCAAAACCACTTAAGCTTTAATATCAGATATCAATAAAATATCAGATTTATGATGCATCATGAAAAATGCACAGAGTTCAAAACTTTGGGTCTTAAACACATTCAAAATTAATTAAACTTCGATATTCATTATCCTTCAATTTTTAAAGTTGTGATGCATCATGAGAAATATGCATAAATTTTAAATATCTGGATCTTAACACATTCAAAAAAATTTAATCTTTGGTATTACATATCATTCAAATTTTGAAATTATGATGGATCATGAGAAATGTGCATAAATTTCAAATATGTGGCTCTTAAACACATTTAAAATAACTTAACATTTGGTATTACATATCATTCAAATTTTAAATTTTTAATGCATCATGAGAAATGTAGATAAATTTTCAATCTTTGGATCTTAATCATGTTTAAAATAGCTTAAGCTTCGGTATTACATATCATTTAAATTTTAAATTTGTGATGCATCATAAGAAATATACATAAAGTTATACTATTTAGATCTTAAACACTTTTAAAACCACTTAAGCATTGGTATTAAATATCATTAAAATTTTAAAGTTGTGATACATAATGAGAAATATGCCTAAAGTTCAAATCTTTAGATCTCAAACACATTCAAAACTGCTTAATCTTCAATATTACGTATCATTCAAAGTTCAAAGTTGTGATACATCATTATAAATGCATATAAAGTTTTAATATTTATATCTTAAACATGTTCAAATTTTCTTAAGCTTTGGTATTACATATCATTCAAACTTTGAATGTTACAATGTGTCATGAGAAACATGCATAAATTTTGAATTTTTGGATATTAAATATATTTAAAACTAATTAAGTTTTGATATTACACATCAATTAAGTTTCAAATTTATTATGCATCATGAGAAACATACATATAGTTTGAATCTTTATATCTTAAATATGTTTAAAACCAATTAAGATTTGGTACTACATATCATTCAAATTTGAAGTTTGTGATGCATCATGATAAATGTATATAAATTTAAAATCTATGGATCTTAAACACATTTAAAATTGCTTAAACTTCAAAATTACATATAATTCAAAATTTTAAAATGTGATGCATTATGAAATATGCATATAAAGTTAAAATATTTGGATCTTAAATATGTTTAAAACCACTTAAGATTTTGTATTACATATCATTCTAACTTTAATGTTATGATGCATAATGAGAAACATGCATAAAATTTGAATCTTTGGATCTTAAACACATTTAAAATCACTTAACCTTCAATATTACATATCATTCAAATCTCAAATTTGTCATGCCTCATGATAAATATGCATGAAATTAAAATATTTGGATGTTAAACAAATTTAAAATATTTCACATAAGCTTTGGTATTTCATATCATTTAAATTTCAAAGTTTCAATGCATCATGAAAAATGCACATAAAGTTTGATTATTTAGATCCTAAACACTTTCAAAATTGCTTAATGATATTACATATCATTTAAATTTTAAATTTGTGATGCATCATGAAAAATGTTCATAAAGTTAAAATAATTGGATCTTAATTAAACACAATCAAAACTACAAAATCTTCAGTAATACATATCACTCAAATTTCAAAGTTAAAATCCGTAATAAAAAATACACATAAAATAGAATCTTTGGATCTTAAATATGTTCAAAATAGCATGCTTAATCTTTCATATTAAATATCATTCAAATTTTAAAGTTACGTTACATCACAAAAAAAATTTATAATGTTTGAATCTTTGGATATTAAATATCTTCATAACTACTTAAGCTTTAGTATTACATATCATTCAAATTTTAAAATTGTGATGCATAATAAGAAATATGCATAAAATTTAAATATTTGGATCTTAAATACATTCAAAATTACTTAAGTTTTGGTATTACATATCATTCAAATTTTAAAATTGGAATCATCATGATAAATGTGCATAAAGTTTAAATCTTTCGATCTTAAACATCTTCAAAACTGCAAAAACTTAAAATTACCTATCACTCAAATTTTAAATTTGAGATGTATCATGAGAAATATAAATAAAGTTTGAATCTTTGGATCTTGAATGGATTCAAAATTGTTTAAGCTTCGATATTACATATCATTCAAATTTCAAACATAGATGCATTATGATAAATGTGCACAAAATTAATTTTTTTTAATCTTAATCATGTTCAAAATAGCTTAAGGTTTGGTATTACATATCATTTAAATTTCAAAGTTGTAATGCATCATGATAAATCTACATAAAGATTGAATGCTTAGAACTTAAAAATGTTCAAAACCACTTAATCTTCATCATTAAATATCATTTAAATTTTAACATTGCTATGCATCATGCAAAATGTGTAAAAAGTTTAAATATTTGGATCTTAAACACCTTTAAATTTGATTAAGCTTTTTCAGTATTAAATATCATTCAAATTTCAAAGTTGTGATGTATCATGATAAACATGCATAAATTTTCAATAATTGGATCTTAAACACTTTAAAAATTACTTAAGCTTTAGTATTACATATTGTTTAAATTTAAATGTTTTGATGTATCATGAGAAATGTGCATACAGTTTAAACTTTTAGATCTTTAACATTCTTAAAATTGGTTAAGCCTTGATATTACATATCATTAAAATTTAAAAGTTGTGATGCATCATTAAAAATGTGTATAAAATTTGAATTTTTAGATCTTAAACATGATCAAAACTACTTAATTTTTGGCATTAAATATTAATTGAATTTCAAAGTTGTGATGTATCATGAGGAAAAATGCATTAAGTTTGTATCTTTAGATCTTAAACATGTTAAAAATTGCTTAAGCTTCAAAATTAAATATCATTAAAATTTTAAAATTATGATGCATCTTTAGAAACAAGCATAAATTTTGAATATGTGGGTCTTAAACACCTTCAAAATTTCTTAAGCTTTATTATTACATATCATTTAAATTTCAAAGTTATGATATATCATAAAAAATATGCATAAAAGTTGAATCCTTAGATCTTAAACATGTTTAAAAACACTTAATCTTTGGTATTACATATCATTCAAATTTTAAATTTGCAATGCATCATAACAAACATGTATAAATTTTGAATATTTTAATCTTAAATAAATTGAAAAATCCTTAAGCTTCATCAATATATATCATTAAAATTTAAAAGTTGTGATGCATCATGACAAATGCGCATAAAGTTTAAATCTTTAGATCTTAAACATGTTCAAAACCACTTGATCTTTGGTATTACATATCATTCAAATATTAAAATTTTGATCTATCATGAGAAACATGAATAAAATTAAAGTCTTTGTATCTTGAACATGTTGAAATCTGTTTAATTTTTAGTATTACATATCAATTTAAAAATTATGATGTATCATGAGAAACATGTATAAAGTTTGAGTCTTTAGATCTTAAACACATTCAAAATTAGTTAAGATTATGTATTATAGATCACTAAATTTTCAAATTTGTGATGCATCATGATAAATGTTATAAAGTTTGAATCTTTAAATCTTAAAACACTTTTAAAACTATTTAAGTTTCATTATTACATATCATTCAAATTTCAAAGTTGGGAAGCATCATGAGAAACATGCATGAAATTCAAATATTTAGATTTTAAACATATTCAAAATCACTTAAGCTTCGGTATTACATATCATTCAAATTTAAAACTTGTGATGCATTAAGATAAACATGCATAAAGTTCAAATATTTGATCCTTAAACATGTTGAAAACAACTTAAGCTTCGATATTACATATTATTGAAATTTCAAAGTTGTAATGCATCATGATAAACACGCATAAAATTCAAATAGTTAGATCTTAAAAATGTTTAAAACCACTTAAGCTTCATTATTATATATTATTAAATTTTAAAAAGTGTGATGGATAATAAGAAATTTTTAGATCTTAAACACATTAAAAAATAATAAAATTTTATTACATAGCATTCAAATTTACAAGTTGTGATGCTTCACATTAAATGCATATAAAGTTTGAAGCTTTGGATATTAAACACTTCCAAAATAACACACTTAAGCTTTGGTATTAAATATCATTCAAATTTTAAATTTTTGATGAATCATGAAAAATGTGCATAACTTTCAAATCTTTGGATCTTAAACATGATCAAAACAACTTGAAATTTATTATTAGATATCATTCAAATTTTAAAGTTGTGATATATCATGAAAAATATGCATAAAGTTCAAATATTTAGATCTAAAACACATTCAAAACTACATAAAATTTGATATTATATTTTATTAAAATTTTAAAATTTTGATGCATTTGAGAAATATTTATAAAATTTGAATCTTTAGATCTTAAACACGTTTAAAACAACTTAAGCTTCAGTATTACATATCATTTAAATTTCAATGTTGTAGTACATTTTGAGAAACATGAAAAGAGTTCAAATATTTAAATCTTAAATACATTCCAATTTTATTAAGTTTTGGTATTACATATCATTCAAATTTTATAGTTGTAATGCATCATGATAAACATGGATAAAGTTCAAATCTTTAGATCTTAAACACATTCAAAACTGCTTAAGCTTTGGCATTACATATCATTCAAATTTAAATGTTTATTACATCACGAGAAATATGCATAAATTTTGATTTTGTAGATCTTAAACACTTATAGAACCAGTTAAGATTTGGTATTCCATATCATTCAAATTTCAAAGTTGTAATGCATCTTGAAAAATATGCACAAAGTTCAAATCTTTAGATATTAAACATATTCAAAGCCAATTAAGGTTTGGTATTACATATCATTCTATCTTCAAATTTGAGATTATTTATAATAAATATGTAAGAAGTTCTACTATTTGGACCTTAAACATGTTTAAAACTAGTTAAGTTTTGATATTACATATCATTCAAATTTTAAAATTGCTATGCATTATGAAAAATATGCATTAAAATTGAATCTTTGAATCGCAAACATATTATTTAAATTTCAAAGTTGTGATGCTTTAAGATAAATGCACATAAATTTAGAATCTTTAGATCTTGAACACATTCAAAATCTCTTAATCTTTTATATTATAAATCATTCAAATTTCAAAGTTTTAATGCATTATAAGAAACACATTTAAAGTTTGAATCTTTAGATCTTAAACACCTTCAAAACTACTTAAGTTTTAGTATTCAATATCATTAAAAGTGAAAATATTTGGAGCTTAAACACATACAAAATTGCTTAAGAATTGGTAGTACATATCATTCAAATTTCAAAGTGTGATGCATCATGAGAAATGCACATAATGTTTTAATCTTTGGATCTTAATCATTCTCAAAACTTTTTAAGCTTTGATATTACATATCATTAAAATTTTAAAGTTTTGATGCATCATAAAAAAATTGCATAAATTTGAAATCTTTAGATCTTAAACACCTTCAAAACTACTTAATTTTTGGTATTACATATCATTAAAATTTTAAAGTTATGATGCGTTGTGAGAAATGGGTATAAGGCTAGAATATATTGATCTTAAACATGTTCAAAATTACTTCAGCTTTGGTATTACATATCACTAAAATTTTAAAGTTGCATTGCATCAGGAGAAACATGCATAAATTTCAAATATTTAGATCTTAAAAATTTTTAAAACTATTTAAAATTTGGTATTACATATTATTTAAATTTCAAAGTTGTGATGCATCACGAGAAACATACATAAAGTTTGAATTTTTGGATATTAAACGTGATCAAACGCACTTAAGATTTGGTATTACATATTGTTCAAATTTTAAGTTTTTGATGTATCATGAGAAACATGCATAAATTTTGAAGATTTGGATCTTAAACATGTTCAAAATCACTTGATCTTCCGTAATATATATCATTCAAATTTCATAGTTATGATGCATCGTAAGAAATATGCATAGATTTTGAATCTTTCAATCTTAAACATGTTAAAAAATACTTAAGGTTTAATATTATATATCATTAAAATTTTAAAATTATGATGCATGATGAGAAACATACATAAAATTCAAATATTTAGATATTAAACATGTTTAAAACCACATAAGCTTTTTTATTACATATCATTGCAAGGTGATAGTGAATAGTTTTGAACAAGATTGCAAGGTGGTAGCAAATAGTTATCAAAGAAAAGAAGGTATAACACCCAAGAGAGTGCTCAAAGAAGAAGGTAGTCAAGACAAGAATGGCACCCAAGTCCATGAAAGAGATTATAATAGGATAATTATAGATATAGTAGATAAGATGGATGTGCAATGGCTTAGGATTGACACCAACCAAGAGAAGAAGATGGAGATTCAAATATGCATAATTAAAGAAATCAAGAAGATGAGATATTTAAAGAGAATATGCATCCCTTGGAGATGCAAGAGATTGAGTGTAGTCAAGATGTTGAAGATATATGATAGTAAACTAAGCATGTACACAAGAATGAGATATGTAAAGGACAAGAAGTGGTGCATGAAGTAGAATAGATAACACAAGGATCATTAGTGAATGTAGAGGATTCATACTTGCAGTATTGATGAATGATAGATTTAAGGAGAAGGAGAATCATTTTGAAGAGAAGGAAGATTGGTATACAGATACATGGCAAAAAGAAGAAAGCAACAGACATATTTTCTTTCATAATTTGGTTTTGTGTGCAAGTATGCTATTGAAAGAGATGAATCAAAAAAGGCCTAAGTGTGGTGCCTAAGAACATGTACACCTAAATTAGAGTCAAGTGGAATTTGATACCTTTCATAAGGAGGTTTATTACATTCAAGTAATAACATATACCACGTGCAACATTTAACACCTCTGGTAGAGATTCTTCTAGCTTGGTAGTATGATGCAGGGGCATCCCTTGATGACACCAAAAAGGTTTTTTTTAATTTATTTTTTGTTTTCTTTGTCTTAGATTGGTCTTTTAGGTGTTATATGTCCTTTTTAAGTCTGTTTGTGAAGTTTAGATTATCCTAAAGTGCATAAAATTTGAATGATTCATTTTCTCGCCAAAAGTTCTTATTTAAAAATTTGAATGTGTCAGTCTTATCTAAGACCTTTTGATAAAATTTTAAAGGTGGAAGATGTGTTGAATTATCTAAGGGTATTGGGAAATTTAAGAGGTTTAAAATAATTCATTACATCGATGTCATAATGCAAAACATGTCATATTATATGAAAACCAAGAAAATTGCATTATAAACTAAAAGACTCTACATGGGAAAGTTGGCAAGAATCAGTTATGAACTTTTATAGTTCAAATATTTAGATATTAAACATTTTCAGAACCACTTAAATTTTGGTATTACATATCATTGAATTTTTAAAGTTACGATGCATTATGAGAAAAGTGTATAAAGTTCAAATTTTAGAAATAAAAATTATCAAAACAACTTAAACTTCAATATTACATATGATTCAAATTTTAAAGTTGTTATGCATCATGAAAAATATGTCTAAAGTTTAAATATTTGGATCTTAAAAACTTTTATAACCACTTAATTTTAGGTATTACATATCTTTCAAATTTCAAAATTGTGATGCATCATGAAAAATGTGTTTAAACTTCGAATCTTTAGATTTTAAACACCTTCAAAACTACTTAATATTTGGTACTACATATCATTCTAATTTAAAATTTGCAATGTATCATGAGAAATGAGGATAAAGTTCAAATATTCGTATCTTAATCACTTTTAAAACTGCTTAAGCTTCAATATTACACATCATTCAAAGTTATGATGCATTAAGATAAACATGCATAAAGATCAAATATTTGGATTTTAAACAAATTCAAAACTAATTAAAGTTTGGTATTACATATTATTTAAAGTTCAAAGTTGTGATGCATCATGAGAAACATTCAAAAAGTTTGAATCTTTTGAGATGCATCATGAGAAATGCATATCAAGTTTAAATATTTGAATTTTAAACACATTCAAAACTGCATAAGCTTTGGTATTACATATCATTAAAATTTTATAGTTATAATGCTTCATGAGATAGGCTCATTAAATTCAAATATTTGGATGTTAAACATGTTTAAAACTTCTTAAACTATAGTATTACATGTCATTTAAATTTTAAATTTGTGATGCATAATGAGAAATGTGTATATATTTTTAATCTTTGGATCTTAAAAATATTCAAAACCACTTAGGATTCCATATTACATATCATTAAAATTTAAAATATGTGATGTATTATGAGAAATTTGATTAAAATTTGAATATTTAGATCTTAAACATATTTAAAGCCACTTAAGCTTCGGTATTACATATAATTCAAATTTTAATGTCACGATGCATCATGAGAAACACACAAATTTTGAATCTTTTGATATTAAATACATTCAAAAATGTTTAAGCTTCAGTATTATGTATCATTAAATTTTTAATGTTATGATATATGATTAGAAACATGTATAAAGTTTAAATATTTGAATCTTAACCAAATTCAACACTACTTAAACTTCGGTATTACATATCATTCAAACTTCAAAGTTATGATGTATCATGAGAAATATCCATCAAGTTGGAATCTTTAAATCTTAAACATGTTCAAAACTAATTCAGCTTCAGTATTACATATCATTCAATTTTATAATTTGCGATGAATCATTAAAAATACACATAAAGTTCAAATCTTTTGATCTTAAACATGTTTAATACTGCTAAAACTTTGGTATTACATATCATTCAAACTTTAAAGCTATGATGCATCACAAGAAATGCACTTAAATTTATAATATTTGCATCATAAACATGTTCAAAACTACTTAAGCTAAATTATTATGTCATTAAAATTTCAAATTTGCCATGCATAATGAGAAATGTTGATAAATTTAAAATATTTAGATCTTAAACACATTATAAACCACTTAAAATTTGGTATTATATTATTTAAATTTTAAAGTTGTGATGCATTATCAGAAATGTGCATTGAAATTGAATCTTTGGATCTTATAGATGTTCAAAACCATGTAAGCATTGGTATTAAATTATTCACATTTTAAAGTTGTGATACGTTATGAGAAACATGAATAAGTTTGAATATTTAGATCTTAATCATGTTTAAAACCACTTAAATTTATGTATTACATCATTAAAATTTTAAAGTTACAATGCATTATGATAAATGCACACAAAGTTTAAATCTTTGGATCTTAAACATGTTCAAAACCATATAAGATTCAGTATTTTATTATTTAAATTTTAAATTTATGATGCATTATGAGAAACACATATAAAGTTTAATTTTTTGGATCTTAAACATGTTCAAAATTACTTAAGCTTTGGTATTATATATAATTCAGGTTTTAAAGTTAACATGTATCATAAGAAATGCACATAAAATTTGAATCTTTAGATCTTAAACACATTCAAAACCACTTAATATTTGGTATTAAATATCATTCAAATTTTAAACTTGTGATGCATTCAGATAAATTCACATAAATTTTAAATCTTTAGATCTTAAATACTTTTAAAACTACTTAATCTTTAGTATTACATTATTAAAATTTTTAATTTGTGATTCATTATGATAAATGTGAATAAATTTTGAATCTTTGGATCTTAAACATGTTTAAAACTACTTAATTTTTAATATTACATCATTAAAATTTTAAATTTGTGATGTATTATTATAAACTTGCATAATATTTAAATCTTTAGATCTTAAACACCTATAAAACTACTTCAACTTTGGTATTACCATATCATTCAAATTTCAAATCTATAATTCATAATTATAGATGTAGATAATGTTATAATATCTAGATCATAAATATGTTTAAAATTATATAAACTTTAGTATTACATATCATTCAAATTTCAAAGTTATAATGCATCATGAGAAATGCTCATAAATTTTAAATCTTTGGATATTAAACACATTCGAAACCACTTAAAATTTGATATTATATATCATATAATTTTTAAATTTTCAATGCATCATATTAAACACACATAGATTTTAAATCTTTGCATATTAAATATATTCAAAACCACTTAATCTTTGATATTACATATCATTCAAATTTCAAAGTTACAATGCGCCATGAGAAATGCAACAAAAAGTTCAAATGTATGGATCTTAAACACATTTAAAATTATTTAAACTTCCGTATTACATATCATTTAAATTTCAAAGTTGTGATGGATCATGAGAAATATACATAAAGTTTGAATCTTTGGATCTTAAACACGTTCAAAACTACTTAAGCTTTAGTATTACATATGATTCAAATTTTTAAATTGTGATGCATTATGATAAATTATTAGAAAGTTTAAATCTTGTGATCTTAAACACATTCAAAACCACTTAATTTTTATTATTACATATAAATCACATTTATAAGATTCTATGCATTATGAAAAATATATATAAAGTTTAAATTTTTGTATCTTAAACACTTTCGAAACCGTTTAAGTTTCATTATTACATATCATTCAAATTTCAAATTTGAGATGCATGATGAGAATCATGAATAAAGTTTGATATTTGGATTTTAAATAAGTTCAAAACTACTAAAGATTTGATATTACATATCATTTATATTTAAAAGTGATGATGCATCAAGAGAAATGTACATAAATTTCAAATATTTGATTCTTATATATTTTTAAAACCAGTTAAGCTTTGATATTTATTTTATTCTTTTAAGAAATTAGGTGTTGAAGTCCTTAGTAATAAAAGTCTAGAATATGGGGACAATTCTAGTTTTATGTAGTTAAATATAGATTTATGCCAATTTGGTCAACTTAATTTACATAGAAAGGAGAAGACAAAGAAAGATCAACTTAGCTAATTTTATACTAAAACTGATGATTCTAAATCTAGAATTTGAGGAATAGGACTAGGATAGTGTCTAGATTCTAGATCTCATCTCTATTTTTTTATTGGACAAGAGCATTGTAAATATGACACCTTGGTGTCTAGTGCTATAGTCCTTTCTCGATGATATCATCTTAAGGCTAAATGCTTTTTAGGTTCTGTTCATCTATCATATGTGACCCTACATAAAAAAATTTAGGCCCTAGAAATCATTGGAACTCACTACAGGTCTATTTCAATCTTAAGTACTTATATTAGTCTATATACATGAAAAAAAAATCAAAGCAAAAATGGGGGAAAATTGGGTTGTAAAATCGTATAATCAAGAACCCTTACTACTCTAATTGCTTCCTAAATTAACCCTCAAGCTATGGTCTCAGATATAATGTAGTTTTCCTTTAGGGAATGTGTATAATCAATGTACATGATTGATGCAAAATTGAATTTCATCTAGGCCCTTCTTTGATCAAGCATGCAAATCTATGTATGATACAAAGAAGCTCAGCTATATTATTTATTGATTTTATTATGTCTAATGTGCCAAAATAATAAGTGCTAGATATAAAATGCCTTGTGTAGTCTTTTTATAAGAGATTTATTATTTTAAATTTGGGAGATTTATTCACATTTGGCTAACATTTTAAAAATTAAGAATGAATCAAAGAAGAGGGGTAAGACTCATTCTAATGAATGAATTGACCATTAAAACAAAAATTATGCTTGGATAATAGTGTCAAAAATTGGACACCCTAGGTTTTAACAATGTGAGACCTAGGGGGATGGGTCTAGGTCTAAAAGAGATGCCTGGGCCTAAGAGGGTTAATTTCAGAAAGCTATGGATGATTGAGAATAATCAAAGAGATGTTTAGGGAATTTAGTAAGACTAAGACAAGCAAGATAAAATGTCTTAGCTAAATGTGAATAAAAACTCATATTTTTAGTCAGAGTCTTCTATGAAAGGACTATGAAAAAAAATAATATATGTGTTTTATTGACCAATTTAAGGTATATATATTATTAAATATCATTCAAATTTCAAAATTGTAATGCATCATAAAAATATGCATAAAGTTTAAATATTTAGATCTTAAAAATATTGAAAACCACTTAATCATATTACATAGCATTAAAATTTCAATGTTGTTATGGATAATGTGAAATATGCATAAAGTTTAAATCTTTAGATCTTAAACATATTAAAAACTACTTAAGATATATTACATAGCAATTAAATTTTTAAGTTGTGATGCTTCATGAGAAATCCACATAAAGTTTGAATATTTGAATATTAAACACATTCAAAACAGTGCACTTAAGCTTTAGTGTTACATATCATTTAAAGTTTAACGTTGTGATGCATCATGAGAAATGTACATAATATTCAAATCTTTGGCTTTTAGATACCTTGAAAATTGTTTAAGCTTTTGTATTACATATCATTCAAATTTCAAAGTTGTGATACATTATGATAAACATGCATAAATTTTAAATATTTAGATCTTAAACATGTTCAAAATAACTTAAGCTTTAATATTACATATCCTTCAAATTTTAAATTTGCTACATCATTAAAAACATAAATATATTTTGAATCTTTGCATCTTAAACACATTCAAAATTATTAAAGCTTCAGTATTATATATCATTAAAAATTTAAAGTTGTGTTACATAAAAAAAAACATGCATAAATTTAAATTTTTTAGATGTTAAACACCTTCAAAACTATTTAATCTTTGGTATTATATATCATTTATATTTCAAAGTTGTGATGCATCACAAGAAACACACATAAAATTTTATTCTTTGGATATCAAACATGATCAATCCCACTAAATCTTTGATATTACATATCATTAAAATTTTAAAGCTATGATGTATCATGAAAAATGGGAATAAATTTCAAATATTGTGATCTTAAACATGTTCAAAACTACTTTATCTTTAATAAAACATATCATTCAAATTTTAAAGTTGCAATGCATCATGAAAACATGCATAAAGTTTGAATCTTTCAATCTTAAACATGTTAAAAATACTTAAGCTTTATTATTATATATCATTAATATTTCAAAGTTATGATACATAATGGAAACCATGCATAGAGTTCAAATATTTGGATATTAAACACCTTCAAAACCACTTAAGCTTCAGTATTACATATCATTCAAATATCAAAGTTATGATGCATCTTGATAAATGTGCATAATGTTCAAATATTTGAATCTTCAACATGATCAAAACCACTTAAAAATTATTATTATATATCATTCAAATTTCAAAGATGTGATGTATCATGAAAAAATCACATAAAGTTTAAATCTTTAGATCTTAAACACTTTAAAAAATGCTTAAGCTTTAGTATTACAAATCAATCAAATTTAAAATTTGCAATGCATCATGAGAAACATGCATAAAGATAAAATCTTTGAATTGTAAACACATTCAAAACTTCTTAAGCTTCACTATTATATATCATTCAAATTTCAAAGTTGTGATGCATCATGAGAAACAAGCATAAAGTTTCAATCTTTAAAATTTGAAAACATTTAAAATCACTTAAGCCTCAGTATTTCATATCATTCAAATTTAAAAGTTGAAATGCATCATGAGAAACATGAATAAAACTCAAATATTTATATCTTAAACACATTAAGAAAATTTCAATCTTTAGTATTACATACCATTCAAATTTAGAATTTTGTAATGCATCATAAGAAATTCACATAAATTTTGAATTTTTAGATTTTAAATACTTTTAAAACCACTTAAGATTCAGTATTACATATTATTTAAATTTCAAAGTTGTAATGCATCATAAAAAATATGCATAAAGTTAAAAATTTTAGACATTAAACATGTTCGAAACCACTTAAACTTTGCTATTACATATCATTCAAACATCATAATTGAGATGCATTTTGAGAAATATGTAAAAAATTCTAATCTTTAGATATTAAACATGTTCAAAACCACTTAAGTCATTTGGTATTACAAATATTTCAAATTTTAAAATTTCAATGCATTATGCAAAATATATATTAAATTTAAATCTTTGGATCTTAAACATATTATTTATATTTCAAAGTTACAATGGTTTGGTAGAAATACATATAAAGTTAGAATCATTGAATATTAAATATGTTCAAAACCACTTAATCTTCCATAATACATATCATTCAATTTTTAGATATTAAACACCTTTAAAATTACTTAATCTTTTGTATTAAATATCATTCAAATTTAAAAGTTATGATGCATCATGAAAAATGGGCATAATGTTTGAATCTTTAAATTTAAAACACTTAAAAAATTGTTTAAGCTTCAGTAGTATATATCATTCAAATTTTAAGGTTATGATACATCATGATAAATATGCATGAATTTTAAATATTTTGATATTAAATATGTTTAAAATCTTTAAAAATCGATATTATATATTATTTAAATTTCAAATTTGTGATGCATCACAAAAATCATGAATAAAATTTGAATCATTTTACCTTAAATATTTTCAAAACCTCATAAGCTTTGATATTACATATAATTCAAATTTTAAATTTATAATACATCACGAGAAACATGCATAAAGTTTAAATTTTGGATCTTAAATATGTTCAAAACTACTTAAGCGTTGGTATTTTATATCTTTCAAATTGCAAAAAATTTATGCATCATGAGAAATATGCATAAAGTTTAAATATTTTAATCTTCTAAATGTTAAAAACTTTTTAAGATTTGTTATTAAATATCATTAAAATTTCAATGTTTCGATGCATCACAAGAAATATGCATAAATTTTAAATCTTTAGATCTTAAACACAATTGAAACTACTTAAGTTTTCGTATTACATATCTTTTAAATTTTAGAGTTGTGATGCATCATAAAAAATGTGTATAACGTTAGTATCTTTAGAACTTAAATATGTTTAAAACTACTTAAGCTTTGGTATTACATATCATTCAAATTTAAAAATTATTTTAGATCTTAAACACTTTTAAAACTATTTAAGCTTTACTATTACATAAATTTTGAATCTTTAGATAGTATACATTATCAAACCCATTTAATATTTGGTATTACATATTATTGAAAATGTCAAAGTTGTGATATATCATGATAAATGTGGATAAAGTTTGAATTTTTGAATTTTAAACATGTTCAAAACCACTTGAGCTTCAATAATACATATTATTCAATTTTAAAAGTTGTGATATATCATGATAAATATGCATAAAGTTTTAATCTCTTGATATTAAAAATATTTAAAATTGCTTAAGATTTAGTATTACATATCATTCAAAATTTAAAATTGTGATGCATGATGAGAAATATGCATAAAATTTAAATTTTTAGATCTTTAATGTGTTCAAAACCATTAAAGTTATGGTATTACATATCATTTAAATTTCAAAGTTGTAATGAATCATGAGAAACATGCATATTTTGATCTTAAAAAATTTTAAAACAAATTAAGCTTTGATATTATATATCTTTCAAATTTCAAATCTGTGATGAATAATGGGAAATGTGATTAAAGTCCAAATCTTTGGATATTAAACACCTTAAAAACTTCTTAATCTTAAGTATTACATATCATTAAAATTTTAAATTTATGATGCATTATGAGAAATGTTTATAAAGTTTAAATATTTAGATCTTAAACATGATCAAAACCACTTAAATTTTTGTATTACATATCAAAGTTGTGATGTATCATGAGAAATAGACATAAAGTTAAAATATTTATATCTTAAATACTTTCAAAACCACTTAAATTTTAGTATTATATATCATTGAAATTTAAAAATTCTAATCATCATGATAAACATGCATAAATTTTAAATTTTTGAATCTTAAACACATTCAAAACTACTTAAGCTTTGATATTACATATCATTCAAATTTTAATGTTGTAATGCATTATGAGAAATGTGCATAAAGTCTAAATCTTTGGATATTAAACACCTTTAAAACCACTTAAAATTTAGTATTACATATCATTCAAATGTTAAAATTGATATGCATCATGAGAAATGTGCATAAAGTTAGAATCTTTAAATCTTAAACATGATCAAAATCACTTAAGATTCAGTATTACATATCATTAAAATTTCAAAGTTATGATGTATCATGAGAAATTCACTTAAATTTTAAATTTTGGAATCTTAAACACCTTCAAAACCACTTAAAATTTAATATTACATATCATTCAAATTTCAAAGTTGTAATACCATGATAAATATGCATAAAATTTGAATCTTTGGATCTTACACATGTTCAAAACTACTTAAGATGAAATATTACATATCATTCAAATTTTAAAGCTATAATGCATAATAAGAAATGTGAATAAATTTAAAATCTTTGAATCTTGAACATGTTCAAAACTACTTAGGCTTTGGTATTAAATATCATTCAAATTTAAAATTTGTAATGCATCACAAAAAATGCACATAAAGTAGAAATCTTTGGATCTTAAGCTCTTTGAAATCTACTTAGAGATTTTGTATTACATATCATTCAAATTTCAAAGTTACAATGCATCTTGAAAAATATGCATAAATTTCAAATCTTTAGATCTTTAACATGTTCAAAAGCACTTAAGCTTCAGTATTACATATCATTTAAACTTTAAAGTTGAAATGTATTATAAAAAGTGTGAAAAAAATTACAATCTTGTGATCTCAAACACGTTCACAACTACTTAAGCTTCTATTACATATCATTTAAATTTAAAAATTAGTATGCATTATAACAAATGTGCATAATATCTAAATATTTAGATCTAAACATATTATTCAAATCTCAAAGTTATGTTTATTTAGGATAAATGCACATAAAATTTGAATCTTTGAATCTTAACCACATTTAAAACCACATAATCTTCCATATTAAAAATCATTCAAATGTTGAAGTTTCAATGCATTATGAGAAACATATTTAAAGTTTGAATTTTCAGATCTTAAACACCTTCAAAACTATTTAAGATTTGGTATTATATATCATTCAAATTTAAAAGTTATGATGTGTCATGATAAACATACATAAATTTTAAATATTTGGATCTTAAATATGTTATTATATATCATTTAAATTTTAAACTTGTGATGCATCATAAAAAATATAAATAATGTTTGAATCTGAATCTTAAACACATTCAAAACCTCTTAAGCTTATGTATCACATATCATTTAAATTAAAAAGTTATGATGCATCATGAAAAACATGCATAAAACTCAAATATTTAGATCTTAAACATGTTAAAAAATAATTAAGCTTTATTATTATATATCATTCAAATTTCAATGTTGTGATGCATTATGAGAAATTCACGTAAATTTTATATCTTTAGATTTTAAACACTTTCAAAACTATTTAAAATTTAGTATTGCATGTCATTAAAATTTCAAAGTTTTGATGCATCATAAAAAATATGCATAAATTTTGAATCTTTAGATCTTAAATACCTACAAAACTATTTAAGTTTCAGTATTGCATATCATTCAAATTTAAAAATTGTGATGAATCATGAAAAAAATGTATAAAGTTAGAATCTTTGGATCTTAAACATGTTTAAAATTGCTTAAAATTTGATACTACATATCATTCAAATTTCAAATTTGTGATGCATCATAAGAAATGCACATAAAGTTTAAATATTTGGATCTTAAACACTTTCAAAACATATCACTTAAAATTTAGTTTTAGATATCATTTAAATTTCAAAGTTGTCATGCATCATGAGAAATGTGCATAAAATTCAAATCTTTATATCTTCAACATATTTAATATTACCTTAATTTTAGTATTACATATTATTCAAATTTCAAAGTTATGATGCATCATGATAAATGGACATAATGTTAAAATATTTGGTTCATAAACATATTAGAAAATGCTTAAGCTTTAGTATTACATATCATTCAAATTTCATAATAATAAATGTCCATAAAGTTTGAATCTTCAGATCTTAAATATTTTCAAAATCACTTAAGCTTCAGTATTATATATCATTTAAAATTCATAGTTGAGATTTATCATTAAAAAAAATCATAAAGTATGAATCTTTAGATATTAAACATATTCATAACCATTAAAGCTTTGGTATTACATATAATTCAAATTTTAAAGTTGTGATGAAACATTAAAAATGTGGATAAAGTTCAAATCTTTAGATCTTTAACATGTTTAAAACCACTTATGTTTTTTAATTACATATCATTCAAATTTCAAAGTTGTGATGTATTATGAGAAACATGCATAAATTTCAAATATTTAGATGTTAAACTTTATCAAATCCACTCAAACATTGGTATTACATATTATTCAAATTTTAAATTTGCTATGCATCATGATAAATGCATTTAAATTTTGAATCTTAAGATTTTAAATATTTTTAAAATTTCTTAAATTTAGGTATTACATATCATTCAAATTTCAAGGTTGTGATGCATTTAAAGGTTTAGATTTTATACAACTTTAAAACTACATAAGCTTTAGTATTACATATTATTCAAATTTAATAATTTCAATGAATCATTAAAAATATGCATAAAGTTTGAATCTTTATATCTTAAACACCTTCAAAATTATTTAAGATTTAATATTACATATAATTCAAGTTTCAAAGTTACAATGCATTAAAATAAATGTGCATGAAGTTCAAGTTTTTTTATCACATATTAAAAATTGCTTAATGTTTATAATTACATATTATTCAAAGTTTAAAGTTGTGATTCATCATGAGAAACATTCATAAAGTTACATATAATTCAAATTTCAAAGTTACTATGCATTAGGATAAATGTGCATGAAGTTCAAATCTTTGTATCACATATTAAAAATTGCTTAATGTTTGTAATTACATATTATTCAAAGTTTAAAGTTGTGATTCATCATGAGAAACCTTCCTCGCGTGCTTCTGTGCAGGACTGTAAAGCCAAATCTATTATTGCGTGGTTCTATTTTTTTACCTCAAATTTCTATTTTGTGGATGAGATGGCTGTCGTGTTACCAAAACCCTAACCTATGTGAATCGGTGATTTCTTTGGTGATATTTTGAATGCCATGGTGGTGATTCCTCTGAGCAGAGGGGGTGATCTCACAGACATTTGGGTGGAGGGAATGGGTGGTGGCAGTGCTAGATCTGGGGTTTGTTAATATAGTCATGGAGGGATGAGGGAAGAGGGAGTGCAGTCGTGGATGTGGCCGTGCTGAAATCCTAACCTTTGCAACCATCTTATCAAACTTTGGGTTTCTAGATCTCATTTTCCAGATAGAGGGATCCTTGGTGTTGATGCACGTTGAAGAAATGAGAGACCTTTTTTTGTGTGGTTTTTTTTGCTTCAATTTTCTATATTGTGGATGGAACCTGGACTGGATCTCTAGCTCAAGTTGGATTGCCATCCTAATCTAGTTTGTGAAGAAAATAGTGAACAAATGGGGGAAACTTTGTTTCCTCTATGGTCAGTGAATGAGCCATGGTGCCTTGTTCAGGGAAAAATAGAGAAAACCTAAGCGTGGAGGAGCCTTGCTCATAAAAGCGATGGGTATGGTAGATTTGCCTATGTCGTGTTGGCGCTTAGGAAGGAAGGCATGCCATGCAATGGAAAATTAATTCGATTGCCATTTGTGAGAAAGTCCTTTGATAGTGTGGTCTTGGGGTTGTTGGTTTGGACCTGGGTGCCCGCTTTGTTCTTTTTGGAGTTGGACATTGGTGTCTTTGTTTTTGGGGTTTTAGGTCCTCATAAAACCTAGTTTTCAGGTTATTTTACTTAGTTTTGTTTAGGTTTCAGGTCTTTGTAAAACTTAGGGAGCTTTTACTAGTTTATTTTGGTGGTTTTAGGTCCCTGTAAAATTTAGTTTAGTTAATATTCTTTTGTAGGCTTCAGGAATGCCTTTTCTGGTGGTTTGTAATATTTTATCTTTCTTGATCTGTTATAGGGTTTTGGGGCCCCTTCAAAACATGCTTTTAACTTAATCTAAAACATTCATAAAATTTAAATTTATAGAGATACATTATGAGAAATGCATATCAAATTTGAATCTTTGAATTTTGAACACGTTCAAAACTGCATAAGCTTTGATATTACATATCATTCAAATCTCAAAATTGTAATGCTTCATAATAAAGCTTCATAAAATTAAAATATTTGGTTCTTAAACATGTTCAGAACATTTTAAACTTTAGTATTACATATCATTTAAATTTATAAGTTATGATGCATAATAAGAAATGTGTATATTTTAGAAATCTTTAGATTTTAATAATATTCAAAATTGCTTCAACTTCCATATTATATATCATTCAAATTTAAAATATGTAATACATAATGAGAAATATACATAAAATTTGAATATTTAGATCTTAAATATATTTAAAACCACTTAAGCTAAGGTATTACATATCGTTCAACTTTCAAAGTTACGATGCATCATGAGAAACACATAATTTTTGAATCTTTTGATATTAAACACGTTAAAATTTGTTTAAGCTTTTGTATTATATATCATTAAATTTTTTATATTTTTATGCATTATGAGAAAGACATATAAAGTTCAAATCTTAGAAATTTAAATACATTCAATAATGCCTAAGTTTTAGTATTACATATCTTTCAAATTTTAAAGTTATGATGCATCATGAGAATCATATAAAGTTGTGAACTTTTAATCTTAAACATGTTCAAAAGAAATTAAGCTTTGATATTACATATCATTCTAATTTTAAATTTGTGATACATCATTAAAAATACACCAAAGTTTAAATATTTATATCTTAAACATGTTCAACACTACATAAACTTTGGTATTACATAAAATTCAAATTTTAAAGTAGTGATGCATCACAAAAAATGTACACAAATTTATTATCTTTGGATCTTAAACAAGTTTTAAAAAGCTTAAGCTTCATTATTACATCATTAAAATTTTAATTTTTTATACAAATTAAGAAATGAACATAAATTTAGAATGTTTGGATTTAAACATGCTCAAAACTACTTAATCTTTGGTATCACATCATTCAAATTTTAAATTTATGATGCATTATGAGAAATGTGCATTAAGATCGAATCTTTCAATCTTAAACACATTTAAAACCTTGTAAGCATCGATATTACATCATTCACATTTTAAAGTTGTGATGCATTATGAGAAATATGTATAAATTTTGCATTTTTAGATCTTAAACATGTGCAAAACCACTTAAACTTAGGTATTACGTCATTAAAATTTCAAAGTTATGATGCATTACGATAAATGTACCCAAAGTTTGAATATTTAGATCTTAAACATGTTCAAAACCATATAAGCTTCGGTATTACATCATTTTAATTTTGAAGTTTTGATACATTATGAGAAATATGCATAAAGTTTGAATCTTTGGATCTTAAATATGTTCAAAACTACTTAAACTTTGGTATTATATATAACTCAAATTTCAAGGTTAACATGTATTATGAGAAATGTCAATAAAATTCAAATTTTTAAATCTTAAACACATTCAAAACAACGTAAGCTTTGGTATTACATATCATTCAAATTTAAAACTTATGATTCATTATGATAGATTCAAATAAAGTTTGAATCTTTGGATCTTAAACACATTCAAAACTTTTTAATCTTCAATATCAAATCATTTAAATTTCAAAGCTGCAATGCACTATGATAAACATGCATAACATTTATATCTTTATATTTTAAAATTCTAGATCTTAAACATATTCAAGACTACTTAAAATATATTATATAGCATTCAAATTTCAAATTTGTGATGCATCATTAGATAAAATTTGAATCTTTAGATGTTAAATATTTTTAAAATAGAGTGCTTAAGCTTTGGTATTGCATATCATTCAAATTTCAAAGTTGTGATGCAACATGAAAAATGCACATAAAGTTTGAATCTTTAGATCTTAAATACCTTCAAAACTATTTAAGCTTCAGTATTACATATCAATCAAATTTATGATGCATCATTAAAAATGTGCATAAAGTTTCAAACTTTGGATCCTAATTATGTTCAAAACCACTTAATCTCTGGTATTACATATCATTCAATTTCTAAAGTTATGATGCATCATGATAAATATGCATAAAATTTCAATCTTTAAATCTTAAACATGTTCAAAACTTCTTAAGCTTTGGTATTACATATCATTCAAATTTTAAAGTTATGATTCATCATGAAAAACTTACATAAATTTGAAAAATTTGGATCTTAAACACCTTTAAAATTTGCACAAAGTTGTGATGCATCATGAAAAACACATAAAGTTTAAATTTTTGGATATTAAACACAATCAAAACCACATAAGTTTTTCATTAAAATTTTAAAGATTTGATGTATCATGAGAAACATGCATAAAGTTAGAATCTTTAGATCTTAAACACATTCAAATCTAATTAATCTTTGGTATTACATATTATTCAAATTTTAAATATGCAATGCATGATGAAAAATAATTATAAAATTCAAATCTTTGGATATTAAACATATTCAAAACCACTTAAGATTTAGTATCACATATAAATCAAATATCAAAGTTATGATGCATCATAATAAACACACATAAAGTTTGAATCTTTTGATCTTAATTACCTTCAAAACTACTTAAGTTTCACTATTTCATATTATTCAAATTTTAAAGTTGTGATGTATAATAAGAAAAGTGCATAAAATTTGAATCTTTGAATTTTAAACACCTTCAAAACCATTTATGCTTCGATAGTACATATAATTTAAATTTTATAATTGTGATGCATCATAAAAAATATGCATAAATTTTCAATCCTTAGATCTTAAACATGATCAAAACCACATAATTATTCATATTACATATCATTAATTTTTTCATTTTTTGATTTATCATGATAAATGCATATAAAGATTGAATATTTTGATCTTAAAACCTTCAATACTATTTAAGTTTGAGTATTACATATTACAATTTTAAATTTGCAATAGATCATGAAAAATGTTTATAAATTTCAAATATTTGGATTTTAAACACATTAAAAGCCATTTAATCATTAGTATTACATATCATTCAAATTTAATAGTTGCAATGCATCATGCGAAACGCATATAAAGTTTGAATCTTAGGATCTTAAAAAATGTTAAAACCACTTCAGCTTCAAGATTACATATCATTTAAATTTAAAAGTTGTGATGCATCATGAAAAACATGAATAATATTCAAATATTTAGATATTAAACATGTTCAAAACTAATTAAGCTCTAGTATTACATATCATTCACATTTAAAATTTACAATCTATCATGATAAATGCATATAAAGTTTGAATCTTTAGATCTTAAACACTTTCAAAACCACTTAAGATTTAGTATTACATATCATTCAAACTTCAAAGTTGAGATGCATTTTGATAAATGTAAAAAAAAATTCAATCTTTAAATCTTTAACATGTTTAAAACTACTTAAGCTTAGGTATTACATATTATTCAAATTTCAAAGTTGCAATGCATTATGAAAAATACATTTAAATTTTGAATCTTTAGATCTTAAATACCTTCAAAACTACTTAATCTTTGATATTAGATATCATTCAAATTTAAAAGTTACGATGCATCATGAGAAATGTGCATAAGGTTCAAATATTTCAATCTTAAACACCTTTAAAACCACTTAAGGATGGTATTATTTATCATTCAAATTTCAAAGTTGTGATTCATCATGATAAATGCACATAAAGTTTGAATTTTTAGATCATAAACACGTTTAAACCCATTAAAATTTGATATTATATCTCATTTAATTTTCAAAGCTCTGATACATCATAAAAATCACAAATAAAATTTGAATCTTTTGATCTTTAACACATTCAAAACTACTTAAGCTTCAGTATTACATATCATTCAAATTTTAAAGGTGCAATGGATCTTGATAAATCTATATAAATCTCAAATATGTATATCTTAAACACAATCAAAACCTCTTAAGATTTGGTGGTACATATCATTGAAAGTTCAAAGCTATGATGCAACATGAAAAATGAGCATAAATTTAGATTTTTTTACATGTTCAAAACCACTTAAGCTTCAATATTACATATCATTCAAAATTTAAAGTTGCAATGCATCATGAGAAAAAATTTAATCTTTAGATTTTAAATATGTTCAAAACGATTTAATTTTCAATATTACATATCATTCAAATTTCAAAGTTGAAATGCATCATAAGAAATATGCATAAAGTTTGAATATTTAGATTTTAAACATGTTTAAAACTTTTTAAGCTTTTGGTATTACATATCATTCAAATTTTAATGTTGTTAGACATCATGAATAATTCACATAATATTAAGATATTTGTATATTAAACATGTTAAAAATTATTTGAGCTTTGGTATTACATATCATTAAAATTTTAAAGTTGTGATGCATTATGAAAAATATAGATAAAATTTGAATCTTTAGATCTTAAATATGTTTAAAATAGATATAGTTTTCATATTACATATCATTAAAATTTTAAAGTTGACACATTATGAGAAAATCACATAAAGTTTAAAAATATGGATATTAAACTTTTTAAAAACTACTTAAGCTAAGGTATTATGTATTATTTAAATTTTAAAGTTATGATGCATCATGAAAAATGCATTTAAAGTTTTAATATTTGGATCTTAAATACCTTTAAAAGTACTTAATTTTTTATATTACATAGCACTCAAATTTCAAATTTATGATGCATCAGAAGAAATAGATTTAATGTTTTAATATTTGGGTCTTAAACACCTTCAAAACTACTTAAGTTTTAGTATTATATATCATTCAAATCTGAAATTTGTAAAGCATTATGATAAAGGAAAATAAAGTTTGAATCTTTGGATCTTAAACACATTCAAAATTTCTTAATCTATGATATTACATATCATTAAATTTTAAAAGTTGTGATAAATCATGAGAAACATTAATAAAATTTGGATCTTTAGAGATGCATATGAAAAAAACACATCAAGTTTGAATATTTGGATTTTAAAAATGTTCAAAACTACATAAATTTTAGTATTACATATCATTTAAATTTAAAAGTTTTCATACATCATGAAAAAGGTGTATAAATTTTAAATATTTAGATCTTAAACATGTTCAAAGCTATTTATGTTCTATTATGGCATATCATTCAAATTTTAGAGTTGTAATGTATCATGAGAAATATGCATAGATTTTCAATTTTTAGATCTTAAACATGTTCAAAATAGCTTAATATTTTTTCATTGCATATCATTCAAATTTCAAAGATGCAATCCATCATGATAAATGTCCATAAATTTCTAATCTTTAGATCTTAAACAATATAAAATTGCATAACATTTGGTATTACATATCATTCAAATTTTTAAAGTTGTGATGAATCATTAGAAATTCACATAAATTTCAAATCGTTTTCTCTTAAACATGTTTAACATTGCTTAAGCTTTGGCATTACATGTCATTAAAATTTCAAAGTTATGATGCATTATGAGAAATCACAAAAAGATGGAATTTTTGTATCTTAAACATGTTCAAAAATGATTAAGATTTGATATTACATATAATTCTAATTTCAAAGTCATGATGCATCATGAAAAATACACATAAAATTCAAATCTTTAGATCTTAAACATGTTCAACACTACTTAAGCTTCAATATTACATATCATTCAAATTTTAAATTTGTGATGCATCATGATAAATGCACATAAATTTCAAATCTTAGGTTCTTAAGCACATTCAAAGCTACTTAATCCTAATTATTACATCATTGAAATCTCAAAGTTGTGATGTATTATGAGAAATGAGAATAAAGTTATAATCTTTGGATCTTAAACACATTCAAAACTACTTAAGCTTTAGGATTACATCATTGAAATTTTAAAGTCATGATGTATTGTGAGAAACGTGCATTAAAATTGAATCATTAGATCTTAAACACACTCAAATCTACTTAAGATTCAGTATTATATCATTCAAATTTCAAAGTTATGTATGATGCATTATAATAAATGAGCATAATGTTAAAATCTTTACATGTTAAACATGTTTAAAATCACTTAAACTTTGGTATTTTATCATTAAAATTTTAAAGTTGTGATGCGTTATGAGAAATGTGCATAAATTTTAAATATTTGAATTTTAAACACATTCAAAACCACTTAAACATTAGAAAAAATTATGATTTATTATGAGAATTATGCATAATGTTTAAAGATTTAGATCTTAAAAATGTTCAAAACTACTTAAGCTTTGGTATTATATAAAATTAAAATTACAAAGTTAAGATGCATCTTGAAAAAAACACATAAAATTTGAATATTTGAATTTTAAACATGTTTAAAACCACTTAAATTTTGGTATTACATATCATTCAAATTTTAAATTTATGATGCGTTATGATAAATGTGCATAAAGTTTGAATCTTTAGATCTTAAACATATTCAAATCCACTTAAGTTTTAATTTTACATAATTTAAATTTCAAAGTTATGATGCATTATGAGAAACATACATAAAGTTTGGAATTTTAGATCTTAAACATTTCAAAATTGTTTAAACTTTGGTATTAAATCATTCATGTTTTAAAGTTTTGATGCATTATGAGAAACATGCATAAAATTTGAATCTTTAAATCTTAAACATGCACAAAACCACTTAAGCTTCATTATTACATCATTCAATTTTTAAAGTTATGGTGCATGATGATAAATATGCATAAAATTTGAATCTTTAGTCTTAAACACGTTCAAAACCACATAATCGCTTGTACTACATCATTCAATTTTCAAAGTTGTGATGAATTATGAGAAATGTGCATAAGATTTGAATATTTAAATCTTAAAAAAATTCAAAACCATTTAAGTTTTGATATTATGTCATTAAAATTTCAAATTTATGATTCATGATGAGAAATATGTATAAATTTTGAATCTTTCGATCTTAAACACATTCAAACTCACTTAAGCTTCGATATTATATCATTAAAATTTTAACGCTATGATACATTATGAGAAATGTTCATAAATTTTGAATTTTTAGATCTTAAACATGTTTAAAATTGTTTAAGCTTCAATATTACATCCTTCAAATTTAAAAGTTGTTATGTATTATGATAAATGTGCATAAAATTCAAATATTTGGATCTTAAACAGGTTTAAATTTACTTAAGCTTTGGTATTATGATGCATGTTGATAAATATGCATAATGTTTAAATCTTTGGATCTTAAAAACATTCAAAAATGATTAATCTTTGGTCTTATGATGCATGATGATAAATATACATAAAGATTGAATCTTTGGATTTCAAACACATTCAAAACTACTTAAGTTTTAGTATTTAATATCATTCAAATTTTAAATTTGTGATGCATCATGAGAAATATGAATAAAGTTTTAATATTTAGATCATAAACACATTCAAAACTACTTAAGCTTAAATATTACATATCATTCAAATTTTCAAGTCTGGATGCATCCTAATAAATGTGCAAAAAAATTGAAAATTTAGATCTTAAACATGTTCAAAATCATTTAAGCTTCAATATTACATATCATTCAAATTTCTAATTTACAATGCATTATTTAAAATATTCATAAAGTTTGAATCTTTGGATTTTAAATACATTCAAAATGACTCAAGATTCAATATTACATATCATTCAAGTTTCAAAGTTATGATGTGTTATGATAAATACATGTAAAGCTCAAATCTTTGGATCTTAAACATGTTCAAAACTGATTAAGTTTTAGTATTACATATTATTCAACTTTCAAATTTTCAATAATTTTTTTGAAATGTGCATAAAATTAAAGTATTATGATCTTAAACATGTTCAAAATAGCTTAAGATTCAAGTTTACATATAATGCATTCAAATAGTAGAGTTGTGATACATTATGAAAAACTAGAATCTTTGGATCTTAAACACATTCCAAGTCATTTAAGCTTTGATATTCTACATCATTAAAATTTCAAAATTGCCATGCATTATGAGAAATGTGCATGAGTTTTGACTCTTAGTATCTTTAACATGTTCAAAACATCTTAAGCTTCATTATTCCATATAACTCAAATTTCAAAGTTGTGATGCATTATGAGAAAAGCACATGAAGTTTGAATCTTTAGATCTTAAACACATTAACAAATACTTAAGCTTCGGTACCACACATCATTCAAATTTCAAAGTTGTGATGTATTGAGATACACATAAAGTTGAAATATGTTTATCTTAGCTATGTTTAAAATTTATTAAGCTTCAATATTAGACATCACTAAAAATTTTAAGTTACTATGCATTATGAGAGATGAATATAAAGTTTTATTATTTTGATATTAAAAACATTCAAAACCACTTAAGCTTCATTATTACACATCACTCAAAGTTCAAAGTTATGATGCATTATGAAAATCATTCATAAAGTTCAAATATTTAAATCCTAAAGACGTTCAAAACCACTTAAGCTTTGGTATTTCATATCATTCAAATTTCAAATTTGTGATGTATTATGAGAAATGTAAATGAATTTTGAATTTAAGATATTAAACAAATTTAAAACCTCTAAAGCTTAAGTATTACATTTCATTCAAATTTTAAAGTTATGATGCATTTTGAGAAACATGCATACAGTTTAAATCTTTAGATCTTAAACATGTTCAAAACTAATTAAGATTTGGTATTATATATCATTTAAATTTCAAGGTTACAATGCATTATGAGAAACATGCATAAATTTCAAATATTTGGATCTTAAACCCTTTAAAAACTAATTAAGCTTTGAAATTATATATCATTTAAATTTTAAAGTTGTGGTGCATTATGAGAAACACTCATAAAGTTTGAATCTTTGAATCTTAAACACGTTTAAAACTACTTAAGATTGTGTATTACATATCATTCAAATTCAAAGTTGTGATGCATTATGATAAAAAAACATAGTTTGAATATTTGGATCTTAAACATGTTCAAAACTATTTAAGCTTCAATATTACAAATCATACAAATTTCAAAGTTATGATGTATTATAAGAAAAATGCATGAAGTTTAAATTTTTGGATCTTAAAGACGTTCAAAACCACTTAATCTATAGTAATACATATCATTAAAATTTCAAAGTTAAAATGCAGTATTAGAATTTCTATACACCTTAAATTGGTTAAGTGACCACACATATTGTGTCTTTTCACAGTCCTTTCCTAGGAGACTATGACTGGAGAATATGAACTTTGTTCACATTAACCATGTCTTTATTTTACTTATCTTGGTCTTTTTATTTACTTTTATCACATCTATATTATCTCAATCAACTAGCCTATACCTTTTAGAACCCCCAAATTTGGTCGATGTCAGTCCCAGCCTATTTTTCTAAGTCCCAAATAATAAAATATTGTAGGACTACAACACCCAATATTCTTATCCTTTCTAGCATTGTTTTTTAATGGTTAGTTTTTCTTGCCTAATGGGTGTTAAACCCTTCATATCCCTTCCTTTAAGTTCTATTTAGGTTTTTGATGTTGGCTAATGCGAATAAAGCTCCCAAATTTAAAATAAAGAGTCTCGTATATAAATGACTTCACAATGCATTTTATATCTGGTACTTACTACTTTGACACATTAGACATAATATAAATTAGTCAATAGGATTAGCATTTTTCATCACACATAGACTTTCATGCTTGATCAAGGAAGGGCCTAGATGAAATTCATTCTTACATCTATTGTGCATATTGATTATGCATGTTCCCTAAGGGAGAACTATATTTGATCTAAGACCCTAGATTGAGTGTTAATATAGATAGTGATCAAGATAATAGGAGTTTTATATCATGTGATAATTATTTCCTTAACCCACTTTTTCCCTCTTTTCCTTTTGATGTATTTATTGTTTACATGTGTGTAGATAGATGCAGGGTTTAGAGATTGAAATGAACCTATAACGAGCTCTATTGACTTCTAACCTCCAAATTTTTTTACATAGGCTCACACTAAGGTGGGAAATAAAACCCAAAAAGCTCATATCTCTAGGACAATAGTGGAAGAGGTGGAATATAGTGTTAGTGCCATTCCTGTGTTACTTTTGGCACTCCTATCAATCACAAAATGAAGGCTAGATCTAGACTCTAGATAGTGTCCCAGTCCTACATCTCAATTTCTAACTATTGAATATCCATTTTATCCCATTTTTAGATAAGTTTATCTCTCTTTCTCATGTAAATTACTTCATAAAAATTTATACTTTACCTTATTAAACTATATTTTTCCTCTTGTTCTAGACCTCTTATTATTTAAGAACTAAACACTAGTTTCCAAAAAATAATAAAACATTTGGTGAACCTGACATACTTCAAACAAATATAAAAACCCTAGGTACCCTTAGGGTTTTTTCTTCATATTTTTTATACAAAATTTTAATTTCAAATCTCTAATTTTTGTATTAAATTTCATGCATTTATTATATTCAAAATTATTTTTTGAATTTAAATTATTGCATAATTTTTAAAAATTCTAAAACCCTATATTTTGAAACTAGGTCCTCAAACCCCATGTTTTCTTCCCTTACAATTTTAAGAAAAATAGTTAGAATTTTTTTGGAAATTATTTAAATTTCTAAAAATATTTTCAAAATCTCTATGTTCATAGTTATTTTTGCATTTATTTTCTTAATAGTACTTTCCAATATTCTCTTCGGTGAAAGAAATAAATTGGCCACTAAGGCTCTTCTTCCCTCCCATCCCATAGATCAATTCTTAAAATTTTCTCATAATTATGACAATAAATGAACAAATTTGCAAAATTACACATTAGCTAAAAATGCAAAAAATAATTTTATTTACAATGAAGATACTTAATATTATTGTAATGAAGAATATGATGATATACATGATAGTGATAGTGAAGTACAAGTAGATTCATCTTCTTATCTCAAACCTATCTCTTTTATTCCTTCTTTTAAACAAAATAATTTTGATAAATAGGAAAGATATTTCTCACCTCATTCACCTCTACACAGTGCACCAAATGAACAAAGTAGTCATACACTTCCAAGTGAACCTCTAAATGATGATAATTTGCTTCCATGTGAACCTTCTCTCTCTCTCTCTCTCTCTCTCTCTCTCTCTCTCTCTCTACATTTATGTTCAAATTACAACAAATTAATGCAATAAAATCAAATTGCCAATGCATAGTTCAAGTGGCACATCTCATATTCCTAACTCTACATGGTAAAAAACATGACTAAATGATAAATCTCTTTCTCTTACTTATCATGAAAATAATGCATGTACTCCATCCATGGATACTATAGATGCACATAATATTCTAATTTCTAATGATAATTTATTGCACATTCAAAACAAATTAAATTCTTCTCTTACACCTCTCCCTAGCAATGATGAAAGTGATAATGAGAATGATAGTGAACATGCCAATGAATATGAAAATGAGAGTGATTATGAATAATATTCCAATGATGACAATGCATGAAATAATGATGATTATATGGACATAGTCAAGAATAATATGCATCTCATGTTTCTAACTTTTCTCTCACTCCTCTCAAACATAATGCACTTCCAAATGTTGTTTCTACTTCTGTGCACAATTCTATTTCAACTAATGCACATATTCATGAGAATAACACATGTTCTAATCAATTAGAATGTGATACACTAAAATATAAAGATACCAATGAATCTCCCAAGACACCCCTCACTATAGTAGAACCTAGTTCTCACTCTTCACATAAAGAAAATGGTATCCCACATCCCTCTAGTAAGGTTTAAGTTACCATTACTCCCAAGGTTTAAGTGAGCACACCCCTCTTTATAATCCAATTGCTAAATGTATTGTTCCCTTGGCTAATATTAACAATGAAATTCAATGATTAAATGAACCACTTCAAGATGCTAATCTACCATCCCAGGAGATTATCTCTTTGATGCATGTAGTTGGTGAATTACAACACCAAGTACATCTCCTTACCTTGGAAAACAAGGCTTATAAGTCTTGAATGGATGCCAATGATCTATATGGTAACCAACTTTCAAAGACATTCATAAAGGCTTCATTACCTAAGGATTTATAGATACCATCATTCCCTCAATTTGATGGAACTAGAGATCCATTCATACACCTTTTCACCTTTCAAAAGGCTTTAGCATCTCATATGAGTCCTTTGATTATACTCAAGTTAGTCTAGCATACATTAGTGGGGGAAGCATAAAATTGGTTCTTTCATCTACTCCACATTGGGTTCTTGCAAACATATGATGACTTAGAGGAGACATTTCTTAGACATTACATAACAAACATGGGCCCTTGTGTCACATATGTGAAACTTGCAACATTACATTAGAATAGTTAAAATCCAATTAGTGATTATATCTTATGATTCAAGAATCACATGTTCAGATTGATATACAGAGCAACAAATTTAGAGATTTACGTTATCTTTATTAAGTGGATTCATCAACTTCTCCTTGAACATCTACTATATTAGATAGAGTTCTCTTTCAAGCACTTATGCTATACAACTCTATCTTTGAAAAACAAATTGGGATTGATTGAGTCAGATTCAGTTGATCAGATTACTCTAGATTTCATAGTAGTATCTACATCTACAATCCTAACACAAAACATCCACCATGTCCTAAATAGGATAAGATACCATAACCAAAAAAGAAACTAGTTAAGAATAGAGAGCTAGTCTCCAGAGCACAACCTACAATATGCACTACAGAGAACAACATCAAGGCAGCATTATAGTTTGATTCAAAGAAAGATATCCCATCTATCATATTATCAACACTACTAGATATGAGGATAATCACATTACCTTCTACATATTGACAATATCCACCTCTTACATAAAAAAACCACATCAACCCTTTTGTAACTATCATCATATCTATGGACACAAAGATAATGATTGCTTTGGACTCAAAGATTGCATTAGTAGATGTGTTGATAATGACATCATAGCATTTACATAGGGGGCACTAAGATATCTTCCACCATGATTCCATATACCTCATTCATCCATGATTGAGTCATGACAGGACATTCCTTCATAGGAATCATCGATCACTCATCATGAGAGTAATGTAGGTCTTAGGATAGAGTCTCATAGGAGATCACTTATTCTACCTATTTAGAAGGTTTAGAAACTAGTATAATGAGAACAACCTACATATATCACTATAGTCCATGGAGTACATAGTTTAGTTTCATATACATATGTAGTAGAGTCATAGGCACTATAGTAGAGAACTACTCACAAGAAATATTCACTATGGCAAGATTTTTTGGGTCTATCTCACGTAGTAATCTACTATGGTTAAGATTAAATAAACCCACATCATACAGTACTGCTCATGAGAAATATTGACTATAGTTATATTTTCTGGGTCTTATCTCACACAACAATCCATTATGGTAAAGACTAAATGAGACCCCATAATAGGTTTTAGCTCTAACTCATTTTATGGCTCAATCATACACATCATATCAGAGACCATAGGGTATATGATTATGAATAGATGAGCCTTCTTCATATCAAACAGTTCCTATTGCATGTCTAATCAAGTTACATTTTATAGAGTCTCCATGCATAGCTATAATTAGTACACAAGAAATAGAATAAAATATATAGCATATTCCTACACAACATAAGTAGTATGGGCACTTATTTAGTTGGCCATCAAGGTTCAAATAGTGATATAGCACAAAGTGATATGATTCACATTCATACCAGCATCAATTCATAGCTTCACTTAGTAAGGCAATAATGGATCCAAAGGTATAACTATCCTTTGTATTTTTTATCCACTCTTGGGGAAGTAATACATACAATGTGTTATCTTACATCCCTAGATACTAATAAATAACATTCATAGTTCTCAATAACTACCCATAGCCAAAACTAGCTTATCAAAAATCCAGATCTTACTAAATCCTATTTTACCAACATTAAACTAACTCAACCCATCCAAACATTTTACTAGCCTCAAATTAGCTCAGTTTATCCAAATAATTTCCCAATTATAAAATCAACAAACTTTTTTTTCTCACATATAATTACAAACCAAATAAAATTCTTTTACTTACATATAAATCAAAATATAATCCTAGCATCACACTTATCAAACTAATTAAATCACATATCTCAAGTACCATTTTACCAATCATAAACAACCTTCAAAATCAATACGAAATCAACTACTCCTAAATCAACAAATTAAAAAAAATATACCAATCCATTCCTAAATCCACAAAACAATATGCATTAATCCAAAGTCAAACCAACATCCATATATATATATATATATATATATATATATGTATATATATATATATATATATATATATGTATGTATGTATGTATATATAACTGGGTTTTCAAATACATATACACTATATCACGTACAATAAATCATGAATGGGTATCATTCCCTCACTCTTAATCTCACATTCTCTTCTAGTACTAGTCCCATAGTATAGCCTAGCACTTGATGACCATGTACCTCTTTGAGCTCCCAAATGCCTCTTATATTGGCTCTCTTGCTCTAATAACTACCCAAGCTCCTAGTGTAAATATACATACCACTTCTTAAGATCTATGTACTCATCCATAATCCATGTACTCACCAATCCATAATCAGGTGGAGGTATCCTATGCCTATCTAACTCTATCCTTAGTTCATCTCTCTCTCTCTATCTCTCTCTCTCTCTCTCTCTCTCTCTCTCTCTCTCTCTCTCTCTCTCTCTCTCTCTCTCTCTCTCTCTCTCTCTCACCACTCTAACATATGTAGCTATTGTTATAACATATTTATCATATAAATGAGCATAAATTCTAGCTATAACTATCACTCTCTTAATCAAACCCTCTTTTACTACATCATCAAGAACATGTCAAATGATCTCTTAGAGTGTTGACTCAATGATGGTTTCCCAGATCCCATCATCTCTACCACCTCCCCTAGTAGGTGCTTCATCTTGAGAACCTCCCACTCCACCAACACGTAAAATTACAACACCAAATTAGATATTATTTTTCTAAACAACCTAAAATAATAAAAAACTTATACATAATTTAAATATAATCAATGATTACCTCCCATCATCTAGATCGGCATAGAATCCTCATACTCCATCAATAGGATATAATAGAGCCCATTGATGCCTCATCCACCATGTGGTATATGCCTCTATGCATCAAATATCATATACATCAAGAATATCTATAGTTGTGTCTTGTACATCCAAAAGTAATGGTGCTAACTCAACCTCAATAGGCCTCGTATGAGCTCCTACTCTTGCTAGTGCCTGAATACTCTTCACCCACACCCATGCTACAAGGGGCACATCTTTTGGTACCCCAAATTATCTAATCACGTGTTCATATTGAAATCACTCATACACTCCAACCTAGTGGTCAATTAACTAACAACTGACCCTCATATACAGTAACTACATTCCATCCTTAGGCCACCTAGGGAATCCTCTATAGGGCCTCCATATGATATCTTCAGCCACTAGTCTATCTAAAAATCATCTATTATGATATATCCTAGGAGACCAAATATCCAACATACTTATCCACCACTCTCCAAATGGCTATGGAGGTACCCACCTCTCCCTCGACAATCTTATCGATTGCATAACCACTATGTGATTATAAGCCCAATAATTTAATAAAGTAGATGCACTCACACCACCACTGAATACCTCCTAATTAAACCTATAAATATCCCCATATAAGTGGGTAATCATAGTCCTAACCCATGAGAACATAGTTCCATACACCTTTATACTGCATACGATCCTATGCATCCTATATGCAATCGATACCCCACTCCCATACATAGTAATAAATAAAGCCAACAACATGGTCAACTACTTTTTTAGATTCAAAATGCTTGACTACATAGTAACTAACAATAATACATCACTATCACTACCTCTCTGATGTATGCCTAAAGGTACACCAGTAAAATACAATGATGCATGATTAATAGAATCAACACCCATGTCATCTTGTAAAGTCAAATGTCATCCACTAACTAGCAAATGTAAAATATGGTAAAAATCCTTAAAAGTAATTGTAATCTCTCTAATAAGAAGATATAAATGAAATGTCTACATTCCACCTCTCACATAAGGTAGTAATCAAATACCTATCCCACTACATAGTGTCTAGGTCACACACATGACCCAACCCTTTCCTATCCATTACATCTCTCTCATTAGCTAATAAAGGTAAAAATTTTAGTGTCTCCATGACTTGGCCTCTATGTAACTCCCTTATATATATCCTCATCCTAAAAAAACACTAAAAAGGATCATATATGTCAATCAACTATGACAAGGAAAATATCTAAGCTACAAAATAATAGGCAACAACTCAAAATCCTAAAAAATTAGCCCCAATGGACAAAAATGCTATAAAAATACACTAGTGCTAAAAAATAGTGGAAAAACTTTAACAACAGTGTTGAACACTAGATAAAAGCATTGAATCCTAGACGGGTGCATTGGAACTAATGGAAATTTCCTAAAATACTTCAAAATAGATTAAAAAAACATAAAATGCAAGCTTCCAAATGGTCAAAAATCATGTATTTTAGCTACTTACCAAGGTAATCTCCCTAGTAGCCTCAACCTAGGCTACCAACTACTCAAATTAGGTCACAATAGGTGCTCATATCCATGGCATATATCCTACCCTAGAGCTCCAAATCTCAAACTAATTAATGAGCAAATGAAGCAAAAATCAATCCAACTTTCTTTTATGAAACAACCTTTTCATCCAAAGAAAAATATCATTTTACCTATAAATTTAACCCTACAACTCTATTTTGCAAACCATTTTGTTCCATGGAATCATAATAATGATACCTTCAACATCACAATAATCTTTCTCTCTTACTACATCATCTACCTACTATGGCACACACATCATATACCTCATTTATATCTAGACATACAACTTTGTCCTAACCAATTAAAAGCTCACTCAACTTTCAAACAACTTAGTCTAATCAATCAAGCAACTTCTCAATCAATTTAAACTATACCAACCTTGATTCTATTATTATGCCACTAATCATCAGTTTTGGCTCAAACTCCTCTATCATGAAATCTCATCCTTATCCCCAAAAGGGGGCATCATTCCTATTATTACTATTCTTACACTTACCTAACATAACCCATCCACTCTCATAAGTGGATACACTATAGTTCTTATACCTCTATAAATTAGATCATTAGGTTTAGCTTAGATCAATAAAAATATATAGTTATTTAGACTACATGAGTCACTGAACATCATTATTACACCTCAAGTATTTATACTATCAAATTTAACTTAGAATGGTTGAAATAAATAGTGATTGAGATTACATGGGTCACTCAACATTACTTAGGATATTTAGGGGGATATACCTTCAAGTTTATAGATACATAGACTATTCAAATATAGTGGTCCAGATCATATGGATCCATAGTGATTTTAGCTTATAGATATACATACTAGTCAGATATAGTGGTTCATATTATATGGATTCATGGTACACATTTAGACTTAGATACCATATTTGGGGGTATGTATATTACTACACATCTCACACATACAACTTCATACAACATGACATAGTTATAAGACCAAATAATAGATTATAGGCATAGTATAGAACAAGTGTTTGATATCCAATTTTTCTCATGGGGCATGACATGATATGTCATTTCACATGTGTCTATATAGATTTCTAGACTATACATACGCAATACTCACATACTAGATTTCGGGGCATGACATAGATATTCATGTTCTTCATCATCCAAGATTATATAGATTAGAATGGAAAGGCATGCCATTCTCTTCTTGTACATTTACCAAAGTTTTAGATTACACCTAATTGTACCAAGGTTATCACCAGGTTGAACTATATGATTATCTGTAGTGGTTGGTCCATAGCATTACCCAGACCTAAACTATATGAGTTTTTATGGGATAGAGGGTAGACATTGGTTTTTATCCTTCAACCACTTCTCAGTTCTAGTTCAAATTATTAAAATTAGGGACATAATATATTTTTCTCTTCATATCATATAGATTCTATACACACATTCTAGATTACATGAGTTTATGTGGGATAGAGGGCATACATTTATTTTGAGCCTCTAAGCATTTCTCATTCTAATCAAATTCAACACAAGGGGAAAGCATTTCCCTCTTTTTACATGATTACATGGATTACATATTCAAATTCAATATAGGGGGCATCCATTTTAGAGATTTATTCTTTCTCTAGGCTTTATTCAGATCTCCATCCACTTCCCTAGCCAAGAAGTGAGTTGGACCCCTTTTTAGCACACTTATCTCCATGAAGGTAGATTCAGGTATGCATTTTATTTTCTTTATTTTGCTCTAGTACTTCATCTCATTACATCACTAGAATAAAAGAGGGTAAATGCATACACCTTAAATTGGTCAAGTAACCACACATATAATGTCTTTTCATAATCCTTTCACAAGAGACTCTGAATGGAGAATATGAGCCTTGTTCATATTATCCATGTCTTTGTTTTTTTTATCTTGGTCTTGTTCTTTAATTTTATCACCTCTCTGTTATTTCAATCAATTGATCTATACCTCCAAGAACCACTAGACTTGGTATGTGTCAATTCCAGCCTTTTTTTGAGTCTTAAATAACAAAATTCTATAGGACTATAGTGCCCAACACTCCTATCCTTTCCAACATTATTATCCAACGATCATTTTTTCTTGACTAATTGTTCATAAACCCTTCTTTTCCCCTCCCTTAAGTTTTATTTAAATTTTTTATGTTAGCTAATGTGAATAAAGCTCCCAAATTCAAAATAAAGAGTCTCCTATATAAAGGACCTCATAAGGCATTTTATATCTAGCACTTACTACTTTGACACATTGAACATAATAAAAATCAATTAATAGTATAGCTCAACATTATACATCACACATAGAATTGCATGCTTGATCAAGAAAGGGCCTAGGTGAAAGTCATTCTTGCATCTATTATGCACATTAATTATGCATGTTCCTTAAGGGAGAACTACATTTGATCTGAGACCCTAGCTTGAGGGTTAATGTAGGTAGCAATCAAGACAACAGAGGTTTTAGATGATGCAATCATTCTTCCCATAACGTAAATTTTCCCATTTTTACTTTTGATTCATTTTTTATTTGTATGTGTGTAGATAGATAGAAGGTTTGGAGATTAAAATAGACCTATAATGAGCTCTATTAACTTTCAATCTCTTAAATTTTATACATAGGCTCACGCTGAGGTGGTGAACAAAACACATAAAGATTATATATATAGGACAATAGTGGTATAGGTGTACTACAATGTTAGTGCCACTCCTATCCACTTCAAGTGTTCTTGTCCAATCACATAATTAAGACCATATCTAGATTCTAGATAGTGTTCCCATCTTGCACCTCAATTTCCACCTCTTAAATCATCTGCTTTAGCCCATTTTTAGATAAGTATATCTCTTTTCCTCATGTAAACTACTTGATAAAAATCTATACTTTAGTCTATTAAACTATATTTCCCCCTTATTATAGACCCCTTATTATTTAGGATCTAAACACTAGTTTCCCAAAAATAATAAAATATAAACATGAATAAAGTTTGAATCATTGGTTCTTAAACATATTCAAAATTGCTTAAGCTTTGGTATTACATCATTTAAATTCAAATTTACAATTTATAGTAAGAAACATGCATAAATTTTGAATCTTTAGATCTTAAACACATTCAAAACTACTTAAGCTTCAATATTACATATCATTCAAATTTGAAAGTTACAATACATTATTTAAAAGGTGCATAAATTTTAAACCATTGGACCTTAAACATGTTCAAAACCACTTAAGATTTAGTATTATGTCATTCAAATTTCAAAGTTATGATGCATTATGAGAAATGTGCATAAATTTTAAATCTTTGCATCTAAGACATGTTAAAAAACACTGAAGCTTTAATATTACATCATTTAAATTTCAAAGTTGTGATGCATTATGAGAAACATGCGTAAAGATTGAATCTTTAGATCTTAAACATAATCAAAACCACTTAGAATTATATATTACATCATTTAAATTTCAAATTTATGATAAATTATGAGAAACGTGCATAAATTTTAAATTCTTAAATTTTAAACACTTTCAAAATCACTTAAACTTTAATATTAGGTCATTTAAATTTCAAATGTGTGATGCATTATGATAAATGTGAATAAAGTTTTAATATTTAGATATTAAAAATATTTAAAACCATTTAATCTTTTGTATTACATCACTAAAATTACAAATTTGTGATGCATTATAATAAATGCACATAAAGTTCAAATTTTTAGATCTTAAAAATGTGTAAAACCACTCAAGCTTTAGTATTATATCATTCAAATTTCAAAGTTGCAATACATTATGTGAAATATATATAAAGTTTAAATCTTAAGATCTTAAACATATTCAAAACCATTTAAACTTTGATATTATATATTATTCAAATTTCAAAGATGCGATGCATAAAGAGAAATGTGTATATATTTAGAATTTTTAGATCTTAAACATGTTCAAAACTTCTTAAGCTTCCATATTGCATATCATTCAAATTTTCCAAATACATTACATAATAATAAATTCACATAAAGATTCAATCTTTGGATTTTAAACATATTTAAAATTGATGGAGCTTATGTATTACATATCATTCAACTTTCAAAGTTATGATGCATCATGAAAAATACACATAAATTTTGAATATTTGATCTTAAACATGTTTAAAACTTTTTAAACTTTAGCATTAGGTATCATTCAATTTTCAATGTTGCAATGCATAATAAAAAAAATGTATAAAGTTGTAATATTTTAATCTTAAATGCATTCAACACTGCTTAAGCTTCAATATTGCATATTATTCAAATTTCAAACTTTTGATGCATCATGATAATTGTGCATAAAGTTGGTAATTTTGAATCTTAAACATGTTCAAAACCAATTAAGCTTTAGTATTACATATCAATCAAATTTCAATTTTATGATGCATCATTAAAAACATACATAAAGTTCAAATCTTTGGATCTTAAACACACTCAACACTGCTTAATCTTTGGTATTAAATATAATTCAAATTTTAGAGTTACAATGCATCATGAGAAATGCACATAAAGATCTAATATATAGATCTTAAACACTTTCAAAACTACTTAAAATTAATTATTAAATCATTAAATTTTTAAATTTGTGATGCATTATAAGAAATACACGTAAAGATAGAATCTTTAAATCTTAAACACATCCAAAACCACTTAAGCTTTAGTATTATATCATTCAAATTTCAAAGTTGTGTTGCATTATGAGAACCATGCATTAAAATCTAATATTTGAATCTTAAACATGTTCAAAACCACTTAAACATTGGTATTACATCATTTAAATTTTAAAGTTATGATGCATTAAGAGAAACGTGTATAAATTTTGATTCTTTATATCTTAAACATTTTCAAAACCACTTAAGCTGAAGTATTATGTCATTACTATTTAAATTTATGATGCATTATAATAAATGTGCATAAAGTTTGAATTTTTGAATCTTAAAAACATTCAAAACCATATAAAATTCAATATTACATCATTCACATTTCAAATTTGTGATTCATTAAGAAAACCATGGATAATTTCAAATCTTTGAGTTTTAAACAAGCTCAAATTTACTTAAGCTTTGGTATTATATAAAATTCATGTTTTAAGTTTGAGATTTATCTTGAGAAATTCACATAAAATTTAAATCTTTAGATTTTAAACACATTCAAAACCGCTTAATCTTTTGTATTACTTATCATTCAAATTTAAAGCTTGTGATGCATTATGAGAAATGCATATAAAGTTTAAATCTTTTGATCTTAAACATGTTTAAAACCACTTAATCTTCAGTATTACATCATTAAAATTTTAAATTTGTGATCTATTATGAGAAACACTCATAAGTTTTAAATATTTAGATCTTAAACATGTTCAAAATCTCTTAAACTTCAGTATTAGGTATCATTCAAATTTCAAAGTTGTGATGCATCATTATAAATGTGCATAAAGATATAATATTTAAATCATGAATACATTCAAAAAAAATTAATCTTAAGTGTTACATATCATTCAAATTTCAAAGTTGTGATGCATCATGAGAAATACACATAAATTTTAAATCTTTGGATATTAAACACATTCAAAACCACTTAGGCTTTGACATTATATTTTATTTAAAATTTAAAGTTGTGATACATCATGAGAAACATGCATAGATTTTATATCTTTAGATCTTAAATACATTTAAAACCACTTAATCTTTGGTATTACATATCATTTAAAGTTTAAAGTTGTGATGCATCAGAACATATGTAAAAAATAATTAGAATCTATAAATCTTAAACATGTTTAAAATTATTTAAAATTTGGCACTACATATCATTCAAAATTTAAAGTTGTGATAGATCATGATAGATGTGCATAAAATTCAAATATTTAGATCTTAAACACATTTAAAACTTCTAGGCTTTGGTATTACATATAGTTCAAATATCTAAATTATGATGCATCATGAGAAATGTATATAAAATTAAAATATTGAGATCTTAAATACCTTTAAAACCACTTGATATTTATTATTACATATCATTAAAATTTCAAAATTACTATGCATCATAAAAAATGCATATAAAGTATGAATATTAATATCTTAAACACCTTTAAAACTGCTTAAGTTTAAGAATTACATATCATTCAAATTTCAAAGTTGTGATGCATCATTAAAAATATGCATAATTTTTTAATATTAAGATCTTAAACACCTTTAGAACCACTTAGAGTTTGGTATTACATATCACTCAAATTTAAAAATTGTGATGCATCATAAAAAATATGCATAAAATTAGAATGTTTTGATTTTAAACAAACTCACAACTACTTAATCTTTGATTTTACATATCATTCAAATTTGAAAGTTTTTATGCATCATAAAATATGTGTATAAAGTTTTAATCTTTAGATATTAAGCATGTTCAAAACTTATTAAGCTTTGCTATTACAAATCATTCAAATTTTAAAGTTGTGATCCATCATGAAAAATATGCATAATATTTAAATCTATGGATCTTACACATGATCAAAATCACTTAAGCTTTGGCATTACATATCATTCAAATTTTAAAATTATGATGCCTCATGAAAAATATGCATAAATTTTGAATATTTAGATCTTAAACACCTTCAAAACCACTTAAGCTTCAATATTACAAATTATTCAAATTTCAAAGTTATGATGCATCATAAGAAATGCACATAAAATTTGAATATTTAGATATTTAATATGTTTAAAACCACTTACGCTTTAGTATTACATATCATTCAAATTTAAAAGTTATAATGCGTCAAGATAAATGTGCATAAAGTTTGAATATTTGAATCTTGAAAATATTCAAAACTCTTTTAGATTTGGTATTACATATTATTCAAAATTCAAAGTTATGATACATCATGGTAAATATGTATAAAGTTTGAATCTTTAGATCTTAAATATGTTCAAAACCACTTAAAATTTTGTATTATGAATCATTCAAATTTAAAATTTGTGATGCGTCATGAGAAATATGTATAAATTTAAAACCTTTAGATCTTAAACATGTTCAAAACTATTTAAATTTGAGTATTACATATCAATAAAATTTCAAAATTGTGATGTTTCACAAGAAATACACATAAAGTTTAATTTTTTTTTATCTTAAACACATTAAAAACCACTTAAAATTTTATATTATATATCACTTAGATTTTAAAGTTGTAAGACATCATGATAAATGTTGTAAAGTTGGAATATTTAGATCTTAAACACCTTCAAAACCATTTAAGCTTCAATATTACATATCAATTAAATTTCAAAGTTTTTATGTATCTAGAGAAACATGCATATTTTTTTAATCTTTGAATCTTAAACACTATTAAAACCACTTAAGCTTTGGTATTACATATCATTGAAATTTCAAAGTTGTGTTGCATCATAAAAAATGTGCATAAAGTTTGAATCTTTGAATTTTAAACACGTTCAAAACCACTTAAACTTCAGTATTACATATCATCAAATTTCAAAGCTGTGATGCATCAATAAAAATTTACATAAAGTTTAAATATTTCATTATTAAATAGTTCAACATATCTTAAGCTTTGGTATTACATATCATTCAAATTTCAAAGTTTCAATGCATAATGATAAATGCACATAAAGTTTAAATCATTGAATCTTAAATACATTCAAAATTATTTTATTTTTGATATTACATATCATTCAAATTTTAAAGTTGTGATATATCATGAAAAATATGCATAAATTTTATTTTTTTAGATTTTAAATACATTTAAAATTGCTAAAGCTTATATAATCCATATCATTCAAATGCAAAAGTTGTGATACATCATTGAAAATGTGAATAAAATTTAAATATTTTGGTCTTAAACACATTCAAAATCACTTCATATTCATTATTACATATCATTCAAATTTTAAACATGTAATGCATGATGAGAAATACAGATAAAATTCAAATATTTAGATCTTAAACATGTTCCAAACCACTTAAAATTTGGTATTACATATCATTCAAATTTCAAAGTTGTGATGCATCATAAGAAACATACATAAAGTTTGAATCTTTGGATATTAAACAACTTTAAAATCAGTTAAACTTTGGTATTATATATCATTCAAATTCTAAATTTATGATGCATAATGTTAATAAATGTGCATAAAATTTAAATTTTTGAATCTTAAACACATTGAAATGCACTTAATCTTTTTCTACTACATATCACTTAAATTTTAAAGTTGTGATACATAACGAAAAATGCATATAAAGTTTGAATATTTAGATCTTAAACATGATCAAAACCACTTAAGCTTTAGTATTGCATATCAATTAAATTTCAAAGTTATGATTTATCATGACAAATACACGTAAAGATCGATTCTTTAAATCTTAAACACTTTTAAAATTGCTTAAGCTTTATTATTACATATCATTCAAATATCAAAGTTATAATGTATATCATGAGAAACACACATAAAATTTGAATCTTTGAATCTTAAATATGTTCAAATTTACTTAAACTTCAGTATTACATATCATTCAAATTGTCAAGTTGTAATGTATTATGAGAAATATGCATAAATTTTTAATATTAAGATCTTAAATACATTCAAAATTGCTTAAGATTCAATATTAAATATCCTTCAAATTTCAAAGTCATGATGCATCATGATAAATATGAATAAAATTTAAATCTTTGGATCTTAGACATGTCCAAAAGTAATTAAGATTCATTATTACATAAAGTTAGAATATTTGGATTCTAAACACAATTAGAAATGCTTAACCTTATATATTAAATATTATTCAAAATTCAAAGTTGTAATTATTTAAGAGAAATTCATAAAAAGTTTAAATATTTGGATTATAAACATGTTCAAAATTATTTAAACTTTCATATTACATATCATTCAAATTTTAAAGTTGTAATACATTATGAGAAATGTATTAAAAGTCTAAATCTTTAGATCTTAAACACATTTAAAACTATTTAATTTTTGATATTAAATATTATTTAAATTTTAAAGTTGTGATAAATCATGAGAAATATACATAAATTTTAAATCTTTGGATCTTAAACACTTTCAAAACTACTTAAGCTTTGGTATTATATATCATTCAAATTTCAAATTTGTGATTCATCATGAGAAATCATCTAAATTTAAAACCATTAAAGTTCAATATTATAAATCATTTAAATTTAAAACATGTCATGTATCTAAAAAAATATGAATAAAATTTGAATCTTTAGATTTTAAATACATATAAAACTACTTAAGCTTTGGTAATACACCACGAGAAATGTGTGTAAATTTTAAATTTTTGGATCTTTAATACTTTCAAAATCACTTAATCTTTTGTATTACATATCATTAAAATTTTAAAGTTATGATTCATCATGAGAAATATACATAAAGGTCAAAGATTTTAAATACATTCAAAACCACTTAAGCTTCAGTATTACATATCAGTCAAAGTTTAAAGTTGTGATTCATCATGATAAATGTTTATAAAATTAAAATATTTCACATGTTCAAAATCACCTAACCTTAGATATTAAATATCATTTAAATTTCAAGGTTATGATGCATTATGAGAAATGCACATAATGTTTGAATCCTTAGATCTAAAACACGTTCAAAACTACTTAATCTTCAGTATTACATATAATTTAAATTTTAAAGTTAAAATGTATCATAATAAATGTGCATAAAATTTAAATTTTTTGATCTTAAAAATGTTCACAACTACTTAAGCTTCAGTATTACATATTATTTAAATTTTTAAATTTATAATGCATCATAAAAAACTCATATTATGTTAGAATATTTAGATCTTAAATACATTAAAAAACAATTACTATTTGGTATTACATATCATTCAAAACCACTTAAATTTTAGTATTATATATAATTCAAATTTTAAAGTTATGATCATTATGAGAAAAGCACATAAAATTCAAATATTTAAGCATTAAATTTTTTCAAAATAGCTTAAGCTTTGATATTATATATCATTCAAATTTTAAACTTACGATGCATCATGAGAAACACATTTAAAATTTGAATCTTTGGATCTTACACACCTTTAAAACTAATTAATTATTGGTCTTACATATCATTCAAATATAAAATTTGTGATGCAACATGAGAAATGTATTTAAAGTTTGAATCTTTAGATTTTAAACATGTTCAAAACTACTTAAGCTTTGATATTATATATCATTCAAATTTTACAATTGCAATGCATCATGATAAATATGTATAAAATTTGAATCTTTGGATTTTAAAGACCTTCAAAACTGGTTAAGTTATGGTATTACATATCATTCTAATTTCAAAGTTTACATGCATCATGAGAAATATTCATAAAGTTTGAATTTTTAGAGATGCATAATGATAAATACACATCAAATTCAAATATTTAGATTTTAAACATGTTTAAAACTACATGAGTTTCAGTATTAAAAATCATTCAAATTTCAAAGTTGTAATGCATAATAAGAAAGGTGCATAAAGTTCAAATCTTTAAATCTTAAACATGTCCAAAGCTACGTAAGCTTCAATATGAAATATAATTTAAATTTTAAAGTTGTAATACATCATGAAAAATATGCATAAATTTTGAATATTTAGATCTCAAACATGTTTAAAATTTATTAATCTTTCATATTACATATCATTCAAATTTCAAATATATAATGCATCATGATAAATTTGCATAAAATTTAAATATTTTGATCTTAAACACATTTAAAATTGATTAAGTTTTAGTATTACATATCATTCAAATTTTAAAGTTGTGATACATCATTATAAACTCACATAAAGTCTGAATCTTTACATCTTAAACATGTTCAACACTACTTAAGCTTCTCTATTTCATATCATTCAAATTTTTAAGTTATGATGCATCATGATAAATCACATAAAGTTAAAATATTTGAATCTTAAACACATTTAAAACTAATTAATCTTTGGTATTACGTATCATTTGAATTTCAAAGTTGTGATGTATCACAAAAAATACACAAACCTTGAATCTTTAAATCTTAAACATATTTAACACTCAAGCTTCAGTATTATATATTATTTAAATTTTAAAGTTGTGATGCATCATGAAAAAATACACATAAAATAAAAATATTTCCATATTAAATATATTCAAAACTATTTAAGCTTCATTATTACATCATTCAAATTTTAAATATATGATGTATTATGAAAAATGTGCATAAAATTAGAATCTTTAGATTTTAAACATAGTTAAAATTGCTTAAGTTTCAAAATTACATCATTCAAATTTCAAATTTGTGATAAATTATGAAACCCATGAATTAAGATCAAATCTTTGGATATTACATCATTCAAATTTAAAATTTGTCATGCATTATATGAAATAATTATAATGTTCAAACCTTTAGATCTTAAACATATTCAAAACCACTTAAACTTTGGTATTACATTATTAAAATTTTAAATTTGTGATGCATTATGAGAAATGCACATAAAGTTAAAATTTGTAGTATAATATATCATTCAAATTTTAGAGTTGTGTTATATCATAAAAAATGTGCATAACGTTAGAATATTTGGATCTTTTACATGCTCAAAATAGCTTAAGCTTCGGTATTACATATCACTCAAATTTTAAAGTTGTAATTCATCATGAGAAATGCACATAGACTTTGAATCTTTGGACCTTGAAAATATTAAACACCACTTAATCTTGGGCATTACATATCATCAAATTTTAGATTAGTGATACCTCATAAAAAATGAACATAAATTTTAAATTTTTAGATCTTAAACACGTTTAAAACCACTTAATATTTGGTATTACATCATTCAAATATAAAATTTGTGATACATTATGGGAATCACATATTAACTTGAAATATTTAAATCTTAAACATGTTCAAAATTAATTAAGATTTGGTATTATATATAACTCAAATTTCAAAGTTAAGATGCATCATGATAAAAGTGCATACATTTTGAAACTTTGCATCTTAAACATGTTTAAAATCACTTAAGCTTTTATATTATATATCATTCAAATTTCAAACTTATGATGCATTATGATAAATATGCATAAAGTTTGAATCTTTACATCTTAAATACATTTAAAACTATTTAAAATTTAGTATTACATCATTCAATTTTTAAAGTTACGATACATTATGAGAAAAATGCATAAAGTTTGAATTTTAACATCTTAAACACATTCAAAACTACTTAAACTTTGGTATTACATCATTCAAATTTCAATGTTGTGATCCATTATGAGAAATGTGCATAAAATTCTAATTTTTAGATCTTAAACACATTCAAAACCACTTAAGCTTCGATATTATATAATTCAAATTTGAAAGTTCTGATGCATGATGAGAAACATATATAAAATTTGAATATTTAAATTTTAAACATATTCAAAACCACTAAAACTTTGGTATTACATTATTTAAATTTTAAATTTATGATGCATTATGAGAAATATGCATAAAATTCAAATCTTTTGATCTTAAACAAATTCAAAACCACTTAAGCTTTGATATTTTGTTATTCAAATTTCAATGTTGTGATGAATTATGATAAATACGTATAAAGTTTGAATATTTGGATCTTAAACACATTAAAAATTATTTAAGCTTTGCTATTCTGTCTTTAAAATTTCAAAGTTATGATGCATTATGATAAATGCACATAAAGTTTGAATCTTTAGATCTTAAACATATTCAAAATTGCTTAAACTTTAGTATTACATCATTCAAATTTTAAAGTTGTGATGAATTATGAAAAACATACATAAAATTTAGATCTTTAGATCTTAAAGACATTCAAAAATACTTAAGCTTTAGTATTTCATATCATTCAAATTTTAAATTTGTGATGCATTATGAAAAATATGCATAAAGTTTGAATCTTTAGATTTGAAACACATTTAAAAGTACTTAAGCTTTAGTATTGCATATGATTCAAATTTTGAATTTATAATGTATTTAGAGAAATATGTATAAAGTTAAAATATTTAGATCTAAAGCACATTCAAAATCACTTAAGCTTTGATATTATATATCATTCAAACCTCAAGTTTGTAATCCATGTTTGAAATGTTCATTAAGTTTAAATATTTATATCTTAAATATATTTAAAACCACTCAAGCTTCAATATTACATATCATTTATGGTTTAATGTTGTGATGTATTATGATAAATATACATAAATTTTATATCTTTAGATCTTAAATATGTTTAAAATTGTTTCAATTTTTGCATTACATATCATTCATCTTTTAAAATTGTAATGCATTATTTAAAATACACATAAAATTTAAATATTAGGATATTAAATACATTAAAAATAGCTTAAGATTTAATATTATATATTATTCAAATATTAGAGTTATAATACATTATGAGAAACATGCATAAAGTTTAAATCTTTAGATCTTAAACACATTTAAAACCACTTAATCTTGAATATTCCACATCATTAAAATTTTAAAGTTGTTATGCATTATGAGATATGTAAATGAAGTTTGAACCTTATGATATTTAACATATTCAAAACATCTTAAGTTTCATTATTTCATATAACTCAAATTTCAAAGTTTTGATGTATTATGAGAAAAGATTATGAAGTTTTGATGTATTAAAAAATGCTTAAGCTTCGATACCACAAATCATTCAAATTTAAAATTTGTGATGCATTATGAGAGACAGATAAAATTTAAATTTTTGGATCTTATATATGTTCAAAATTACTTAGTTTTAGTATTTCACATCATTAAAATTTTAAAATTGTGATGTATTATGAGAGATACACATAAATTTTAAATTTTTGGATCTTAAACACATTCAAAACTACATAAGATTTAATATTACACACAAATTTTGAATATTTGAATCTTAAACACATTCAAAACCACTTAAGATTTGGTATTAAATATCATTAAAATTTCAAATTTATGATGTATTATGAGAGATGTACATAAATTTTAACTCTTTGAATATTAAACACATTCAAAACTACTTAATTTTGGTATTCCATATCATTCAAATTTTAAAGTTATGATGTATAATAAAAAATAGACATGAAATTTAAATTTAAGATCTTAAACACATTTAAAACTCTTAATCTTTTCTATTACATATCATTCAAATTTTAAGATTATGATGCATTTTGAGAATTATGCATAAAGTTCAAATATTTGGATCTTAAACATGTTTAATAGTACTTAAGCTTTGATATTATATATCATTTAAACTTTAAAATTATGATGCATGAAGCTCAAATATTTGGGTCTTAAACACATTTAAAACTACTTAAAATTTTGTATTACATATCATTTCAATTCTAAAGTTGTGATACATTATGAGAAATGCTTATAAAGTTTAAATCTTTATATCTTAAACACATTCAAAACTACTTAAACTTCATTATTACATATCATTCAAATTTTAAAGTTATGATGCATTATAAGAAAAACACATAAACTTCAAATTTTTAAATCATAAACACGTTCAAAACTATTTAAGCTTTGGTAATAAAAATCATTAAAATTTTAAAGTTATGATGTATTATGAGAAACATGCATAAAGTTCAAATTCAAAACCATTTAACCTACAATAATACATATCACTTAAATTTTAAAGTTACAATTCATTATTATAAATATGAATAAATTTTAAATCATTGAATCTTAAACATATTAAAAATTGCTTAAAATGTGGTATTACATCATTCAAATTTTAAAGTTATAATTCATAACAAGAAACACATTTAAAGTTAAAATATTTGGATCTTAAATACATTCAAAACTACATAAAATTTTATATTACATATCATTCAAATTTGAATGTTTTAATTCATTACGAGAAAGGGGCATAAATTTTGAATCTTTGGATCTTAAACATATTTAAAACAATCTAAGATTTGGTATTATGTCATTTAAATTTCAATGTTTTGATGCATTATAAAAACTGTGCATAAATATAAAAAAATTTGGATCTAAAATACATTCCAAACTTCTTAGCCTTTGATATTACATCATTTAAATTTGAAATTTATGATGCATTATGAGAAACATGCATAAATTTAAAATATTTAAATCTTAAACACATTAAAAACTACTTCAAGTTATATATTACATCATTTAAATTTCAAAATTGTGATGCATTATGAGAAACATGCATAAAGTTTGAATCTTTGAATCTTAAACACATTCAAACCACTTAAGCAATGGTATCACATCATTTAAATTTCAAATTTATGATGCATTATGATAAAGTCATGCAAAATTAAAATCTTTAGATCTTAAACACATTTAAAACCACTTAAGCTTTGGCATTACATCATTAAAACTTCAAAGTTGTGATGCATTATGAGAAATACACATAAAGTTCAAAATTTTGGATCTTAAACATGTTTAAAAGTAATTATGTTTTGGTATTACATCATTCAAATTTCAAAGTTACAATGTGTTATGAAAAATGTGCATAAATTTAAAATATTTAGATCATAAACACATTAAAAACTACTTAAAACTTAGTATTACATATCATTCAAATTTCAAAGTTGTGATATATTATGAAAAATATGCATGAAATTTAAATCTTTGGATCTTAAACATGTTCAAAACTTTTTAAGGTTTAATATTATATATCATTTTAATTTCAATGTTGTGATTCATTAAAGGAAATACGAATAATGTTAGAAATCTTTGGTTCTTAAACACATTTAAAATTGCTTAATAATCAACACTAAATCATTCAAATTTTGAAGTTACAAGGCATTATGAGAAACATAATGTTCAAATATTTGGACCTTAAACATATTTAAAATTATTCAAGTGTTAGTATTAGATATCATTCAAATTTCAAAGTTGTAATGAATTATGAGAAAGCTAAATAAACTTTGAATCTTAAACATGTTCAAAACTTCTTAACTTTAGTATTATGTCATTCAAATTTCAATGTTGCAATATATTGCGAGTAGAGCAAATAAAATTTAAATCTTTAGATCTTAAACATGTTTGAAAATACTTAAGATTCAGTATTACATCATCAAAATTTCAAACTTGTAAAGTATTATGAAAAACATGCATAAAATTTGAATTTTTAGACCTTAAACACATAAAATGCTTATGTTTTTGTATTACATTATTAAAATTTACAATGCATTATGAGAAATGCACATAAAATTTTAATATTTTGATCTTTAACATGTTTAAAATAATTTAAGTTTCAGTATTACATCATTCAAATTTTAAAGTTATGATGCATTATGTTAAATGTGCATAAATTTGAATCTTTATATTTTAAACACATTAAAAACCCCTTAAGTTTTGGTATTATTTTTTTTCAAATTTCAAAGTAGTAATGTATTATGAGAAATACACATAAAATTCAAATCTTTGGATCTTAAACACATTCAAAATTGATTAAACCTCTATATTACAACATTCAAATTACAAAGTTGTGATGCATTATGAAAAATGTGCATGAAATTTGAATCTTTGAATCTTAATCATGAAGTTTTGGTATTTCATATCATTTAAATTTTAATTTTGTGATGTATCATGATAAATACATGTAAAGTTTGAATATTTAGATTTTAATCATCTTTTAAAATACTTAATCTTTGGTATTACATATCACTGAAACTTCAAAATTAAGATGCATTATAAAAAATATGCATAACGTTTAAATATTTGAATCCTAAACACATTTAAAACTATTTAAGCTTAGGTATTACATCATTCAAATTTAAAAGTTGTGATGCATTATGAAAAATACACAAAGTTTAAATATTTAGATCTTAAAAATGTTCAAAACTATTTAAGCTTTGGTATTACATCATTCAAATTTCAAAGTTGTGCTGCATTATGATAGATGTGTATAAATTTCAAATATTTAGATCTTAACCACATTTAGAACCACTTAATTTTCCATATTACATCATTCAAATTTTAAAGTTGTGATTGATTATGAGAAAAGAGCATGAAGTTTAAATCTTTGAATCTTAAACATGAGAAACCACTTAAGCTTTGATATTCGATATCATTCAAATTTCAAAGGTGTGATGCATCATGATAAACACATAAATGTTTAATATTTTAATTTTAAACACATTCAAGACTATTTAAGGTTTGGTATTACCTATCATTCAAATTTTAAAGTTGTGATACATTTTTTTAAATATGCATAAATTTTAAATTTTTAGATTTTAAAACACATTCAAAACTGATTTTTTTATTAGATATCATTCAATTTATATAGTTGTGATACATTATGAGAAATGAGCATAACATTTAAATCTTTGGATTTAAACATGTTCAAAACTACTTCAACTTCGGTATTACATATCATTCAAATTTCAAAGTTATAATACATTATTTAAAATATATATTAGTTTTACATATATGGATCTTAAACATGTTCAAAACTACTTAAATTTCAATATTACATATATAATTTAAATTTATTGTGCATCATGATAAGTGTGCATAAATATTGAATCTTTATATCTTAAATACATTCAAAACCATTTAAGCTTCAGTATTACATATCATTCAAATTTCAAAGTTGTGATGCAACATGAAAAATGTGCATAAAGGTCAAATCTTTAGATCTTCAACATATTTAAAACTACTTAAGTTTTGTTATTACATATCATTCAAGTTTCACAATACATCATGAAAAATATGTATAAACTTTAAATCTTTGGATCTTGAACACGTTTTAAACTACTTAAGCTTTGGTATTACATATAATTAAAATTTCAAAGTTGTTATGTATTATTATAAACATGCATAGAGTTTGAATATTTTGGTCCTTAAACACATTCAAATTTACTTATGTTTTGATATTACATCATTCAAATTTTAAATTTGTGATGTATTATGAAAAATACATATCAAATTTGAATCTTTAGATTTTAAACATGTTTTAAACTATTAAAACTTTGGTATTACATATCATTCAAATTTTAAAGTTATGGTACATTATGAGAAACATATATCATTCTAAAATATTAAATATTAAATATATTTTAACTTATTAAGCTTTAGTCTTACATATCATTCAAAATTTCAAGTTGTGATGCATAATGAAAAATAATCATAAAGTTTGAATTTATGGATTTTTAAAATGTTCAAAACCACTTAAACTTCAAAATTACATATCATTTAAATTTCAAAGTTGTGATGCATTATGAGAAACATCCATCATGCTAAAATATTTAGATATTAAACATATTTAAACTTTTTAAGATTTGATATTACGTATCATTCAAAATTCAAAGTTGTGATGCATTATGAAAAATGCTCATAAAGTTTGAATCTTTAGATTTTAAAAACATTTATAACCACTTAAGCTTCAATATTATATATCATTCAAATTTTAATGTTATGATGCATTATGAAAAACACACATAAATTTAGAATCTTTGGATATCAAACATGTTCAAAACCACTTAAGCTTCAGTATTACATAGCATTCAAATTTAAAAGTTGTGATGTATTATGAAAAATATGCATAAAGTTTGAATCTTCAAATCTTTAAACAAATCAAAACTATTTAAACTTTAGTATTACATATCATTCAAGTTTTAAAGTTGTGATACATCATAGGAAACATGTATTAAGTTCAAGTTTTTAGATTTTAAACACTTTCAAAACCACTTAAACTTCAGTATTCGATATCATTCAAATTTCAAATTTATGATTCATCATGAGAAACTCGCATAAATTTTGAATCCTTGGATCTTAAAAACATTAAAAATAGATTAAGCTTTGGTATTATATATCATTAAAATTTAAAATAGCAATGCATCATGAGAAACATGCATAAAGATTGAATCTTTGGATCTCAAACACCTTTAGAACTACTTAAGATTCAGTCTTACATATCATACAAATTTTAAAGTTATGATGCATCAAAATAAATATGCATAAAGTTCAAATATTTATATCTTAAACTTGTTTAAAAGTACTTAAGCCTAGATCTTACATATAATTCAAATTTTAAAATTGTGATGCATCATGATAAACATATAAAAAGTTTGAATCTTTAGAAACATGCATAAAATTCAAATATTTATATCTTAGACATGTTCAAAACTGCTCAAATTTAGGTATTACATCATTTAAATTTCAAAGTTGTGATCCATTATGAGAAAAGTTCATAAAGTTTGAAACTTTGGATCTTTGGATTTTAAACACATTCAAAACCACTTAAGATTTGGTATTCAATATCATTCAAATTTCAAAGTTATGATGCATTAAGAGAGCTATGCATAAAGTTCAAATATTTGGATCTTCAACATGTTTAAAATTGCTTAAGCTTTGGAATTCCATAAAATTCAAATTTTAAAGTTACGATGCATTATGAGAAACATGGATGCAATTTATATCATTAGAATCTAAACATGTTCAAAGCCTCTTAAGCTTAGGTATTACATATAATTCAAATTTCAAAGTTGTGAGTAATTATGAGAAATACAAATGATGTTGTAATATTTAGATCTTGAACATGTTCAAAATTACTTAAGCTTTGGTATTACATATGATTCAAATTTCAAAATTGTGATGCATTATTAAAAATGCATATGAAATTTGAATCTTTAGATCTTAAACACATTTAAAATTGTCTAAGATTTAATATTATATATCATTTAAATTTTAATGTTGTGTTGCATTATGACAAATACACATAAAGTTTGAATCTTTGAATCTTAAACACAATAAAAATTATTTAAGTTTCGATATTACAGAGTTAAAATTTCAAAGTTGTGATATATTACGAGAAACATGCATAAAGTTATAATCTTTAGATTTTAAACATGTTCAAAACTACTTAATTTTGATATTACATATCATTCAAATGTTAATGTTTTGATAAATGCATAATGAAAAATATTCATGAAATTTGAATCTTTGAATGTTAAACATATTTAAAACCATATAAAATTTGGTATTACATATCATTCAAATCTCAAAGTTGTGATGTATTATGAGAAACACACATTAAATTTGAATTTTTGCATGTTAAATACATTAAAAATAATTAAGCTTTGGTATTACATATCATTCAAATTTTAGAGTTGCGATAAATTATGAGAAATGCATATAAAGTTCAAATTTTTAGATCTTAAATGAGTTCAAAATCACTTAATCTTCCATATTACGTTATCCATATTTTAAAATTATGATGTATTATGAAAAATACATATAAAGTTGGAATCTTTTGATCTTAAACACATTTAAAACTACTTAAATTTTAATATTACATATCATTCAAATTTTAAATTTGTGATAAATTATAAAAAATGTGTATAAGATTTAAATATTTGGATTTTAAACATATTTGAAACATCTTAAGCTTTGATATTACGTCATCCAAATTTTAAAGTTGTGATGCATTATGAGAAATATGCATAAATTTTGAATCTTTAGATCTTAAACAAAACAAACCCGTTAAAGCTTTTGTATTACATAATTCAAATTTCAAAGTTGGGATGGATTATGAGAAAAATCTGCATAGATTTTAAATTTTTAGATCTTAATTAAATTTAAAACTATTTAAGCTTCGATATTACATCATTTATATTTCAAAGTTGTGATGTATTATTATAAATATATATGAAATTCAAATATTTCAATCTTAAACACATTCAAAACCACTTAATCTTTAATATTTCATATCATTCAAATTTAAAAGTTATGATGCATAATGAGAAATGTGTATGATGTTTCAATCTTTGGATCTTAAAAATGTTTAAACTTCATATTACATACTATTCAAATTTCAAAGTTATGATGCATTATAATAAACAATCATAAAATTCAAATCTTTAGATTTTAAACACTTCCAAAGTTGCTTAAATTTTGGTATAATGTCATTCAAATTTCATAATTACGGTTCATAAATAAAAACATGCATAAAATTTGAATCTTTAGATCTTAAACACATTCAAAACTTCTTAAACTTTGTTAGTACATATCATTCAAATTTCAAGGTTATAATGCATTACGAGAAAGGTGCATAAAGTTATATTTATATTTAAACATATTTAAAACTGTTTAAGATTCAATATTTTGTGATTCAAATTTTAATGTTGTGATGTATTATGAGAAATATGCATAAAGTTTAAATATTTGGATATTAACATATTCAAAACTACTTAAACTTCGATATTATATATCATTAAAATTTCAAAGTTATGATGTATTTAGAGAAATGCACATGAACTTTAAATCTTTGGATTTTAAAGACATTCAAAACCTCTTAAGTTTTAGTATTACATATCATTTGAATTTTAATATTATAATGTATTATGAGAAACATGAATAAATTTTAAATATTTGGATATTAAGTACGTTCAAAACTATTTAAATTTCAATATTACATCATTCAAATTTCAAAGTTGTGATGTCTTATGAGAAACACACATAAAGTTAAAATGTTTGGATCTTAAACATGTTGAAAAAAATTTAAGTTTTAGTATTACATATCATTCAAATTTGAAAGTTGTAATGCATTATGAGAAAGATGCATAAAGTTTAAATATTTAGATCTTAAACATGTTCAAGACCACTTAAATTTCTATATTACATCATTCAAATTTTAGAGTTGTGATGCATTATAAGAAATACATATAAAATTTAAATCTCTAGATGTTAATCATGTTAAAATCACTAAAGCTTTGGTATTACATCAATCACATTTTAAAGCTATGATAAATTATGAGAAACATGCATAAAGATTTGAATATTTGAATTTTAAAAATGTTTAAAACTACTTAAGCTTCAGTATTACATCATTTAATTTTCAAAGTTGTGATGCATTATGAGAAATGTGCATGAAATTTTAATATTTTAATCTTAAACACATTCAAAATTACTTAAGCTTCAATATTACATCATTTAAATTTCAAATTTAAAATATATTTTTTGATAAATGCATATAAATTTTAAATTTTTAGATCTTAAATACATTCAAAACTACTTAAAATTTGGTATCATGTCATTCAAATTTCAAATTTGTGATGCATTATGAGAAACGTGCCTTAAGTTCTAATATTTATATCTTCAACACATTGAAAACCCTTTAAGCTTCAGTATTATGTCATTCAAATTTTGAATTTATGATGCATTAGGAGAAATATGCATAAAGTTTGAATCATTGGATCTTAAACACGTTCAAAATCACTTAAGCTTTGGTATTACACATCATTCAAATTTTAAAGTTGTAATGCATTATGAAAAATGCACAAAAATTTTAAATCTTATAATCTTAAACAAATTCAAAACCTCTTAAGCAGTATTTCATATCATTTTAATTTCAAAGTTACGATGCATTATGAGAAACATGAAGTTATTATATTAAGACCCTAAACACGTTTGAAACCACTTAAGCTTCAGTATTCTATATCATTCAAATTTCAAATATCAGTGCATTGTGAGAGATGTGTCTAAAGTTTGAATCTTTAAATCTTAAATATGTTCTAAATAACTTAAAATTTAGTATTCTATATAATTTAAATTAAGTTCTAATGCATTATGAGAGACACACAAAAAATTTGATTCTTTAGATTTTAATCATGTTCAAAATATCTTAAGCTTTGGTATTACACATCATTTAAATTTTAAAGATCTGATTCATTATAAAAAACATGCATGATGAATTATAAAATTTCAAAATTCAAAGTTATAATAAATTATAATAAATACACAAATTTTGAATCTTTGGATCTTAAAAATGTTTAAAACTATTTATGTTTCGGTATTATGTCATTCAAATTTCAAAGTTGTGATGCATTATGAGAAATATGCAAAATTTTCAAATTATTGGATCTTAAACACATTCAAAACCACTTAAGCTTTAGTATTACATATCATTGAATTATAAAAGTTGTGATGCATTATGAGAAATGCTCAAAAAGTTCAAATTTTTGGATCTTAAATATATTCAAAACCATTTAAGTTTTGGTATTACATATCATTCAAATTTAAAAGTTGCAATGCATTATAATAAATATGCATAGAGTTTGAATCTTTGAATCTTAAACATATTTAAAACCACTTAAGCTTTGGCATTACATATAAATCAAATCTCAAAGTTGTGATGTATTATGAAAAATACATATAAAATAAAAAATTTAGACCTTAAACATGTTTAAAACCATTTAAATTTTGCTATTACTTATCATTCAAGTTTCAACTTTGTAATATATTATGAGAAACACCCATAAATTTTGAATTTTTAGATCTTAAACATTCTTAAACCCACTTAAGATTATGTATTATATATCATTAAAATTTCAAAGGTGTAAATCATTATGAGAAACATGCATAAAGTTTGATGCTTTGGATCTTAAACACATTCAAAACAATTTAAGCTTCTGTATTACATATCATTTAAATTTTAAAGTTATGATGCATTATGATAAATATGCATAAATTTTAAATTTCTAGATCTTAAACACATGCATAAATTTTTAAATCATATAAATTTTGGTATTATATATCATTCAAACTTCAAAGTTGTGATGCATCTTGAAAAACACACATAAAATTTGAATCTTTGAATGTTAAACATGTTGGAAACCTCTTAAACTTCAATATTACATATCATTTAAATTTAAAAGTTTCAACGCATCATGAGAAATACGTATAAAATTTTAATCTTCAAATCTTAAACATATTCAACACCACTAAACTTAGGTATTACATATCATTAAAGTTTCAAAGTTATAATGCATTATAAGAAATGCACATAATCTTCAAATATTTAAATTTTAAACACATTCAAAATCGATTGAGCTTTGATATTATAATACATTCAAGTTTCAAATTTGTGATGCATTATGAGAAATTTGTATAAATTTTAAATCTTTGGATCTTAAACATGTTCGAAATAGCTTAAACTTTTTTACATATTCAAATTTCAAAGTTTTTATGTATTATTAGAAACACACATAAAGTTTAAACCATTAGATCTTAAATATATTTAATTTTTTTTAATCTTTGATATTACATATCATTCAAATATCAAAATTGTGATGAATTATGGGAAGCATGCGTAAAGTTTGAATCTTTAGATTTTGAACACATTCAAAACTGCTTAATCTTTAGTAATCCATAGAACTCAAATTTCAAACTTGTGATTCATTTTAATAAATGTGCATTAACTTTGAATTATTAGATTTTAAACATGTTTAAAACTTTTTAATCTTTTATATTACATATCTTTTAAATTTTAAAATTGTGATGCATTATGATAATGTACATAAAATTTGAATATTATGATTTTAAACACATTTAAAATGACTTATGTTTTGGTATTACATATCATTCAAATTTAAATTTTATGATGTATCATGAAAAAAACTCATAAATTTTGATTTTTTAGATCTTAAACATTTTCAAAACCACTTAACCATTGGTATTACATATCATTCAAATTTTAAAGTTATAATGCATTATAAAAAATGTTCATAAAGTATGAATCTTTAGATTTTACACATATTTACAACCACTTATGCTTTGGTATTACATATCATTCAAATTTGAAATTGCGATGAATCATGATAAGTTGTATAATGTTAAAATCTTCTGATCTTAAAAATGTTCAAAACCACTTGAAATTTGGTATTACTTATCATTTAAATTTTAAAATTTCAATGTATCATAAAAAATGTACATAAAGTTTGAATCTTTGAATTTTAAATAAGTTCAAAACTATATAAGTTTTGGTATTACATATCATTCAAATTTGAAGGATGTGATGCATCATGAAAAATGTGCATAAAACTCAAATATTTAGATCTTAAGCATGTTCAAAACTACTTAAACTTTGATATTACATATCATTCAAATTTTAAATTGGTGATGCATCATGAGAAATACACATAAAGTTTGAATCTTTATATATTAAACATGTCTAAAACCACTGAAACTTTAGTATTACATATCATTCAAATTTTGAAGTTGTGATGCATCATAATAAATGCACTTAAAGTTCAAATATTTGGTCTTTAAACACATTAAAAACTATTTGAGCTTTGGTATTAAATATCATTCAAATTTTAAAGTTGTGATGTAGCATAAGAAATAAACATGATGTTAGAATCTTTAGATATTAAGTACTTTCAAAATTAATTTAGCTTCTATATTACATATCATTCAAAATTGAAAGTTGTGATGTATCATACAAAATGTGCATAAATTTTAAATCTTTGAATCTTAAACACATTTGAAACTACTTAAGATTCAATATTATATATCATTTAAATTTTAAAATTGTAATGTATCATAATAAATATGAATAATATTAAATTTTTTGGAGCTTAAACACGCTTAAAACTACATATGTTTCTCTATTACATATCATTCAAATTTTAAATTTATGATGCATTATGAGAAATGTGCCTAAAATTCAAATATTTTAATCTTATATAGGTTCAAAACTAATTATTCTTTAGTATTATATATCATTCAAATTTAAAAGTTATGATACATCATGAGAAACATGCATAAAGTTTGATTCTTTAGATCTAAAAACTCTTTTAAAACCATTTAAGCTTTAGTAGTACATATAATTCAAATTTAAAAGTTCTAATATATTGTGATAAATGTGCATAAAATTTCAATTTTTAGTTCTTAAATACATTTAAAATATCTTAATGTTCAATATTACATATCATTCAAATTTCAAAATTTTAATAGATTATGTGAAATTCACATAAAGTTTGAATCTTTAAATCTTCAGTATGTTCAAAATCATGTAAAATTTAGTATTACATATTATTAAAATTTCAAATTTATGATGCATCATGACAAACACAAAGTTTGAGTCTTTAGATCTTAAATATATTTAAAACTATTTAAGATTATGTATTACATATAATTTAAATTTTAATGTTGGGATGCATCATGACAAATGTGCATAAGGATCGAATCATTGGATCTTAAACATGTTGAAAACCACTTAAGCATCAGTATTACATATCATTCAAATTTTAATAATTCGATGCATCATGACAAATGATCATAAAGTTTAAATCTTTAAATCTTAAATACATTAAAAACCACGTAAACTTGAAACATATTTAAGATCCAAAGATTTGAAATTTATGCTCATTTCTCATGATGCATTTCAACTTTGAAGTTTCAATGATATGTGATATCAAAGATTAAACACACTATTTTAAATGTGTTCAAGAACCAAAGATTTAAAATTTATAGGCATTTTTTGTGATGCATTGTAATTTTGAAATTTGAATGATATATACTTCAAAATATTAAGTGGTTTTGAACATGTTTAAGATTTAAAAATTTCAATTTTATGAGAATTTATCATGATGCATTACAACTTTAAAATTTGAATGATATGTAACACTAAAACTTAAGTTATTTTAACATGTTTAAAATCCAACGATTTAAAATTTATGCATGTTTCTCATGATAAGTCACAACTTTAAAATTTGAATGATATTTTATACAAAAACTTAAGTTATTTTGAACATGTTTAAGATCCAAACATTCAAACATTATGCTCTTTTATCATGATGCATTGCAACATTAAAATTTGAATGATATGTACTACCAAATCATAACAAGTTTTGAACATGTTTAAGATCCAAGTATTTAAAATTTATGAATATTTATCATGATGCATAACAACTTAAAAATTTGAATAATATGTAATATTAAAGATAAACCTTTTTTAACATGTTTAAGATTAAAATATTCAAACTTTATATGTATTTTTCATAATGCATCACAACTTTAAAATTTGAATGATATGTAATACTGAAGCTTAAGAAGTTTTGATGTTGTTTAAGATTTAAAGATTCAAAATTTATGCATATTTCTCATGATAAATCACAACTTTAAAATTTGAATGATATGTATTACTAAATCTTAAACATTTTTAAATGTGTTTAGAATAAAAATATTAGAAATTAATGTGTATTTCTCTTAAAGCATCACACCTTTGAAATTTGAATGAAATGTAATTTTGAAGTTTAAGGGATTTTAAATGTGTTTAAAATATAAATATTTAAACTTTATGCATATTTATTATAAATCATTGTAACTTCGAAATTTGAGTGATATGTAATACCAAATTTTAAGTAGTTTTGAATATGTTTAAGATCAAAAAATTAAAATTTTATGCGCATTTCTCATAATACATCATAACTTTAAAATTTGAATGATATGTAATAACAAATATTAAATAGTTTTGAAATATTTAAGATCCAAAGATTTTATTTTTATTAGCATTTGTCATGATGCATCACAATTTTAAAATTTGAATGATATATAATACCGAAGCTTAAACAGTTTTAAACATATTTAAGATCTAAAAATTTCAATTTTAAGAGAATTTCTCATGATGAATTGTAACTTTAAAATTTGAATTATATGTAATACCTTAATTAAATTGGTTGTTGAGATGTTTAAGATCCAAAAATTCAAACTTTATGTGCATTTCTCATGATGCATCGTAACTTTAAAATATAAATGATATATAATATTCAATTTTAAGCAGTTATGAACTTGTTTAAGATCCAAATATGTAAACTTTATGCATGTTTATTATGATGTATTGAAACTTTGAAATTTGAATTAGATGTAATATCAAATCTTAAGCAATTTTGAACATGTTTAAGATCTAAATATTTGAGCTTTATGTGCATTTATCATGATGCATTGCAACATTGAAATTTGAATTATATGTAATACTAAAGATAAAGAGGTTTTGAAAATTTTTAAGGTCCAAATATTAAAAATTTATACACATTTATCATGATGAATCAAAAATTTGAAATGTGAATGATATGTAATACCAAAGCTTAACCAATTTTTAACATATTTAAAATCAAAGGATTCAAACTTTGTGTTTCTCATGATATATCACAACTTTAAAATTTGAATGGTATGTAATGTTGAAGCATAAATAGTTTTCAACATGTTTAAGATCTAAATTTTGAACGTTTTGCATGTTTATCATAATACATCGCAATAATAAAATTAGAATGATATGTAATACTGAAGCTTAAGTGGTGTTGAATGTGTTTAACATCAAAATATTCAAATTTTATAGACATTTCTTATAATGCATCGTAACTATGAAATTTGAATGATATGTAATATCAAAGCTTAAACGATTTTGAGTGTTTAAAATCCAAAGATTTAAATTTTATGAATTTTTATCATGATGTTTTATAAATCTAAAATTTAAATGATGTGTAATATAGAAGCTTAAAAACTTTTGAGTCTTTTTAAGATTTTAAGACTCTAACTTTATGCATGTTTCTCATGATACATTATAATTTTGAAATATCAATTCTATGTAATACTGAATCTTTAGTTTTGAGTGTGTTTCATATCTAAAGATTCAAAATTTATTCACATTTTTCATTATACATCATAAATCTAAAATTTAAAAGATATGTAATACCAAAGTTTAAGTGGTTTTGAATGTGTTAAGATACAAACATTTAAAATTTATGTGTATTTTTCATGATGCATCACAATATTGAAATTTAAAATAAATGTAATGCCAATGATTAAGTGATTTTAAAATTGTTTAAGATTCAAATATTTAAAATTTATGCACATTTCTCTTGATGCATCACAACTTTAAAATTTGAATAATATGTCATATTAAATCTTAAGAAAGTTTTTAATATGTTTAAGATCCAAAGATTCAAACTTTATGCATATTTTTCATGATGCATCACAACATTGAAATTTGAATGATATGTAATACTAAAATTTAAGTGGTTTTGACTATTTTCAAGATCTAAATATTTAAAATTTATGCACATTTCTCTTGATGCATCATAACATTGAAATTTATATGATATGTAATACTAAAGCTTATGCATTTTTTATTGTGTTTAAGATCCAAAGATTTAAACTTTATGCATATTTCACATGATGTATCATAACTTTGAAATTTGAATGATATGTAATATTGATGTTCAAAAAAATTTAAACATATTTAAGATCCAAAGATTCAAACTTTATAAGTGTTTCTCTCAAATTTGAAATTTGTAATGCATTATGAAAACTATCTAAAATTTAAACTATATGTGCATTTTTCATAATGCATCACAAATTTTAAATTTGAGTGATATATAATATCAAAGATTAAGTGGTTTTAAATGTGTTTAAGATCCAAAGATTAAATTTTTTGGTCTATTTCAAACTCAAAAATTTGAGTGATTTGTAATACTGAATCTTAAGTGATTTTGAGCATGTTTATGATCCAAAGTTTAGAGCGTTATGTATTTTTATCAGTATGCATCACAACTTTGAAATTTAAATGACATGTAATACCTAAGCTTGAACATGTTATTTTAAATGTGTTTAACATCCAAAGATTTGAACTTTATGGATGTTTTTCATGATGCATCATACCTTTAAAATTTGAATGGTTTGTAATATGGAAGCTTAGGTAATTTTGATCATGTTTAAGATTTAAAGATTTGAAATTTATGCATATTCTATTAATCCATCACAACTTCAAAATTTAAATGCTATGTAATATTTAAGATTAAGTAATTTTGAATGTGTTTAAGATTCAAACCTAATACGCATTTCTCGTAAAGCATCTCAACTTTGAAATTTGAGTGATATGAAATATCAAATTTTAAGTGGTTTTGAATGTGTTTAAGATCTAAAGAATCAAAATTTATGTGAATTTTTTATAATGCATCACAACTTTGAAATTTGAATGATATGTAATACTAAAGCTTAAGTAGTTTTAAATGTGCCTAAGATTCAAATATTTAAATTTTATGATTGTTTCTAATGATGCATCACAACTTTGAAATTTGAATGATATATAATATTGAAGCTTTAACAGTTTTGAACGTGTTTAAGATACACAAATTCCAACTTTGTGAGTCTTTCTCATGATGCATTACAACTTTAAAATTTTATTGATATGTAATATCGAAGCTTATGTGGTTTTTATCATGATTAAGATCTAAAGATTTGAATTTTATATGTGTTTTTTATCATGTATTGTAACATTGAAATTTGAATGATATGTAATACCAAAGCTTAAGTAGTTTTGAACATGTTTAAGATTCAATGATTTAAAATTTATGCACATTTATCATGTTACATCACAACTTTGATATTTGAGTGATATGTAATACTGAAGTTAAAATTGTTTTAATTGTGTTCAAGATCAAAATATACTTACTTTATATGAATTTTTCATAATGCATCACAACTTTTAAATTTGAATAATGCGTAATGACAAATCGTAAGTGGTTTTGAAAATGTTTAATATACAAAGATTTAAATTTTATGCATATTTATCATCATGCATCACAAATTTAAAATTTGAATGATATATAATACATAACCTTAAGTGGTTTTGACCATGTTTAAGATCCAAATATTAAAGCTTTATTTGTGTTTATTATGATGGATCATAACTTGTAAATTTGAATGGTATGTAATCTTGAAGCTTAAGCAATTTTGATCATGTTTAAAATCAAAAGATTTGAATTTTATGCACATTTCTCATGATGTATCACAATATTAAAATTTGAATTATAAGTGATACCAAAACATAAGTGGTTTTGAATATATTTAAGTTATAAATATTTAAACTTTATGTGTATTTCTCTTAAAACACCATAAATTTGAAATTTGAATGGTATGCAATATCAAATCTCAAGTGGTTTTAAATGTGTTTAAGATCCCAAGAGTCAAAATTTATGTATGTTTCCCATAATTCATCACAACTTTAAATTTGTGTGATATGTAATACCAAAATTTAAGTGGTTTTGAACATGGTTAAGATCCAAAGATTCAAACTTGATGTTCATATCACATGATACATCATAAATTTGAAATTTGAATGATATGTAATATTAAAGTTTAAGTGGTTTTGAGCATGTTTAACATATAAAGATTCAAAATTTATGAACATTTCTCATAATGCATAACAACTTTAAAATTTAATGATATGTAATATCGAAGCTTAAGTGTTTTTAAACATGTTTAAGATCTAAAAATTATAATTTTATGAGCATTTTTCATGATGCATCACAACTTTAAAATTTCAATGATGTGTAATATCAAAGCTTAAGAATTTTTTAAAAATTTTAAGATCCAAAAATTTGAAATTTATGCATATTTCTCATGATGCATCACAACTTTAAAATTTAAATGATATGTAATATTGAATCTTAAGTAGTTGTGAACATGTTTAAGATCTAAAGATTCAAACTTTATGCACATTTATCATGATGCATTAAAGCTTTGAAATTGAAGTGATATCTAATACTGAATTTTAATTAGTTTTAAACATGTTTAAGAACTAAAGATTCAAACTTTACATGTATTTTTCATGATGCATTACAACTTTGAAATTTGAATGATATGTAATATCAAATCTTAAGTGGTTTTGAACATGTTTAAGATCTAACTATTCAAATGCTTTATTGCATTTATTATGATGAATAGAAAATTTGAAATATTAATGATATGTAATCCAAAAGTTTAAGCATTTTGAACATGTTTAATATCCAAAGATTCAAATTTTATGTGTGTTTCTCATGATGCATCACAACTTTGAAATTTTAATGATATGTAATATTGAAGCTTAAATATTTTTGAACATGTTTAAGATTAAAATATTATAACATTATGTAGGTTTCTTATAATGCATCACAACTATAAAATTTGAGTGATATGTAAAACCAAAGCTTAATTGGTGTTGAACATCTTTAAGATCCAAAGATTAAAACTTTATGCACATTTATCATGATGCATCATAACTTGGAAATTTGAATGATATGTAACACCAAAGCTTAACCAAATTTGATTGTATTGAGGATCTAGAGATTAAAACTATATGCATATTTCTCATGACATATTATAACACTAAAATTTATAATGATATGTAATATTGAAGCTTAAATGGTTTTGAGCCTTTTAAAGATCTAAAGTTTCTAACCCTATACATGTTTCTCATAATGAATCACAACTTTAAAATTTTAATGCTATGTAATACTAAAGCTTAAGCACTTTTTAGTGTGTTTAAGATCAAAAGATTTGAAATTTATATGTATTTTTCATGATTCATCACAACATTGAAATTTGAATGATATGTAATACTATATATATTCTAAATTGGTCAAATAACTAAAAATATAATTTATTTTCATAGTCCTTTCACAAGAGACTCTAACTGAATAATATGAGTCTTACTCACATCTAGCCATGTCTTTTTGTCTGATTTGCCTTGGTCTTATTTTATACCCTTGACACCTCTTTGACAATTTCTCAATCATTCGTAACCTTCCAAACATAACCCTTACTATATTGGGTCACTCTTTCTAGAATTATCCCATTGTCCCAGGTCTCAAATCTTATAAATAATCATGGCTAAATAGGACTACAATGTTGAAACCTATGGTATCTAGCTTTTGACATTATTATCCACATGTAAATTTGATTCTAATGGTTAATTTCTCTTGCAAGATGAGTCTTATCCCTTATTTTTCTTCATTCCTAGCTTTTTTAATGTTAGCCAAATATCAATAAATCTCCCAAATTTAAAATAATGAGTCTCTTATATAAAGGACTACACAAGACATTTTATATCTAGCACTTACTACTTTGGTAGATTAGACATCATAAAAATTAGTCAATAGTATAGGTCAGCTTCTCTACATCACACATAGACTTGCGTTCTTGATCAAGGAAGGGCTTAGGTGAAATTAATTCTTGTATCAATCATGTACATTGATTATGAATGTTCCCTAAGGGAAAATGACATTAGATTTAAGAATCTAGCTTGAGATTTAATATAGACAACAATTAGAATAGCAAGGATTCTTGATTGTGTGATCATTCTTATGCTAACCTAGTTTTTCCCCATTTTTATTTTGTTGTATTAATTTTTTGTATGTGTGTAGATGGATGAAAGTACTAAATACTAATACTAATTTACAATAAGCTTTGTTAAATTTTATCCCTCAAAATTTGGTATGCAGGCTCATATTGACGAAGTGAACAAAACCCATAAAGCTTAAATCCTTATAAAAACATCACCAAAAAGGATTATATCACTAGAAACCAGGGTGTCTTATTTATGATACACCTATCCAATCAAAAAATAAAATCTTGAATGAGGTTCTTGATATTGTCTCTATCTTGCTCTTCAATTTACAACCTCAAAATCTTTTATTTCAATATGAATCCAAATAAGTTACTTTCTCTTTCTCTTATATAATTATTAGTAAAAATCCATATTTTTCCCTATCAAAGTATATTTTTTATATCATTGTAGACCCTTATTATTTAGGATAAAAACACTAGATTCCTTAAAATAATAAAATAATTAGTGAACTCAACTTACTTCAAACAAACCTAAAACCCTAGCTATACTTAAGGTTCGTCCTTCCTTATTTTGTGAAAAAACTTAATTTCAAAATTTTTATTTTTGAATTAATTTTTGTGCATTTTTCCTATTTAAAATCAATTTTAAAATTTAAAATTATTCCATAATTTTAAAAAATTCTAAAACCCTAACTCAAAACCCTAGATTTCAAAACTAGGTCATCAAACACCAAGCCTTTTCGCATTGAAAATTTTAGAAAACTATTTTGGAATTTTTCCAAATTGATTTCCTTATCAAGAATAAATTCAAAATATTTAAATTAGTAGTTTCTTGTGAAAAAAATTAGTTTCCAAAATTTTAACTTTTATGCATTTATCCTATTTCAAATAATTTTTAGAATTTAAAGTATAGCCATAATTTAAAAAAAAAATCAAAACCCTAGCTCAAAACCCTAGATTTCCAAACTAGGTCCTCAATCCCCAAATTTCCCTCACAAATTTTAGAAATTAATTTCAATTTTTTTGAAAATTGTTTCGTGTGCCAAAAATATTTTCAAAATTTCTAAATTAGTAGTTATTTTGTGCAAAAATTCAAATTCAAATTTCTGATTTTTGTATCATTTTTGTGCAAAATATCAGGTTCAAATTAATTTTAGAATTTCAATTATAGCCTTAAATTCAAAAATTCTAGCTCAAAACCCTAGATTCCTAAACTAGGTCCTCCACCTTAAAACCATTCATCCTTGCAATTTTTAGAAATTAATTTTGAATTTTTTGCAAATTATTTAGATAGTCACAAGTATTTTCAAAATTTCCATGTTATTAGTAATTATTTCATTTATTTTCTTAATAGTAATTTTTCATATTCTTTGTGATGAAAGAAATAAAATGGCCACTAAGGTACTTATTCCCTCTCATCCCATAGACAAATTTCTTATGTTTTTGCATAATCATGATAATGAATGGGAAAATTTACAAAAGTGTACATTAGATAAAAATATGGAAGATGATTTTATTTATAATGAAGATAATAACTATTGTTGCAATGAGGAATATTATCATGCATATGAAAGTGATAGTGAAGAAAAATTAGATGTATCTTCTCCTCTCAAACCTATCTCTTTCATCACTTTTTATAAAGAAAATACTTTTGATAAATGGGAAAAATACTTCTCACCTCATTCTCCTATGCATAATGCACCAAATGAACAAATTAGTCATGCACTTTCAAATAAACCTCTAATAGGTGATAATTTGCTTCCATGTGAACCTAATCTCTCTCTCTCTCTCTCTCTCTCTCTCTCTCTCTCTCTCTCTCTCTCTCTCTCTCAGACACACACACACACACACACACACACACACACACACACAACTTCTATGTTCAAAATACAACAATATAAATGCAATAGAATCAAACTACCAAAGCATAGTTCAAATGATACATCCCATGCTCTCAATTCTAGTTTATCCAAAGAATGTTCGAATGATAACTCTCTTACTCTTACTTCTCATATTGCACATCAAAATAATACATGTCTTTCATTCATGGATAACATAGATGCATATGATATTCCAATGTCAACTAATAATTTATTGCATATTAAAAAAGAACTCAATCCTTCTATTACACCTCTCCCTAGCAATGATGGAAGTGATAATGAATATGATACTGAGCATGCCAATGAATATGAAAATGAGAGTGATTATGAACGATATTACATATATGATAATGATGATAATAATTATGCACATAGTGAAGAATAATATGCATGTCATGTTTCTAACTCTTCTCTCACTTCTCCTATCAAACATAATGCACTTACATATGTTGCTTCTAATTCTATGAACGATTCTATTTCAAATAATGCACATATTAATTTTAATAGCACATCTTCTACTCAATTAGAACATGACACACTAAAAAATAAAAATACCAATGAATCCCCCAAGCCACCCCTCACTATGATAGAACCTAATTCTCACCCTTCACCTAAAGAGAAGGGTATCCCACATCCCTCTAGTAAGGTCCAAGCTACCATTACTCCCAAGGTTCAAGTGAGCGCACCCCTTCTTTACGATCTAATTACTAAATGCAGAATTCCAATGGTTAAAATTAAAAATCAAGTTTAATGATTAAATGAACCACTTAAAATTAATAATGTACCATCCTAGGAGATCATCTCTTTAATCCATGTAGTTGGTGAACTACAACACCAAGTACATCTCCTTAACTTGGAAAACAAAGATTACAAGTCTTGGATAAATGAAAATGATCTACATGGTAACCCTATTCTAAAAACATTCATAAAAGCTTCATTTCTTAAGCATTTCTAGATACCATCATTACCTCACTTTGGTAGAACTAGAGATCCATTTTTAAAACTTCAGGCCTTTCAAAAGGCTTTGTCATCTCATGT